>JBBDHI010000008.1:22064640-22077301 GCA_037177115.1 Craterocephalus stercusmuscarum | reverse complement strand
CATACATACAGATCTCCAGTTTTTTTCTGTCCATGTCCTCCCTGAATACATTTGATGTAAACTGGTCATCATTGGGTAGAAGCAGGATTCACCAGGAATCCATTATGAATGCTAAAAAAAAAAAAAACCTGTAAATTCATGTTTACCTCACCAAAAACGCTGGATACACGGTTTGGTTTAGTTTTGTACCCAACACAGCAGACTTTGTGTAACAGGAGGCTGGAATAAATCTTTCATTTAAATGCCCTCATGGTAAGTCAAACACAAACCCTTCCAGTCTGTCCTTTCTGTATGTGGGTCTTCAAAATATTTAGGATAGAAAATTTCCCAAATATGGAGCGGCCCTTCTGTGAACCACATCATCCCGTCGCTTCGCTCCCCTTCTTCCCTGTCACCTATACTGGCAGCTAACCAGTGTAGGCGTAGAAAGACCCCCGCAATATGTTCAAACTTGCACATTAACATAAAATAAGGATTAAATATTTCACAAATGGGAGGGAAGAAATAGCATTTCAGTTGAGTCTCAGGCAAATTGCACACTTAGTGCATGTAAATAACCATCTGGTTAGGAAGGTTAGGTGGATGCAGATGGATGAGAGTCTGGTTTAAATGACCTCTGGTCGGGGGTGCAGCAGAATGGCATTGGGGTGTGGTTTAGGCCTGAGGTACCCATGGCTGTAATAAAAATGATTGTCGAGAGCTTCTGAGATCTGGAAGGGGTTGCTGTTCTCATTGTCCTCATCGTCCTCGTGTCCTTCATCTACAGACTGGAAGGGTGGACTGTCATTGTCAGGAGGACTGTCTCCGTCCTGCAGGTGGCCCAGGTCTGGCTCCCTAAGCCCCGCACTGTCATCCTGCTGGGCTTTCATTGGTAGGAGGGATGAAGGCAGACCTGAGTCCTAAAACAACCAGGGACAATAATTTTTTAATCAAGAGACTAAAGTTTGACTTCTAAAGAGCCAGATTCAAACACATTCACACTATTTCTTATTTCAATCTATGACATCATCAGTAGTGAAAAACAACAAGGTTGCATCAGGAGTGAAACTCCATTTCAACATAAATCCTTAGACACCGACGCCTACCAGCGACATGTTGCTGCCCTTCTGGAGCGGATCCACCCTCCTGCACTCCTCCTCACCATCCATCTCCGTCGCTCCCAGAGTCATTCCTCCTGAACCCCAGATGACGGGACGTCCCAGTTCATCCAGCTCCACCCCTCCTGTATGGCCCCACTTCCCACCCAGAGTGGAGTGGCTGCCTTTGTGGGTCTGACGATCCTGCAGACAGGGAGGTGAAGTTACTTACAACCCTGCCATTAGCCGTTTCAATACTTAATAATAATGACCGTGCATATTTTGTAGCATTTTTCAGTCGAAATTTGGTCATTTTTATTTAAAAAAACAAAAAAAATGTTTTTTAATGTTTTGTAATGTCTAAATTATTAACTAATCAATCTAAAATATTCCATCATAAACTGCTCATTTCTGTACCCAGTGTTTCATCTCCTATATAATATCATATATCATATAATCATTGCACTCGATCTGTTTAACCAAATGAATCCATCTAAAAGGGAATAAAAAAGGCCTTTCCAGGATCTCACGGTCTTTTTTGGGGGGGAGCAGAAACTCACCAGAGACATGTGGCTGTGTTTCATTCTGCTGTTTACTCTGAGCAGGCCGCCATCTTCAGCCTGGAAAGCAGAGAGAAAGTGAGGAAAATCAGCGTACCTCAACACAAAATCCAAAATGAGTCACTCAGAATGAGATCCGCATTAAATGCATCTATTTGTTTTGAAGTTGCGGCAGCCTGTAATTATCGGCCTCTGCAGCAGACATGGCAGATGATATCACAGAACCGGCTCTGGGCGAGCTGGCCGGGTGTGGCAAACTCGTTCCTCTCAAGACTTGAAGGTTATTGTTCTCGCTTTTGTTCGTACCATCACTCGGGTCTCTGAGTTGAAAGAGTTCAATCTCCTGAAGGAGGCTTGTCGGGAGATGTTGTTCTGTTCCTCCCTGGGAAAAATAAACAGCATATTTAGAAGATTCATGAAATAAAAGCGCGTCTAGAATTGTAACTTCAGAAATCAAGTATTTTTAACAGCATCTCTTAACCAAACATTAACAGATGAGCAGCCATCAGAGCAGAGATATAAGTGTCCCTCACTTTCTCATAACATGACATATTCAAAGAAAAACTCACATGAAGCTGAGCACCCTCTTGAGCTTTCTGGTTTTGCGCCGTTGGCAGCAGTGGACCAGCAGGACGATGATGACCAGGATCATAACCACAGCTACAGCTGCAGATCCAATCATGATCAGCAGCTCTTTGTCACTGGGGTGAAACAGGGCTGTAAATCTCCCTGTTTCAGAAAGACATCAATCAGGCGTCTTCATCATCTTCCTCCCAAACACACAGCTCTGCATCTTTCACGCTGCAGTTTTAATTACAAGTTTCACAACAATACAGGTACTACTCAGAGAGTTATTAAGATGTAAAAGTTGGTTCATTCAGGCGATTCAACATAAAAGGTGAAACCAATTCATTTTATGTACCAAGATGCAAGAGTTTACTTTCAGAAGCCTGACATTTTTGCATTTAAAATCAATTTTTTATTGATTTCAAGCAATATTCTAATTTTCTGAGCTTTTTAATTTTAGGTTTTCTGAAGCTGCAAATCCTTATCAGCAAAATATAAACAAATAAAAACTGAAATATATTTATTTGCATACTATTTGTCTATATGTGTACATTTAATCTTTGAAGTTAAGTTAAAGGTACTACTCGGAAAACTAGAATGTCCTGAATAAGTGCATGCATTTCTGTAACTTAACTTCAAAGACATTTCATGTTGCTTGAAGGCAATAAAAAATGCATTTTAGATACAAAAATGTCAGACCACTGAAAGTAAACTCTTGCATCTGTACTTAGTACATAAAATGTATTGGTTTCACCTTTTATGTTGAATTACCTGAATAAAACAACTTTTCCAGCATATTCTAATTTTCCGAATAGTACCTCAAGGTTGAGCGATGAAGCTCAACCCTAACCTTTTTAGGTATTATAGCCACCACAAGGGGGCGGCACAGTTACACAATTACTTAAAATCAAGAGAGTTAAGCATTATATATCACAAAGTGGGAGTCGGAGGGTATCCAGTTTTATTCAAGTCCTACCTCAACCTGTAAGAAAGCGCTGATCCTGTGCGCTTACCTGCTATTGATATCGTATATTCTGTGGTTCCAACTCCTGCACTGTTTGTGGCCACACACTCATAGACCCCGCTGTCATCGCCATGGAGGGCTCGCTCAAAAATGAGTTTCTCCCCAATGACTGACACCCCGTCAGGAAGAGCTCCTTCCTTCCTGCAGATGATCAGAAAAATGCAAGATTCATTTTCAGAGATGTCACGGAGAGGTGAGCCACACTATGACTCACTGCTTGAAGCAACAGGTGAGGCTCGTGTTGAAAAATAGCACAAATGTGCAAATGAAGAGTCAAAGGGCCGAGCTGCATTCTTGCCTTTCACTCCGAAGCAACAGAAAGATAAAGAATAGAAGATATAGTTGCATAGAAAATAAAAAGGATGCGGTTCAGTGCAATATAACCACTAGTTTACATGCAACTGAACAAACCCTGCTGGGCTTACAGCTCATGCCCATTCATGCCAAACAGACTAAATAAACGTATATTAGTAGGATGTAAGCAAACTTTGCCACAAAGTCTCTCACTGTGCAACTCAAGGCCTCACAAGCCGCATAATGGAGTTTTTTTTCTGATCAGGTCCACTGAGGCGGCTCATGTTGCCCGAGGTTTCACTGCACTGCAGCGGCTATTTAACTGCTGCTTCACCCCCTCACACTGAATTCGGTTCACATTTCTTTTCTCAAAGCCCCGCCTAGCTTCTTCGGCCAGCCTTTTTTGTTCAGGCCGCAGGTAGAGATTTTATCTGACACAGATGAGAGATGCAGATAGGGTGAGTCATTCACCCTCAGCAGCCAAAAATATTGTATTGTAACCTGTGGACTCGCAAACTTTGCCAACTAATTAAATCTGTTAGTGACTTTTTGCCACATGGGTCAGATGGAGGGTCTACTTTTGTGTAATAAGAGAGACTATGTAGTAATTGGATCACATTTATAAATCTATTACCAGTAGATTAAAAAGAGCAGCTGACCTTGAGATAAAAAGTCTGGATTCAAATCAGTCCTTCACGTGTATGCAGGTAGTAGAAGTGATTACAAAAACAGAAACATCCATTAACATAAGTAAGAGCCTTAGAAATGACACCTGTGTCTGAGCTCTGATGCATCATACTATCAGTGCTCTTTGGAGAGCTTTATCACCTTGAGAGGAGTTTATCCACCCCTAAATTAATTCGGAGGGCACAGTTAAGAGGGGACAAGCCTGTTCTCATAATGCAGGTTGCATAGCAATTCCTGAGGCTGAAAGAAATGTTTACAGATCTGCCGGACAGGATCGTGTCAAGGCAAAAATCAGGGGGTTAAAAAAAAAAAACAGAAAAAAGGATTTTGGATTTATAATGTGCCAAAAAACAGCAGCCTCTGTTTTTCTAAGATGAAAGATTGTCTGCTAAGACACAAAAGGGCTTCATCAGACAAGTAATCAGCAGACCAGTATTCATTAGTGGAGACAGGAAGCCTTTACAAAAAGGGACAACAATCAGTGCAAAACCCCACAGTCAGAGCCTAAAAACCTGAAACGAGTTTGCCAAAATGCAACAGAATGATTCCTAGTAAAAAAAAAAAAAAGGAAATTAAGTTCAAAAATTTTATTTAAACAGCACATTTAAGAGAAGAAACCTTGGATAACCAAAGTGCTGCACAATTGCATTATAGCTAGAAATTTGAGAATAAGCAATAGATATTAATTAAAAATAAATAATCAAAAATAAATTAAGATTTTAGATATAAGTAGATACAGTAGAATAGATTTGAATTCAAAATTAAATAAAACCGCAAAAAGAAAAAATATCAACCAGGACTAAAATCCAGCAAGAAGAAACAGGTATTTAATGAAATCAAGCATCTGGACTGCTCATATGTATCCTCTACATTTTTCTAACTTGATCGGGACATTATTGAGAAAATTGCGTCAGTGCTATGGCTGGAGTCGGTTTTATGGTACTAGCTCAAACTATTATAGGCACAAAGTCTTCAAAAACAAAACACAAAGTTAAACTGGACCCTGAGATAGACCGGAAGGCTTTGATGTGTGTTTTCTATCAGACGGGCTGCCGTCTGCTCTACAAGCTGCAGGAAGTGACGACATTCAGTGACACCATGAGTCATTTCCTCTCTTATTCTTGTGCAGAGAAGTGGCCAACAGAAAACTTCTTTTTTTTTAAATTGTCATGACAATAAAGAAAAATAGCAAACACATTAGAAAGACACCAGAAACAGTGCCACCTGATTAACAGCCAAATATGGCGATGGCAGCATCATCCTGTGCTTCAAGCTGCAACTGCAGCTTAAAGAGTGATCAGGATAAAAGGAAAGATGGTGGCAGAAAAATATAAAGCAATCCCAAATAAAAACCATTTTCCAGAGTGATTAATGTCAGATAGAAACCTGGACCATTCTGCCAGGAGAGTCTTAACCCAATAAGTACCTGGACATTATTTATTTTCTTCATTTCTTCATTTTATTTGATACCATTTAGCTGATGTGTATAGCACTGTGTTGCAGCTGTAGTTGTTTTAAAGCGCTATATAAATAGAGTTGAGTTGAGTTGAAGAAAATCTGGTTCAGCCTGAACATTTTTGTCAAAAAGAATGTGAGAAACCTCCAACCTTCCAACCCCACCCCTGAAAAAAGGCTGCTAAAGGGCCTGAGCTCTTCTATAGATCACATAGTTAGGACAAAAGTGATGAGATCAACGAGGACAAAGTTCTATAGAAACAATAAAAACTTATCATCAGCCATAAGTTTACAAAATTATTTTTTCGCTAGATGTTTCAACAAGGAAGTAAACTCAGGTTTTCTAATGCTTTTTTTTTTTTGGGCTGCTGTGTAAAATAAAAATAACATTCATCATTTTATAAACACTTCCTTGTAAACAAAACATTTTTCTGATCAGATGGGAGCTTAAGAGTCAGAGTCTGAGAAACACACCGACTTATAGAAGCTCATTAATACTCATATCTGCGTATTGAACGAAGTATTAAGAACACTGGACTGGACATTGTCTACAAAAACTAAACAGATGTTCTTGGTCTTATGGCTGAAGTGTTTTTCACTCAGCACTCTATATTGGATCAGTGTGTGCACAGGTAGAGCTATAATGGTGGAACAGTGTCTCTAATTAAAGCCCAGACCCTGTGTTTTACCAGACATTAGAGTGATATTTAAAGCACGGCACTGTGATTAAGCGCTTAGCGTGCGTCTCCTCTTCTTCCTCGTGTCGCTTGCTCCCTCCCTCGTGTGAAAGCGTCTCCCTGCCAGATTTTCTAACTTCACATTTTGCAATGCGACACCGCAGCTTTTATTCGGCGGTGAATCGAGCCGGCGGAAAAAGGCGACCTCCCCGCTCTCCTTTAGATTCAAACGCACCTCTTTGTTGTTGGTGGGAGTGTAGCCCGTCTACATGTGCACTGGATGAGGCTCATCTGTGATTTGAGTCACGTTCCAGCGCCGTGTAAAGAGCAATTTAGCAGTGCGGAGAGTCTGACAGTGAGCTCAATTAAGGTGTAATTGTCGCAGGGTTTCTGGCTGCCAGACAGAGTTAAAGTGCAGGTTTGCACAAGCAGCAGAAAGTGGGATGACTGTACCGTGTCCAGGTGATGTTCTGAGGTTTGGGGTTTCCTTTGCCTTTGCAGACGAGCTCAGCTCTCTCCAGACCCACATACCAGTGATCAGGAGAGGAGAAGATGGTGGGATCTGGGGGGTCTGACACAAATACAGATGTAAGCATGCAGAAAGGCCAGAGAATAACAGCAGCAGCTATCTGTTCACATAATAAACCCATCAGATGTGGGGATTTTTGTCGTTGTCTTTGCCTCAGCTCCGGCATTTGGCCCCGTGCCTCAGGAGTCCCTTTGCTTTCGGAGATCAAGAACTAGTGAGCTCCGATCTTCTACTCTTGATCTTGAGAAAAAAGGATTATCTACCCTGCTGTTGTGTACAATATTGTATTCGTTTTTAAATATCAGCCTTTCCCATTTGTCCAACCTGATCCAGTCCTAAACCCCTGGACGCAATCAGGTCAGCAGGTCCAGGCTGAAATCTTCTCTTAAGACTCACTTTTTTTTCATTGGCTTTTAACACAGCTTGAGTTGTTGCATTCTTTCATGTTTTATTTTTACTCCATTTTATTGTTTTATTCTGTGCTTCTTTTACCAGTGATTTTATTGCTTTTATAATTTTATTTGAAACATGTTTAGTGTGTTGTTTTATGAGGGCTGTTATTTGTTCTGTACAGCACTTTGGCAAACTGTGTTGTTTTTAAAGTGCTTATAAGTAAAGTTGGATTGGATTGCTGTCCTACCACGAATGAAAAACGGAGGGGCGAAAAAGCACCTCAACACTTGGATTCTGCGTCACTCACAGCTGAATTTCACTTTATAAAGCCTCATCCTATGCCAGCAACTGGACATCAACACACTGGTTGTTCTGAACAAAGAAGCCAAAGAGCAGATTAGTGATTAAAACAAGGAAAAGAAAGTAAGAAAGCTGCAGAGCCAGAGATCAGACAAGAGTCAATGAATAGTGAGTTAAGAGTAGGCGAGGCAAGTTTATTTGTACAGCACATTTCATGTAAAGACAGTTCTAGGTGCTTTACATGAAACAGGATATAGAGCAGCTTTGTAGAGTAGAGACAGGATACATGAGGGATGATGACTTAGCCACAACCAGGGGGCACCTCACTGAGGAAATATGTCCAAGTTGAGTAGTTTAGTTTCATTAATGCAACGTTTTTACTGCTAAGGGCGACTGGTAAGCAGGTGGTTAGAGAGGTGGGATCTGAAGAAGTCCCCTTAATATATTATTTTATTTCTCTTGTTTCTTATGAGCATATTTGTCTGGGTGGTTGATATGTTGCATTTCCAAAGTCGACCTTATGGTTTTCTCACCTTTTCATGTTTTTATGCTCAGTCAGAACCTGCAAAGTACGCCTATAGTGATAAAATGATTTTGGTAAACTACATTAAACCAGTGAAAGTTACATGTTTTGTGTGGTGCAGCTCTTTTATTCAATCTTAATTTTCTCAAAATAAAATGAGATAAAAATCCTTTCATTCTAATTAAAAAGGACACTGAAACTATGAGTCATCTGTCAAGCAGAAAGACAAAAGATGTCAAATTCATGACTCAAGTTGATACCTACTCTGGATATCTGAACTGCCCATAAACAGAAACAAAGAGCTACTGTTGAACAATGACAGCACTTTATCTTGAAGTGGATTCAGCCTGACAACACATTGAGTCAAGGACGGCGCATTACTGCCAACACAGGGTCCGATCTATCAGTAATGTTTAATGTTTAGTCCAATAGTGTCCATTTACTCGCTACGACAGACAGCTGAGCTACACAAATAAAAAAGTGAATCTGTTATCAATAGAAAGATCTTAAACAATGATTATTACTGTGTGGTAGTTCCTCTAAAAGGTGTGAGGCATCAGCGAAGAAGGAATATTTTACGTTTCCTTAAGGAGAGCATGATGGTGCTGTAATCATGATAAGGTTTTTTTAGGTCTGATGTGTTGGTTCTCACGCTGAAACCTTCCCCCAGCCTGTCGCTGTTGGAATGCAGCTTGCTGTTGTACTTCAAATATATCTGGGTTTTGGTTGTTCAAACTTTTCAGACTGTGAATTAGTCTGAAAGACTTCACATGTAGTAGTTATGAATGCAGCTGATGTTTAGGGATCAGGGTGGCTGTAGTCTCTCAAGGATCAGTATAAATGCAGTAAAATGGAGCATGTGCAGCTAATGCTCTGTTTGCTGCATTTATTTTGATCTGCAAATGCAAAGAAACTGAATGTAAGGGTGAAACAGACATTTATGAGTCCTAACCTCATGTTGAAACATAAAAACTGATGGAATATATATTTGCTGCTTGATAGGGGCAGATTAAACTGGCCTGGGCTGCCACAGTTTACACATTAAAGTCTGCAGCTTTATCAAGAATTTATATCATTCACTTCACTTATTAAGCAGAGAAAAGCAAGGAAATTTACTTTCAAATACAAGTTATTTAAAATCTGACAATAAAATAACCATATATTTAACTTGTTACCAATAAATGTATCTCTTTTATGTTAATGAGATATTTCAAATCTTGTATTGAGTCCAAGTGTTTTTTTCGTGTGTTCCTATGAAAACATTCATGAAGCTTAAAAAGTGTTCTGACACCTGACACTTTGACAGTGGCATGCAACATACACGATGCTCTTATATAACAAGAAAATGGAGCCGGTGTTTGGAGCAACCAGGTGAGAAACGAGAGCTAATTCAGCACTTTGAAAAGCTTTGTCTCTCTCACTAACTTAATTTTCTTTGATTCAATTTGTTTTCCTGCAGCATTACAAATGCATCGATGACCATTTTTTTAATTTCATGTTCCCTATTAGCATAAAATATACAAAGTTCTTTTATGTAACAACAAAACAACTAACAAACTGATGGTATAGAACAGTATGTGCTGTTTACATCTGGTATGTAGTTTGGATTCAAGATGCATGTCGGGAATGTCACGTTTTCCTCGTTTCCAGATAAGATGTTGCGCTCAGACACACAGATGGTTTCACCTGCCATTGTCACAAACACTCTGAGGTGAAAAAAAATACATCTGAAAATGAAAAAAACTCTACAAAGAATATTTCACAGCATTTCAGAAACCCCCCCCTCCAAAACACAGTATCTCAAGAAAATAATTTATTACATGGGTGGTTGCAGTAAATTCTATGAAATGGCCCACTAACTTTAAAAATATTTTTTAAAATCTTCTGTTAAATGATTGTTTGTGTTTTTTGAAAATTAGTGCTGATAAAATTGCTTTAAATTTTTTTTTTATGATCATAAAGATGTGACATTATGTGCACATGGATTTCTTTTTTTTTAAATGCTTTTGTATTTAAACTTTCTAAAACATCATTACATTATTTGGTTTTATGAATTGATTTTGGGTTTCTTTTTAATAAAAAATAGTAAATGCCAAGTTGACAGGTTTTATTTTCCTAAAATAATATTTTCATTTTTAGTCGTTTTTTTCCTCTAGTGTTATTTTCACTTGACTAGAAAATTAATTTCCTGTTCGATTTGGTCCGTCTGCTTCAGCTCTAAGACATTATCATCTGTACTCACAATGAACCTCCAGGCGGTTTGAGATCCTGCGTGGTTGGTCCAGGCTCGGATGCCAAACCAAGCAGTCCAGCTTTTTTCCATTCATGCTTCGCAGTGGGTGAAGGGAGTAATGGCTGTACACAGCTCCATCTTCACTGGTTCGGTTCTGAGACTTTCCCGGGATATCGGTTTCCCAGGAGAGCCGGGGAAGCGGACGGCCCACGGCTCGGCATGAGGCCACCACACCGAACGGCTGCCCCTCCACCAGAGGAGCCGAGTCCAGGCTGGAAATGGGTAAACCTAAGAAGAGAGAGAATATGGACAGTTTAGGATTTCTGGTTTACGCCAACTTTTAGCAAAACCATGAAAATATGCACCAGGTCTACCATCATTGCTATCAGCTCCCAGTTTAAAAGTCAGCATCTAAACCACTGCTTTGGTAACTTGCACACACTGTTAATCTCAAATGGTATACAAAAGGTTTGGAGAGAAGCATGTTGCCTTTTATTTCTTTAACAACACACATCTAAACCACATTCTGCAAAACTGCATGAACATTGTAATCAAATCGGCCTTCATGTTCTCCAGATCTGTCACCAAGTGAGTTTTAGAGATATAAAGAACATTGTCTACAATGACTGAACAACTGGGATTTTATACTGGGAAATAAAGGGAACAGAAATGTAAACATCCCCATCCCCCAGATCCTTGAACATCCTTGCTTTAATAACACCGTCCATGGACTAAATCAAATTGTCCCAACTCTTTTGTAAATGGGCTTGTAACTCGACTCAGTAAAACCAGAATTACAATCCAGAGGTTTCTGTGAGGTTAAGTATTTAGTTACCTTTCGTGTTTGTAGTTTCGCTGTAAAGAATTCTCAACAATTTACAGAAATGTGATATATGAGCTGTTTACACCTTCCTGCAAACTCAGCTTTACCTTCAGCAGAACTACGACTCAGACAAATGTTGCAAAATCATGCTGGCGAATGTCACCGCACATATTTTCACATAACATTTGTTTTTCTTCCCCCGCTGTGCCCAACTGGTTTAACACGATTGTGATTCAGACTGCAGTCATTATGTTGTAAACACTGCCTGGTTGCGTCTGTCCCTGCTGCTTGTAGCATTAGCAATAACAGCTATTACAGATTAATTCATAAATGAAAGCTAAAACTCCAAAACACACGGCTTCATTGTGTCCCAGATGTGCAGGGAAAACCAGCGGCACTCACACACACATCTGGAGGAGCTATCCTCTTAGTCTGAGCACTTTTATAAATCAGTGTTTAAAAGGAACAAAAATGAAGTCATTATTTTTCCAACATTTCAGCATTGTCATCAAAAAACGTGGATGTTTGGTGGCTGAATGTTTCATCCATGAGATTATTTGGTGCCAGAGGTTGTTAGTTGCTTGTTTGTGTTGGTTTGCCTGATCTCAGACGTGTTGGGGCAGGCCTCTAACTGAACCATCGCCGCTGATGACTGGCAGCTAAATAAGAAAGTTAATCAGAAGTGATGGCATCGATCCCAGCTTTGCATCTGCATTAAAAAAAAAAGAAATTCCCACGACCGCGACAGTGATTCCAATTAAACTATTTCACAGCATAATCCACTCAGGAAATAAAAGCAGCCCTGAAAAGTCCATGAGATGATAATGAATGCTTTGGAGAAACTCTGCATTTCTTTTAGTACAAACTAAAAAAAAAAAACAGCTTCTGTGTTACTTTTTAAAGACTTATATATATTTCCTGGATATCCCTTTAAGAGTTATCTGGGACACTTTTCTCCTTATTTTAAAGAGAGAAGAAAAAAAAGCAGCTGAAAATATAAAGCGGCCTACATGGTTTGGACTTCACACACAAATGTAACTCATATGTTTGTAGTTTGTTTCCTTGGTTGTTTGTGTCCAATTGGGGCACTAAACCTATAACTTAACTCAGGCCAATTGAAGCGGTCGCAAAATTAACCTGCCTCTTTCTTTCTGGCCTCCTCAGACAACAGACAGAGCCCTGTCTGTTTAAAGCAAAGCCCTGAAGGTCACATGACCCCGAGAGAGACAGATGTACTCCTGCAAAGCAACAATGTCTGGTGTCGAACGAGGGCAGCCCCCTCAGAGCGCCGACATGCGTCAAATGTTTTATGATTTTTGAAAAACTATTTAATGCAGTTTAATGTTAATTTCTAGGGTAATTCAGTTTTTTGCAGTCCAAAACAACATGTGCATAAGTAAGCTTTGTACATTTTAAAAGACGGACACTTAAAGGAGAACTTCACTTTTTTTAAACCTGGGGTCTGTTGTCATCTTTCCTCTCATACATGTGACTGAGGAGGAAATGAACGTTCAAGATCG
>JBBDHI010000008.1:22034130-22061848 GCA_037177115.1 Craterocephalus stercusmuscarum | reverse complement strand
CTTTAACCAGTTTCTAACTAAAACTATTTCTTATGTTTTATCTCTTTTCAATATTTATTAATGGATTTTTTATACACAGCTTAACTGACTGATGACAAACAACATTTCATTTACAGATGTGTACACTGGACTATCACAGCTGTATGTTAACAACAGTAACAATAAGCTCATTAGCATATTGAATTACAGGTCTTCACAAAAAGGATGAGATGTGCCTAATGGGGGTCTCTGCACCATTTCTGCCTCTTCATTGTGTACTTTTTTTTTAAATTTACATTTAACCAAGTTCCTTACAATTATGTCATGTGTCATATAAGATTCTAATTACAAATACAAAATAAAGATAAATCAAGCAGTCAGAGGTTTATTGATGAACCAGTTGGCTGAAAGTAGATGTTTGGTTGTGAAAATGATCTTTTGGAAATTTGGTTTTGTGGATCATATGGAGGGAAAAGCTAATTTGTTTATATATATATAGTCTGTAAGGTTTTGCATTCTTTGTTTCTGTTGCAATGTTACATTTATTCTGCGTCAGACCCCAGGATGAATAGCAAAGCTGCAGCCAATGGGGATCCAATAAAATAAACAATGTCAAAGGTCGCGTGTGAGGACTATTTTTCAGTTTCTTAAGGACATCACTTTCAGGTACCATTAACCTATCATAGACAGTTTTTTTAAAGGTGTAACATGTCTTATTTTATCTTGTTCTTGTCCTGTTTTCTGCCAACCAGGCAGAGATGCATTTGGTTTTTAGCCAGTATCCCCTTGTTGATCGAAAAACATAAATTTCATCTCTGTCAAACTACATTATCTTTGACACTTTTTCATAGATGGAAAAAGTCTGTAAGGGAACTCCAGGAAGTCTTTCTAAGAATCTGAAAGATTACAGGAAGTCAGGCTCCATTAAAGGCTAAATACAAAGAAATGAAGGATGACTTAAAGTAGACATTTCACTAGAAGCCTATGTCATGATCATAATGGGAATAAAACTGTACTATTTATTGCTCAAAAGGAACATGTGACATCAAATACCTTAGATACAAGTACTACATAAAAGCTGGACGAGTGTTTGCATACAGTTCTATGAGTGATACAAACACCTCCCACTACAACCATACTGCTCTCCTTCAGTCATCTCCAATAAGAAATTAGCCCTTAGTTTTGCTTTTCTGTCCAACTTTGCAACCAAATACACAATAATGTCAGAAAATGTTCAGAATTGAATCTGTAATAGTGAAAAGTAGCTGGTCTCTTTAAACCAGAGCATAAAGACAGAGGGCAAACAAGCTCATACATCCAAAACCCGCTTCATAAAAGCTTCTTGCTCAGGATGTGGACATACCCGTCTGGCCTTCGGTGAAGTGGGCAGCGATGATGTTGTCTCTGTGGCCGTCTGGGAGCTCTTTATACCAGGTGACCTGTATGATCTTCTGCTCCTCCTCAGTCTTGTAGTGGCAAGGAAACCGGGTCTGAGAATCAACCAGGGAGCGCAGGGAGGTGTCGGGCTCAACAGGCTCCACAAAGTCACCCTGAACAGAGGCTGATGAAGAGTGGAGAGAACCAGAGAGGAGATGAGGCGCTGCGTTGTGAGGCAGGGATTGTGCTACCCCTGCTTTTAATGCAAGTTGAACAACAATATAGAGATATGCAGGATTGTTTAACTGATGGTCAGATGAACATAAAACTCCTGCATACCTGTGGCAGTTGAATTATTTGGACATTTTATAGACCATCTACGCATTTTTAAAAGAAACTATATTTCAAACTTTTCAGATAAAACATTTGAAAGCTGAATCTTTGTCTCCCAGTACTGGTAAAGACCACTTTCCACAATCCTCCCATATTATTTCATTAACTGAAATGGAGATTTCTAGGAAATAAGAAAAAGAAAAAAACTGTTGAAACCTCATTTGGTTCCTACAGCGGTACAATAATGATAAATCTAAAACTCTTATGGCTCGCTCCATCGTGAGCTCTGCAGGGCTTAAGATTTTCCAAGAGTGAACACAGAGAGAAGAAAGCTAAAGCCTCAGTATTTATAGACAGAAACACTCCTGGAGACACAAATTTACACCTATAAACAGCGGCTAGGTTACCCAACCTGTTCGTGCTCTGTCCCACATGGAGAAAACTCCATGAAGAACCGAGTGGAGCGTCTTTACGCTGCACGGAGACAGTGCTCAATAACTGAACTACGATGTTTTAGTAAGTCGAGTCTAGGTTTAGGAGCAGAAAAGCTTTTCCTGTTTAACAGTGACACGCTACTCTGACACAGACAACAGCTTTTGTTGTAATTCATGATTCCTCATTAGGAAATGACTGTTGTCATTGCCTTTGTCAAAGCATAATCTTATGATTCATTCAGTCCAACAAAGTTTATTTTTAGTCCCACTCTAAGAATAAACCGGTTTTCTGTTTTTATTTTGCTTTAAAGAAATCAACCGAAAACCAGGAGATGACTGTATCTTTCAAAACTAAACAATTCCACTCTGGTACATGTCAAAGTGTCCTTGGGCAAGAAGACACTGAACCCAATCTTGCCACTTGTATGAATGTGCGTGAATGTTAGCTTCTAAATCACCAAGTATGATACAATATAGGTGCTGTGTGAATGGGTATGAATGGGTGAATGAGACATGTAGTGTCAAAGCACTTTGAGTGGTCACATGACTAGAAAAGCGCTCTACAAGTACAGTCCATTTACCATTTACACCAATTATTCAGCATCTGACTCCAAGAATTTTCTGCAACAAACCTGAAACCTGATGGTTTTAGTTTTAAAACATAATTCGCCCGAGTGTGAAACATATAAAAAGATCGAAGTAGCCGCCATGCTGGAGATGTGAAGTCAACACCCTAGTCCAGGACTCACTCACTCATTTCTTGGGATTTAGGTATTTTCCTGTTGATCTAAATAAAAAAAAAAGATGTGCACCAGACTCTTCTTGATGACCCATTTATTAGAGTCGGATGTGTAGCAGCATGGCAACATCTAAAACCTGCAGGATGGTGTCCCAAAGGGTTAGAAGATACCCACCCTAGTACCTTCAATTTCAGTTTTATAAAGTGCTTTTCATGTAGAAGCAACACAAAATGATTTACATAAAAACAATTTTTATGAAAAGAATTAAAACCTTCATACAACACGATATAATAAAAATGTAAAACATTCACCTCATTATCTTTCCCACACATAATCATGAGTTTTTACTGTCACACATCGACAGAGCACAGGTAAACTCTCCCTTACCCCTCCACCTCCCACCCTGACCTCCATCTAAACAAGCATGAGCTCCCATCCCTGGTGACTGTCGCTTAACTGAATGTAAAAAGAAATAAATAAATGAATAAGTGAGAGTCAATAACTGCACTACCTCTGACTGCGACTAAGTGTTGGCACCAAAGCGTCCGTCACTCCAGAATCGGAATCAGAGAAAAAATACAAAACAAGGGACATGCAACGCATGGGTGTTTTGACCAATTTTTGGAAAGGTTTGTGCCTTTTGTTCAGATGGAAATGCAGTTTTGGCTCACCTAAGCTTAACTATTTTAGTGAAGACTTTCCCGGGTGGTGTTTTCCGTGCAGACAGGCTAACCAGCATTTTTGACGTGCAGCTTCTGACTACGAGCTGCTATCTGTGCATCATGTGTAACATACAAAAGAAAAGAGTAAGACCGTCAGTTTTCTTTTGTCTAATTTTCATCCGTTTTCGAGCATTACTCCATGTCTTCTGATTGAATCCGTGTTTTGTTTTTTCATTTATAAATGAGCTTTCTCTCCCCTGTGAATGAAGACCACACAAAGACATGCTACTGTCTCATAAATCTAATGCTGCTTGTTTAACTAAATAAGCACCGACAATGAGCAGAAAGACAGCGGCTTGTTTTTAGACTCATCTCGGTGACATGTTTCACAGTCAAAGCTGTCAAGAAGCTCAGCATGATTCTGATTAATGGCCGAAGCTTCTTTATCACACCCGGTGTAAAGTCTACATTTAACCGTGGGACACAAACCGAAATGGGTGTGAGAGCGGTGCATCAAATACTCAAACAGGAAAAGCCAAACATCTGAACTTTGATTTTTGGGCTTAACGTGTTTATTTCTTCTGTAGTTACTGATTCACAATCTGGATCAATGATTAAAAGAAGCTGATATGGGGCACAGACTCCCACAAACTCCACAGTGCAAGCAAGGTCACTGACAAAAACTGCAACAAATGAGCAGAACATGTATATCTGGACAACAGAGAAGTACTGTGTGGTTGTTCTAAATATGGAGAAAGAGTCTAAGAGAAAGAGATTCAGACTAAAGCCGATAGTAAACAGGAATGAGAGCGTGACATGAGAGATAAACACCAAATAGAAAGAAAGAGTTAAACACACATTCTGCTGTCACATTAGACAAACATGGGCTCGCTTAAGCATCAGAAGGCTGCAATACAAGCTTTTCCTGTCCACTCAGGATGACAGTAACCTAATCACACCCATGGTTGGTGGGGAAATAAGTCTGATAAGTGTTTTTGCACTTCTGAGAGGAGCACTATGGAGTTTGACCTCTGTCAGAGGCATTAATCTCCTCCAAAAGGAGGAAACAAAAGTAGCCCATCAGAATCTGAATCAGTCACAATAACAGGAAGATGCAAGTTGAGCAATGAGCTCTGATTCATGTTTACAAGAAGAAAAAAATGTGACGGAGCAACATTCTGTTCCTTTACTTAAATCTCCCCACCTGCAAAGACTAATATGCAACTGGACCAAAAGTATGTGGACACCCAAGCGTTGCATGAGAATATGTGCCTTCAGCCGTGGCTCTTCCACTTTCAGGCTTTTCTACACAATTCTGGCTGCACTCATTTCCTCCCAGCTGCAGTTCCAGTTCATTTAAACATGTTGGAAGTCTGGGTTATGTGCACACTGGGCTTTAAAAAGCATTTCCTTGTAGGATAAGCTGCTGCATGTAATGTTGCAACACGGACTGCATCTCCAAAAGTGTTACCACATTCTTAATTTCAGTTCTGTTTTATTTTCAGACCTATTTTCTGCCAAAAAGGTTCAAATGATCCCATAACTTTGTAAAAATAATTATATAGTGGCAGGAAAATGCTTAGGCACCAACATGTCAACATTTCTGCAATGCTGAACAAGGGAATGAACAAATATGCAGTCATGGGCTATGAACTGCTATCAAACAAGAGGCGGGGTACACCATGGGTGAATCACTGGTCAATCAGTGGGCAAACATATCGATAAACGAACCTTTCACACTTCCTGATTCAGACTCACCAGTTAACCCAACATGCACGTTTTCAGACTGTAGCAGGAAGCCGGAGTTTCTATGTAAATCTAGAATGATAACATCCAACTATTTTCAGTAGATACAGAGTGTACTATTCAATTTATTTGGATTGTAACCAGTCAGACTTGACATGAACTTATTTGCTTGCTCTCTCTTTAAATCACCTTCAGATCACAACAGACAGTATAAAACAAATGAAATTGATGAAACACATTACTGATACCACAATCAATAACAATTTATCATCAATAATAATTTCTTCTCTGGATTGATTATGCTTTTAATGATAAACATTTACAGGAACCAAATAATTATCAGCACCTCGAAAAGGCTGATGGTGAAAGAAGATTGCTTCTGCAGCAGGATAGTGGCCATGAACGCAAGGAACAGTCCACACAAGCACAAAGTTATGGCTTCACATTAACCTGAATCTACATTTCATCATAAGTCTGGACAGAAACATCAAAAGCAAATAAAACAAAATGCATCATTTAAAAGCTATATGATCTGCAGGTAATTCTGGGAGAAAACTCCTGAGACAAGAAACGAAAACCTCTTTGTTTCACAAGATGAGATCCTTCCCAAGTAGAAGCATGCAAGGGAGAAAAAGCTTAACTCAGGGCCTCCTCTTTTTATATAGCGTGAAACAATTAAAGATAAAATGGTTAAATGCAAGTAAATGAATGCTTATCAAATGTGCCATGTTGAACTGCATCTAATCTTTTTGGTGGATTCCTGAAACTCTGCTGCAAACAGGGGGTCAAAAAACAATCCAATCAATGAAGTGCAACGCGATTTGCTTAGAATACAGAGCATAAATTAAACCAATGTGTGTAAATTCATGGTCATGTTTTGCAAAAGGGCACTAAAGTTTCACTGTATGTTTACTCTGTTTTTCATTGGGCAATAACAGCACATACAAATTCCATTTAAACACTAAATATTCATAGGTTACATCAAAGAGAATTGCACTAAAACAAAGTTTCTGTTCGGCTAAAAGACAAGTCTACTTTAATAATATAAAACTCACCGATTATAAAAAGCAGTGCAAGGATCTTTGCGTGTGTCCTGAGTGACTCCATGTGTAGTCCGAAATTAATAAAAGGTCCGAGGTTCTTTCGCTACTTCTTAAAAAATAAGTTAATTAATAATTTTTTAAAAATCGGATTAATCTTTTAATATGAGTTCTCCATTCAGTTCAGAAAGTAGTAGCAATCAAAAGTCTGCAAGCAGGTGCAGCAGGTGTTTTTCACCTCAGGGCTAACGTTTAACAAGAAAAAAAGGAGGAGAAAGCCTTTTTCTCCCATAGAAAAATGGAATATATCGTCACAGAACCCTCCAAAAACAAGTAATTTCACGTGAATGTAAACATAAAAAGAACACTAAATCCCAGTGGATGCATGGCACATAAATAAAGCGTGCGTTGATCAAGCAGAGGCCCGCCCGCCTGCCAGCACTACGAGAAACTGATCCACAGGTATGAGCGCCGCAACACCTGTAGGTTGGCCCCGCCCACTTAGAAGACGGTTACACCTCAGTTGCGTTCAGGGGCACTGAAGAATCGGGAAAAAGACATAATATTTTGCGTCCAGGTTTTTACCTGCCGATCAATAATGTGTGGGGAGAAAACACAAACTCAATATTCTGTTTATTGACACAATAAAAGGTATAAACTCAAATTAATTATTTCATACAATGTGTGAGGATTTATTTTTACAGAAATGTTAATCAACACGGTGCTCAAGATTGTCTTCAATGCACTTTAAAATGTCATCTTTCCTCTTGCCAGTTGTGTAAAAGCCAAACTCATGAATAAATGTGTTTCTCACTTTTTTTTAAGGTTTTCTGGTTGTTTGTACAGTCTTGGTGTTTCTTTTGTGCAAAAGATTTACATGAATGCTTAAACTTTCTTAGTTGTCTGAAAAGTTCTAGGAAGAAAATGATAGCCTTCTATGGTAGGTGTTGTAAATGAGTGGCTGTTGGGTTGCTAAGGATTTTTTTTAATCTATTTTTTAAAAAGAAAAAAAAGGATTTCCTCCATTACTCAGTGTTTTTTGAACAATACATTTGAAATATATCCTAGATGCATTGAAAGCAACACAAATGCAACATGCATATTATTCATTATTTCCAAATTAACCTGAATATTGGTCAGGGAGAGGTTTGCCCACGTGCTGCTTCATTCTGAAGATCTCCAGTCAGTTTCACACCACTTTTACTCTGACTCATCATTCTGATAATTAATTATCATACTGTTGATATGTGTTTTTTTGTTTTTTTCCCTCACAGCAGCTTGTTAGTGCAGCCCATTCCTGACTGACAGAATATAAAATACAGAAAAATGTAGCTAAACATACAACCTTGCATCAAGGACAAAGTATTTTCTTTGCGCAGTGGAAGTCACTCAGACTGTATTTAGAAACACCAAAACACTGCATTGAGAGGTTATTAAGTATCTTTCACCAGTGGCTTTTGTTGCACCACATAATGCAGGTATTGTATGTTGAAACAGCTCTGAGGCGAAGTCTGACTGAGTTTATTTTGACCTTGTTAGGAGTCTCAGAGAGCGCAGAGCCCCGTCTGAGTGCAGCAGCTCATGCATGTGTTATGAACAGATTTCCAGTCATGTTTTATGTAAACACCACAGGTACACTGAAAAAGAAAAACAATGTTTTGTTGTGAAAGTGCTGTTTCTTTTATATATCTTGGTCATGTTGCATTTGAAGTCTAAGAGCTCAGAAGCTCTTAGACAGAGTATTGTCTGGCCTGATTCACTATGAGAAAGATTTGTTTCATGGTCAGATGTCAGGGAGTCGGACCAAGTTATAGTAATGAAAGTGGGATTGGACACCCCCCTTACGAAAATCTACCATGGTTATGTGGTTTTTTGGGTATTAACCATGGTAAAACCTCAAAACCATAGTACAACCATGGTTTCTACGTAAAAAACCATGGTGATCCATGGTAGATTTTTGTAAGGGTCATGTGTGGGCGGTAAAACATCTTCTGACATTAAATGTCTTCAGGTTCCTTGGCAGGTAAACGCATTGTTGTGCTCTCTTAAAAACAGAGTTTCTGTGGTGTGAAAAGAAGAGACAGGTATCTACCTTTACTTCCAGAAATCCAAAGGAATCAACCTCCTCTACAAACGGGCCTTGGATGCTTAGAAGTTCAAACAAAGATGTCAGAGTTGTCTCTGTCCCTGCAGAACAACTCCTTGGTTTGTGGGACTGGAACAAGTTATCTCTTCACAAAAGTGTTGCAAGCCAGGTGAGCCACAGGGGGGCATGTCATCTGCATACTTATTAGATACAGTAAGATTTCTGGAAATTTGTATATTTCTATCCAGATTTATTCATTAAGTGTTAAAAATAGTAACATGATACTGCTATATTAACCTTTTAACTTTCACAGAGAGAAATCTTTCTTCTCATTCTCTGTTTTCTTTTGCTCAAAAAAGACAAATAAATGTTTTTTAGCAAATAGCTGAGATAAAAGTTGATAATAAATTAATGGCAGTAAAATGGCCAAAATTTGAAACAGCAACAGGACAACAAACACTTTCATTTGGTTTTACATACTCAAACGAATTAGTTAAGACGGTTCAGGCAGGTTTATCTAATCAATTCTTTACTAGGATTCATGATAATCACATAAAAAGTTGCAATGGTAGAGCAGGATGACAGGTTAAAGCAAATATCTCTCAGTGGAAAATGTTTACTGTCACTTAATTGTTATTTGATGAGTTTCACTGTTTGAATCAACTCTAAGCACTGACAAGAAGCAGATTTTAAAACCAACACAGGCTCTCTGAGGCATGCTGATAATATGTATGATGTTCTTGAGATGTCTTCTTTCTGTATAAAAATGTTGCCTTTTCATAAATACAATAAATCAGAAGTCAGAAAATAATGGGTCATGTTTTTACCATGCTAGAAAAAACTACATTTGGTCGAACACATGCTCATCCCTCCCACCTCTGACAATTTTTACCCCCCAGTGACTTTCACTTTAACTCATGGTTTCTTTTGTTTTGCACTTAAACGTTTTTTTTTTAAGTTGTGACACAATAGCTATAATCAGTTGTGTTTCTAATTGTTGGATTTGTATAGTTTATTATACTTCTTAGTTGTATACATTGAACCTTTATAAATTACACCTTTATAAATGACACATGAAGTGTTCAGAAAGAAGCAGTAAGCTAGTGGGAGCGCTCTACGCGTGGTGTATTTAGAGCTTACTGACATGCAGGTTTTTATGGTTCTCCAGGTGCTTTCAAGCTGAGGCTGCAGAGAGAAGTGAAAACAGTACAGAAAATAGTGGGACATGATTCTCAGTTTGGATGTAACTTACAGTTTTTGTTCTATTTCCAGAACAAACAAAATCCCAAACTGTAGGTCGAGGCCCACATGTGGGTCGCGAGATCATTTCAGGGGGTCACCAGATAATTGTGATAAATATATAACATATTTATCAAATAAATGGGAGATTTTTTATCATGGCTGTAAAAATTAAACCATTAACAAAGAGATAAATCTAAATTTAACACCTTAATTTTTTAACACATTAGTGTATAAATCCACATTAATTCTCCTTATTAATGAAGACAGAACATTTTTAATCGGTATATTTAGAGGACCCCGCAGGATGACCCGTCTGATGTATAATTAATAATTGTTAACTGTGGAAGGGAGGGTCACAAACACCAATACATGTTTTCTTGGGGGTCCTGGTTCAAAAAGTTTGGGAAGTCCAGAACATTTGCACTGTTTTTATTATTCATTACACCTGTTTAATCTGCTGTCTGCATTAAATACTTTAGTGTGAGCGATTTGTGTGCGAATGAACTCGATTTCTTTAACACTGTGCTCTTTGAGGAGGGCATTTTCATTGTACTTGAACTGCAATGACAATAAATCAGATTCAAAAATATTCCCGAACCTAAACGCTATGCCACATTGACATCTGATTCAACTAGAAACTGTGATGTTCAGCTTCTTTCACCTACTCTCACAAGAAATATCAGTAGAATGTAGGGAACATTATTAGACATGCACTTGATTGAAAATAATCATTAATTTCAGCAAGAAGTGGTACAAGAACAAAGTGACACAATGTGAAGTGAGAAGACTTTTAAAGTTCAGGTTAAAATAAAAGAGGAACCCATACGCAGACACAGAACATACATTAAGACTTGTTCTTTCTCAGTTACTCTTGTGAAAAAAAAAGTGGCATACAGAAAAAAAAACTCACTGAAACAGCGTTCATTAGTAAGTTTTCATGTTAATTTAGTAGTTTAAACATTCATGCATGTAGAGTCAAAGCGATGTAAGCTCTGCACAGGCCAAAAAAAGTAACAGTATTAAAGCTTGTTGCTTGTGCTCAGCATCCTAATTGGACCAAATTCATGCTTATCACACTATTGGAGTTTTATCTCTGTTGATGGTCTCGTAGGTGTCAGCACTTTGAGAGGTCAGACCCTGCAGGACACAAACACGCAGTCAAAGATAGCAATGGGAAGTTTTAAAAAAAGATGCTTCTGTGAGCATTTCCTGCACTGAGTCTGAGATTCTACGACAGATAGCTATTGTAAGTTCTTTTTTTTCTTTTCTTTTTTTAAAACAAAAACACAAAGGCCTTTACCATTTGCGTTGCTGTAAGCTGTCACTTTTCCCTCATGTCCCTTTTTAAAAGTCTTTTTAAGGATTAGAATGAGAAGTCTCACCGCATAGATGCCTCCCTCCACGGGCTGCTTCTGTGGGATGGAAACAAAGAAATAATCTTGAATGCTTCAGTAGCTCATAATGTTTTAATAATGCTCCGGAGTGCATGTATGTTACACAACTAAATGCTCCAGAAGAAAAATTATTTCTCCCTGAACACTTAATCATGTCAAATTGTTTTGTTTATCTAAACTTTTATCATCACCCTGTTGTCAGTGTGGGGGCTTTAAAAACACTTGGCAGGAAGTAGGATTTAACACCAGTGACACTGGTGGAAACTCTGAGTGTGAATAACGTGTTTATGTATTGTGCGTTTGGTGGTCAGCTCGAGCTGACAGGAAATGACTTAGAGTGGCTTAAAAACAGAACATTGACATTATGTGGGTTTAATCAACCAGGAAAAGAAGAGCTAAGCATTCAAAGATAAGAGAAAAAGAAACGATAAGTCCCTGAAACATTTATCGGATCTGTTGCTCTCTAAAGCTTTTTAAGGACTTCTTATAAAATAAAACAGATGAACACGTTTAATCTTACCTCTTTTTGACCCCCAGATCTGTTGGAAGGATTCATCTGTCAGACATAAAACAGGAAATAAACATTAATGGCCGATATTGGTCATAGGGTGTATGTTCGACACAAAGCTTAAAAATTGTTGCATATTCAAAACCATGGAATAAGTATCGTTTTAAATCATTTCAAATCAGTTAAAAAAATTTAGCTTTTTCAACGTAATCTTAAAATCCCACATTTAAGTTTTATTACTTTTCAAAGAAAAACAACTAACAATGTTGTACTTTCTGACATTTATCTGGGTGCTTACCCTTAGTCTGCAGTACAAGATGGTGAGAATGATGCCGTACAGGATGAGGATCCCATCCAGGATATAACATATGAACATTTCTCCAGTGGACTCTGCACACAGAGAACACATAACATCGATCTTCCGCCTCAGCACCACCAGATGCTGAACTCCTCAGATCTACGGGTATCCTGAGAGTATTCCTCCTAAATGCTAAAGAGGAATTTTTCTAAAACCACCCCAGAGGTGGCGGGCGACCGATCAGATACAGAACTCACCTGCAGACAAGATAAAGGATCCGCTCCGTCGCACACCCGTCGGCTTTCAGCGAAATGCGTCAACAAAGAGATGAGACTGTGTGAGCAGGAAGTCAGGGGCTCTTTGTCCGTTCTGAAGCGATGAAACCACGCGCTTACCACATCACCATCCTGCCTTCACAGAAGTTCCTCTAAAACTCAATAGATCCTCCCAAAGACACCTATCCAAATATAGATCGTAACTTCACTTCTATCAGCTTCCGACACTCAGAAATAAGCGACAAAAGAGAGGCCTTATAAGGAATAAATGGTTTAATAATGGAAAAATGCCTAATACACTATACAAGCTACTGTTACCAAAAAGGAAACACAATTTTTTTTTCTTTTCTTAAAGAAGCCATTTGTTTCTTATAAAGTAAAAACATTCAGAAAATTGCATCATCATAACTTAGTCACCTTAAAAAATGATAGAAAACAAGTTATAAAAACAGTTTTGGAGCCCAAAATAAGGGTATGCATGCTTTCTTTCATCCCTCAGATGAAATCTCAAACATTCTGCAGAGCTGGTGTTTGGATTTTTTTTTTTTAAGTCTTATGCCCACTGGAGAGAAATGCAAACAGTCGTGTTGTGGCTCAGCGGACTGCGGGATACGTTCAACAAAGCAGCTCACGTCTCTACAGCCCCAGCAGCAAGAGGAGCCCGCTGCTCCTCCACGTCGGCAGAGTTAAGGCCGGGTCGAGGCCCGTTTCAGCCGGTGGGACAAGGCGAGGCGGTGACAGTTTCTGCTGCAGGGGAGCGGCACAGAGGAGTTACAATCACACGTCTGGTTCGGGGTTTCTGTAGATATGCATCGAATACAAAACTGGGAGAAAGTCAGCTTGTTTTTAAAAAGCACAGCTGCCTGATCAGGACTGATTTCCTTGTGTGTCACAAGTTAGAAATGTACGAAAGTCCCCATTTACAACTGGTATTACATTGCGATGATCTGCATGTTGTTCGGAATACAGACATTTGCATTTACAGTAGTTTTTATTTGTATATATATGAGGATATGAGGATGTTTCCAAATGAAAATATTCAGCTTTGAGTTAGAAAAACAAACATTTGAACTCATTCAGTCTAGAAACAGCCGCCGAAAGCCGCCTTTGTTCTTACTCTTTATTTTAAATGGGCAAAATTACCCCTAAAACTGTGAAAAATGCCATGATGACCTGCCATTTTCCAGTCTGATGATTTGCATTTAAAGCAGCTTCATGATAAAAGTGGACTCAAAGTGTCATTTAATTTGATTTAGTTTGGAGTAAAAGGCGTAAATTCCCACGAAAGCAGAACTTTTTTCGTCATATTCACCAGAACTGTCGACACACTCTGACGATAAAACATGACACAATCCGATGATAAAAAACAAACAAACATCTGCACTAGCCTGCGTGTGCATGAAGCTTCCTCTGCAGGGGAGGGGCTACAGGTGCAGGGTTGAAGCACAGCAGAGAGGGAGGGACCAGTAGCTGGAAGTCCATCTTCACAAAGTTCTGCTTTAAGATGTGGAAACCGCCGCTTTTTGACAAGATGCCTGAGATAGCAGCAAGACGAAGGTGACACCTGAACGTATCAAACAGACGTCGCTATGCTCTTTATCTTTCAGAATGTCAACAAGCCCAACTGGTTTTGATTGTGTACCTAAGAGTCTAATTTAGCTTATTGCTGCTCTGTAAACTTTCTATTGTCCAAAAAAGTGTTAAAAACACACCAAGTGAACTCAAACAAGCATCCTGCTGCCAGGTTTACTCGCTATAATATGATAGTCACCAATAAACGCACATAATTGCAATATTTACTCATTTTTCAATAAAAAATACTAAAAATTATGTCAAAGAGTCAATAATATTATGTCTTTGTTTTCAATTCATAAAAATAGTTCTTTCTTGTGGGTTTGTTGACATTAAGAAAAATCCAGAACATCATATGTTTGTCCAAGTAATACACAGATTGTGTGTTAATACCAGTTGAAAATGTTTAGTCTTCCTGAAAAATTGATGCTAATAGTGACAAAAAAGGCCAGTGTGAACAAACAGACCGGAGTAGGTTAGGAATGTACATCCATTCTTCTTTAAGTCACATAAAAAAAAACATCTCACTGCACATAATGCTACATTCTGTAGGTTAAAAATGAGAAGTCACTTCCTCACATATAAAAACAGGCTAAACAAAAGAGAAGCAGCCCGTCCGTTCTTATAAGACACCGCAGAGAGGAAGTGATGAGTGTGATGTAATCCGCCTCCTCTGGTGCTCGTGTTTGAGTCAGCACAGTAAAGTAGTTCAGTGGTTACCACGAAAAACAGAGACAAAAGGAGGAAAAAAGCCCCCTTACAGGACATAAAAGGAATTTTTTACAGTGTGTTGTAGAGACAACACTGAAAGAGGCATCTGTTCGTTTCCAGGGTTCATTGAACTGGTCTCAATTTGATATGAGAGCGTCTGTGATGAGCAGAAAGGCAGCTTTGGGGCGTCACAGAAAGGCTTCACACCGAGGTCTCCGACTGCAGCCGCATGACAAACTTGTGGCTCTTGGGGTCGATGAACTCCTCCCCGAGGCGGAGGAAGGGGAGCGGCGTCACTGTGACGACCAGAGAGAAGTCCAGGCGGCGCAGGGAGAAAACCAGGCCCTGACGCAAGGCGGAGGTCACCGGCTCCTCGCTCACCAGAGTCCACTGGCGCCCTCTGCCGTTCTGCTGCTGGTACTGCATGGTGGGGCCAGGGCTGAGGTAGCGCTCCAGGAAGGCCTGAGAGGGAGGAGGGGGAGGTTAACGTACAGGTACCACAGGTTCAGCGTTCACCTTTTTATTTTCTTAGTCTGAATTTGTTCTTTGCTCCATCAGACCTCACAGTAATTTCTTTCTTTAATATTTTATCAGATTGTTTGTATTTTATGCTGCACAGAGATTTCAGTGCTCATTCATGTTCCCCAACATGTGACCAAAAAACATGTTCACTACTGAGTTTAAAACCCTGCAAAACCTCAAGGTTCAAAGGAAAACTATCCATCCATCCATCCATTGTCTGAACCGCTTAATCCAATTGGGTCGCGGGGGAAATCTACATCAAATAAATCCATTTGAAGGTTAAATGTTTAGTTTTTATTGTGCTCCTATAAAAAACCTATTTAACCAGTAAAATTCTGCTAGAAAATGTCAAACTTATTTATGCTGTATGCCCCTGCAGTGACTCTGTCTTACTGCACCTGGTGGAGGCTGCTCTTGTGGTGCTGCACACAAACTAGAACTGGTCAATATATTGAGATTTTCATATATATCAAGTTTTTGTCACATAAGATATAGAATGAGGGAATATCGTTTATATCAAGTTAGCTTGTTTTGTCTTTTTTAGCATTTTCACAACTGTAACCATTTATGATCATTGAAAGTTTTTTTTTCCATTTTAATACACATCCACTTTAATTTCAGTCAAACATTTTAATGCACATGTGCTTCTGATCCTTAATAAAAGTGCATTTAGCACTTAAAGTTGTACATTTGAACTGTTTGTTTCTTTACTTGACCCAAAAAATATTATATCCAGATATATATCTCATATTGTGATAAAAGAAAAAATTATTGAGGTATGAAATTTGGTTCATATTGCCCAGCTCTAACACAAACTAATACCTGCTGCAAGAGAACAGAACGAGGACTATAGTCTCTCGCTGCAGTCCCAAGGCAGGGATTTGGAGTTTGTCATGAGAGACGATTCAGTGAAGGGGAAACTGAAAGAGGAAACATTTGTGGCCGTCTGCAGCTCCGGAAAAACGAAACAGGACAAAGCCGATGAACTTAAACGTTTCAGAAAATTTTGCAGCAGATTTCACAAAAATTAATTTGGACACCCTGATAAAAAACGACTATTATTTCTTGGAGTTATTTTTAAAAAAAAAGAACTGTAATGGCTCTTAAAACATGCTTTAATAAACCTGGGCTACATGTGTGACGTAACAAACTCACCTTGGGCGTCATGTTATGCGTGATGCAGAACTGCAGGTGTGTGAGGATGCTCTCCATGCTGTGGAAGGCCTGCTGCCGTGTGGTTCTCAGGTATTTCTGCATGGCCCGGGCCATCGGGGCAAAGATGGCTTGAGCCGCCTCCCGAGGATCCATCACCTCCCTGGGGTGTTTGGGAGACGAGGCCACCTCCTCCTCGTGGAGACGCTTGATGTGGGTGAAGGCCTCTTCAACTGCCACGACGAGCCTGCAGCAGAGCAATTAGTCCTGCTTTAATAAACCACAGAGGCAGTCCGGCTTGCAGGTAACAATATGGAGTCATAAGGAGTGGCATGAAAAAAGCACGTTATCGTTCTGCTAACATGTTAGTCGGATGGAATTAAGGATCTTTTGGCTACAGTGTGTACTCCACATGCACATATGGAGTAAATGGGCTGCACAGCTTCTTTACTACTTGCCACGCTCAGAGGACTGTGAGTTACTGTTTTAGGATTATTGTGTCTTCAGTGTTTTCACTACATTTGTGTCATTTAAGTAAATTCATACCCACACATTACATAGAGATAATTAGCAGCAATCAGATGATAAAGCCAATTTGTATATCAGAAGCTACATTTTGAGAAAGCAGTGGGGGTCATAAAGTGTCAGACTGTGGGAAAAAAAGAGAAGAGACTTCATATAACTGAATTTAGTGCTGGCTAATGCTGGGTAATATATGATGTTTTCAAATATATAGAGACTATGTCTCACCAGATAGAAAATGAGGGACTATTTCTTTTGCATTTTGCACAACTGCATTTTGTTATGATCATTGAAAAGAATTTCTCATTATTTTAACAGCTACTTTAATTTCAGTCAACTATTACAGTGCACACGTGCTGTTGTCCCATAATAAAAGTGCTTTTAGCACTCAAGGTTGTAAATTAGAACGGTCTCATTGGTTAATTTACAAAATAAAATATATCAACATATATACTGTACAGCATGATAGAGATATGAAATTCTGTTCATATCGCCTAGCCCTGGTACTGGCCTATTGTTACCTTTGCAGTGCTGTTCATATTGCAGTTCAGGCAAAGGTTTAATGTTGTTATTGCAGCAAAGAGTTGCAGCAGGAGCTGTAGCAGCTTTAGTATTAGTACAAAGGAGATAAAAGTTTACTTTATAAATCTTGAACCCAATTTGTGGATTTTTGAGAACAGACGGCAGCAAACTTTGCCAAACGGCCATTTTAGAGACCTGACTCTCGTAATGACATCATGCTTGTGGTGTCATGATCAACCATTATCCTCTTGTTTTTATTGCGTTGTTTTTTTTTTTTTTTAATGAGGCCACAGTTTCAATGATCTCTTAAGATTTTAATAGTACTAGAAACTAAGCACCATGACATTATATCACAAGTTTAATGGTTTTCCGACTCAGGTTACCAAACTCACAGATTGTGGTGAGATGGCTCAATAAGCGTAATTTGTAGCACGTATCAGGACAATCACTTTGTCAGCTTTTTAAAAAGATGGAATCAACTTTTTGTCCACGATGCCTCTGAAATATTTTGCTGGTCTGCTGCCATTTAATAAATGTTTCTGTCATTCAGCAGACAGAGTGATTTATTTCCTACAAGTCAGAACAATAAGAACATGTAAACACAGGACTGACTGGAATCATTCATAAAAAAAAAAAAAAAGAAGGGATTAAGTGCAACAGTCCGAACAGACGAGCTGGAAACACTGTCAAACACACCTCGGTATATTTTCTCTCTGCTTGTCTTAAAGCGCTCTTCTAATCAGATTCAGCAATAATCAAACATAAAGATATGCAGATCAATCTAAAAGTCATCTGATTCTGAGACGATGGTTTATATGTCATCTTGGAAAATTACAAATGGGTTCAGACTCCCAGCATTCAAGTTTACATCTCGTTTGCAAAAGTCTGCACTCATCATCTACCATCTTTTTCAGGTTTCTGCAGGATTATCAGCGCCAAGTTTGCATCCGATTGGCAGCAGCTGGATCTGACCTGGCTTTGCGTTTGCGGATCCTGCGGTCCATCTCGGCCTCCTCGTAGTAATACTCGTTGTGCGAGTTGTCTCTCCTCCTGGCAGCAGCCGCTATCATGGCCCGCGACTGGCCTGTGGAGTTATTGGTGGTGTTTTCTACAAGACAACACACGCACAGCAGGGATTGGGAGGATTACATTTCAGGTATCTATTAAATGCTCATTCAAGTTTCAACAAGAGGTTCAGATTTGAAGCACCGCAGGTAGAGTCAAGCAAAGCTGATCTCATGTGTTGATGCTGTTAAACCTTGTCTGGTTCAGGTGCAGACCGTTAATGATGGAAAATGGGCTGTATTTACCATCCAGGGAGTAAACCTTGAAGCCGGTCATCTTCTTGGACAGGATGGATTTGGGCAGGTTAAGCAGAGCAGGGTTGTAAACAGGGAAGTCGCTGTAATAACGGTCCAACACCCAGACAGCTGCCCGCTGGATGCTGAAACACAGAGAGCAGATCAAGCTTCAGTGCTGCAAGTTTAAGGAGAGATTAACACAAACGCCGACCTGGCATCTCTGCATGATGATGTCTTTAATGACTTCATGCAGAAATTGACTCAGTAGTTCAAAAATAAGCTCTGATATGCAATAATGAACATGTTTACGCATACATCATTTGCTTCTAAGAATAATACTGACAACAAAAATCTGGAAAAACTGAATCATTACAATCATGAAGTATGGACCCAAATACAGACATCATTGTTCATCTAAATTTCTCCCGTTTTCATCAGCAGGTGCACTGATCATTGTGACGTCAATAAATTCTCATCAAAATGGTGCTGTAGAACATTAGAAGTTAAGGTTTTTGATATTGAACTATGTCTGAGCAACAGATACAAAAACATCAGATCATAAAAAGAACAGTATTAAAAACCGGTTTCCATTATCTGTGGCTCATACTGCAGGAAAGAGTGGCCAAAGTCAGACTCTTTTTAATGTGACCTCTATCTGATTTCTTAAGACAGTCTGATCACCATAAATTGTTTTTTTTTTCCCACATGTGACCCAGGCCAATGAATGTTCACGATGTTGTTTCTCAGACATCATTTCGCGGGAGGCGTGCGCCACAATTCTGCGCGCGAGGAGGCGAGATGCAGCAAACTAGTCGTTTTCTTTTTCTAAATCATTATGTGAACAACCGATCAGGTTACTTCAGATTCAAGCAGCCATTTGATAGAAATTTAAAGAGTTATTTCATTTCTGATACTCAGGTCACACGTTGCAGCTACATGTCTGTTGAGTAATTCAGACACAAGTGGTTCAATATGGTTGAACAGAAGAAGCATGAAAGCTGATCGGACCATGAAGGAGACCGCCTACTTCACTGCCATGTATCCTGTCAGTAAAAATCAGTGATGCATTTAGTAGGAAGTCCAACACGGTTGTTAAGTATTTAAGATTATAAATCATCCTGAAAGATCTTACAGAGATAAAACGTGCACGCTTTCCGTTTTCTGTCAAGCTGCAGCCATTTAAAACAGTTGTTTAACAGAGGGATGCAAATGATCAAGTAATTCATTACTTGATAGTTGTTTCATCTTATCGAGTAATTGATAAGCGGCAGTTTTTCTGAGAAGCTGAATTTCCCTCTGCATAAACAGAAAATGCTAATCATATTCCTAACAAAATATTTATTCTTAACAGCAGGAGCAGCACATTCACACATGGAACAATGCAAACAAAGATAATATAATTAGTAGTATTATTATTAGTAGTAGTATTATCATTATTAGTATTATTATTGTTATAAATGTATTTTAATATAATAAATTAAACACATATGTCTATGGTCAGAGGTAAGTTGCTCGTGTTCCCGCATGTGCATCAAGGACTCTGGCGTCAAGCGCGCCCTCATGCGGGAGGAATTACAGGCTCAAAACGATTAATTGTGACTAATTTACTCTAATAAATGGATAATCGATGAATTGTTTGCAGCCCTAGTGTAACAGGTTGCTCTCAGTCGTCTACTGAAATCTGCAGGTTTAAAGGAATCGTATCTTCAGACTGACGTACGTACAGCTACATATTAACTCATGAATGCATCAACCATGGACCAATATAATGAACCCATTCTGAAGGCTCAGTCATCTCATTTAATTCAATGCAGGGTTATTTTCATTAAATTTGATCTAATTACCATTCTTGTACCAAACAGCCGCAACCATTCAACACAAAAAGCAACAGCTTGTAAACATGTGCATGTATGCTGCACGTCACACACCTGAGGTGGCCCACATTGTAGAACCTGCTGGCTCCGTCCGCGCTCCGGACCACCTTGAGGCAAAAGGCCGGCTGCAGGTGTCGGACCTCCAGCAGCACAAGAGCCAAGTACTGGATGAAGAGCAGGGCGTCCACCAGCGAGGCAGCGTACTCCACGATGCCCCTGTAGTCCCCCTCCTGGGGCTCCAGCACCCGCACGCCGTAGAACAACCAGTAGGACGCCACGAACAGGAACACCAGCACCATCAGCAAGCAGCGGAAGACGAAGAAACGCGGCAGGGTGGCGCGGGGAGGGCGGAGGAACAGCGCCCAGGAGGAGATGAGCAGGACCAGCAGCTTGAAGGCGAGGGAGACGTAGAGGCCTTCGCACGGAGTGCCGCAGGGCTCGAGGGCGTCGCGCCACAGGACCTGCGGGAGGATGAGGAAGGCCAGCGGCGTGACCAGCGCGAAGAAGCTCAGGCAGCCTCCCAGCACCGGGCCCACGAAGCGCTTGCACTCCAGCGGGGTCGACTCCTCCAAGTCTTTGGTGACGCGGGTCAGGTCCTCGTTGGAGATGCTGTGCTCGGAAGTGCCGGTGACGACGGTGGTGGTCTCCCCCCAGTTATCGTCCTGCAGGATGAAGACAAAGAAGGCTGAAGGGATGAGCAATTACCCAGCATTTAAACTGGTGCTACTGACTTTTCAAAGCCAAAATGTTTAATATTGAAAAGTTCACCTGACTCAAACAGGATCTGCTGCTTTTCTGCTCCTTACGTACCTAACCCTTTATCATCAGTCAAAGATTTGTCAAAATTGATTTTGTATAAAGGAACAAACCCAAGAAGTGGATTTTTAAGACTCATTTGTACGTCTTAATCCTTATTTTCAGTCCGAGTCCAAACGCTCAATTTGTCTCTGAAGTTATAAAAGGATTGAAGCCTTTGCCATCTCGCCAGGGACGGTGACAGCTCGGTTAAGCTCCTCATCGCTATAAACGCCTCTTTATTCTTTAAATAAAAGGCCCCCTCTTCAGCTTGTCCAAAAACAAACATGTCTCCTCGTACTTCCTGACGTAAACAATCCTCTGTTCAAAGACTCAAGTCCCTCAAACATCAACACTTGCTTTATTCCTCATGACAAGAACTTAAAACAACTGACCGCTCCAGCGAATCACAACTGAGCTGCTGAAAGAGTGTAAGAGCTCACTTTTACAACCACTTACAGACACGCACACATCGTACCAGGCTGAAACTGATCCCTCTAACCGTGCAAAAACATACATGTGACTCAGGCTAAGTCGTACAAGCTCTCAGTAATGAGATTTATATGAAGAAATCATCAGCTAATTTGAAGCTCTCTAACAAATATCTGCACAAGTGCAGATATGCAAATATGATTTTAGAGATGAATGATTTTGGCTGATTGGCAAAAAAATATGACGTCCATAAATGGAGCAGCCCGTGGGAACAAAGGAAAGGATTATTATACTCCTTCAGCAAGGTTACCCGGCTCTGAATGTGCTGGTTGGTCAGTCAGCTGAGTCTAAAATATGAATTAAGTAAAAACGAAATGAGGAAGATGTACAAGCAAAACAAACAGAATGCGATGAATGGGTTTAGAAAAAGCATGACAGAAAGTCAGAAAAACAAAACTGAAACCAGCTGGAAGAAGTGAGATTTACATTCAGACAGTCGTATATAAAGCCCTGAACAGCTGGTTAAAGAGTATAAGGAAAATGTATCAAATATCAAACAAAAGAATTTTCTGGATGATAATGCATCCTGCCTTCCTCAGTCATTACAACCAGAAGTTATAAATCAGGGAGAAATTAATCACCAAAAGCAGCTTTTATACTTTTATATGATCCGAAACCAACGTTTGTGTTTAACTGCTCATCGTCAGTGTCGTGACTGACCCTGTCATCTCCCCGTGTTGACTCTGCATCTAGAAGCGGCTCTCCGGGAGTTTGTATGGTGACTGATTTGTCTCCACGACTGCTGCCGTCTCGGCTTTTGGAGCGGTGACGGTCCCTCCGTTCCCTGAAGACAAACACACAGCAGACGGTTACCGGACGTAGAGGATCCATTAGCTCCCGGCTTTCCATGTCCCCGTAGCTTCCTCTTAAGATGGTGAAGTGTGTCAGATATTCTTCATTAAGTTGTTGACTAAATATCTTTCCGAGCTACTACAGCCTTATACACCCTCCTGCTCTCTAAGGTCAGCCCATCAGCTGCTCCTAAATACCTCGATAACTAAGCAGAAACAACTAATTGTTATGGAACAATCCACCTCTGCACATCAGACAGGCCTCCTCTTTGCCTGTTTTTAACTCATCTTTTCTCCTTGGCTTCTGACACCAAGTGAGATGTTGAATATATTTTAATTTTTTTATTTAATAATTTTCATATTATTTTTACTACTATTGATTTGAACTTTTAGTTGTTTTTTTATTCCTGAATTTTACAGTGTTTTATTTTCTGTACAGGACTTTTCTCCTGTTGTTTAAAGTCCTTTATAAATAAAGTTGGATTGGATTGACTCTGGTAAGTGTCTGACCCAAGTGGATCCACTAATGCAGGAATCTGCAACCTGCGGTTTCGGAGCCGCAAGTGGCTCTTTGGTCCTTCCACAATGGTTCTTATAATAACACAGGCTTAAAATGATAAAAAACCAATTAACATGATTAAATCTAGATATTGTGACAAATTGAAGTTTTACCAGTTTTTAATTAAATAATTGCACTGAATTTCCACAACATTATGACTCTAAAAGGACCATTAATATTCTTTTAGACCAGTTTTTCTTATCAATTGTTCGAAAACTGCAGACTTTGTAAGAGAAAATTTTTTTTTCCACAAATATCTACATCATATACAGTATAGGAAAATCTTCTCATTGCAAAGTGTTTTCTGTTTCTAATTTTAAAACCGAAACTACAAAAATAAGAATGTGTTTCTTCAAAAAAGACAAATGTCCTCTGTTAGCTATTTATAAAAAACTATATAAGCTGTTGTTTTAAATGTAATGTGGCTTTAAAGTTTTATTTAGCTGGGCCGAGGGCTAAAGTGAACCTTTGGTTTGTAAAGGTCGCAGACCCCTGCACTAACGAAACATGCCATACATTTATACACGGTACGTTTTTAAATGCCACCCCAAGCAAAGAGCGTCTCTTTGGTTCCACGCTGACGGCGGTTTGCTTTGCCCACCTGTGCTTCCTGGAGGTCCTGGAGTGGGAAGACTTGTATGAGTATCCCGAGTACTGCGACTCGTTGTCCATGTCTCGGGTCGGCGGTGAGCGGGCTTTACGAGCCCCGCCTCCTCCTCCCCCTCTGCCGAGCTGCTCGCAGACTCCTCCCAACTGGCTCTTGCGTTCGGAGATGGACTTGGTGGAGAGAGTCAGGGGCAGCTTGAGCAGGTCAACCTTGCTCCTGAGGGAATCTATCTTGGAGGCCGATGAGGAGGAATGAGGAGAAGGGAGGTGGAAGACTCAGGGAGGCTACAGAGAGGGGGAGGAGAGGGTGAAGAGAGGGGGAGATGATGATGGGTAGGTGGGCTGCAGAAGGGGAGGGATGAGATTGTTGAGATCTGGAAAATAAAGGCAAAGAGGGAGTTAACGTTAATGCTGCTGTAGATCATGTTTCCATCGGCTGTATATAAAAAACAACTCCTGTCACTGAGAAATATATTCATTAGGGATGCAGCAATACCACTTTTTCCCAAACCGATACGATGCAAATTCTTTAATCTGAGTACAGAGTACCGATACCACACTAAAAAAATGCAATGAATTGGAAGACAGGTTTTATTTTCTTCTCAATGGTTTGTTTGTTTTTTTATTCCTAGCTGTCCATGTGGCTTATTTCCTGCACACAACCACTGCGAAGTTAAATGGCATTGGATAAAATCAGTGATGTTGTGGTGGGAAAAGAAAATAACAACAGGGCAAAAATATTTTTCTTCCAACACTGTTCAGCCAAGTAATGTCATCCACAACCTCGGGTTTCTCATTAATAACATTTATGAAATTGTTCGCTTTATTTGAATGTTTGGTTTTCTTGATTATAAATTCTATATCTATGCCCCAATTTTCCCAAAAATATCTAATATGTTTAGTCTGGACTTAAATTAGGGTCATGAATTAGTTAATTTCCCACTTTGATTAGATTTCCTCAATTTAATTAAGTTTAATTTGGGGGGAAAAGGAGCCAAAAGGACAGAAGATGGCCCGTCCAAAACTTCCACAGTCTGAGGTTCATATTTCTAGCCTAAAATTAAAACATTTTATTTTGAAATGACTTCCTTGTGGACAACAGAAAAAAAAAACAATTTCAACCCTGATCAATAATAAAGGTCATCAATATGAGAACCTTCCAACTTGTTCAGAATATAATTGAAGAAATGAAATAATACAGTTAAATTTGTACAAACTAGTTGTTTTAAGACAATCAGGGTCAGGTTTCTGGAAGGTGAGTCAAAACCTTTATTATTCAGCTATGATGTGAAATGATCCTTTAAGAGCCCACGTTTATTATCCACTGTGGGAATCCAAGGCTTCTCCCTGGCAGCCTGAGCTCTGTGATCCATTGACACTTACACCCATTAACCCTCCTAAACGGAGCCTTTGGTTTCACTGCGAGTGCTTAGATCATGTCTTCCAGGTCTCCGCTGAGGTTAATCATCACACGACTGCATCCCCTCTCCAAGAAGACAGCTTTAGCCTCAGTTAGCTGTGACACAATGGCGGCCATATTGGATTACTGTGTTTTCACTAAACTTGTTTGCCCTCTCCCTCCCTCTTGCCGGCTCACATTCCCTCCCTCACACCCCGCATCCCCTGAGAAACGGGGCCTCTCCGCTGCCATGGCAATGAAAGAGGGTGTTCAGATGGAGGAGGGGGGTGATCGGAGGCTGACAGTTGCTGTGGAAACCTGACCTCGCGCTGCCCTCTGACAGTCTGTTCTCCATGCTGGAGGAAAAACTCTCCAGAAGTCAAAGTGTTGGCATGACGGATGCTGGACTGTCAAACATGGGTATCTGATAAAGAAGGGGCGTGGCCTGCTGGCTTTGATTGACGTTCTGTGGGTCACTAAGAGACGCTAGCGCCATCAGCTACACTGTATTTATAATCCACTTCCCTATAAAACAAATACTGTAAAAATCTGTCTGTGGGGTTTCTGTAAGTCTAATAGTCTCTCATTCAACATTGGCCGCCTTTACATGGGACTTTTAGTTCCTGTTTAATTTGGAATTCAAGTTAATTCCACTTTAAACAAATAAAAAAATGACGATGTAAACAGTTAATTCCTGAGGCAAATGTTAACGGCAAATTAAAGGCGAAAACGTTTTTCCTTCCAATAAATGTCTCCAGGACTACTCGTTGCTCACATTTCACAGAGAACTTTCCGTTTAATGTGCTGAAAACAGAATCTCCCGCTGTGTCAAACGCTCGCCGCTGCTCCATGTTAGCAATGTTGACAGTGTTTCTGCCTGTCGCGTCACTGCATTGACCCCTCCTCTTTTTGGGGGATTTTGGAAATCGGTTGAATAGCCCTCTTGACAAGACTATATGGAGCTTGCTAAATACTGCTAGCCGCGACAGGAGCTGTGGGACTGGACTGAAGCCACCAGCCAAGCCGGCACGGGGGCGCGCACAAACACTTTATTTTATTGAAGCTCACCCGGCTTCAGTCATATTCTTTTTCAGACTCACGAGATGCCGCTGATAAAATCTTATTTTTCTTCGTGGTGCCACTTTTTTGTTGACTTAGAGTGGATGCAGGTGGTTTGCTGGCTGCAGAAGCATCCATAAGTATCCCTTCTGTGTTTGAATCCGAGTCCACGGCAGCCATGATCTTCCTGTTTAAGAGCTGTCGGCAACGCGCATACAGCGTCAATTTACATCACATCCCCACGACTGCGTGGGAAATTCGGACGCCAAACTGCAGCGCACTATGTAGCACACAGCCTGTTCAAGGCAACAGACAGATGGCCTCGTTATGGTGGGTTTTTAATGCTTCACAACCCATTAGCTTTGAATAAACTGGAAATGCATGTTTAGTTTCTCACAAATCTTGTCTTAAGCCCCTTTAAACTTAATTCCAAATAAAGTGTCTGGTTTATCCCATTTATAATTTTGAATTAGATAATTCCTCTCTCATTTTCTATCATGTAAACCCTAATTCCGGTCGTTGTGAGCACGCAAGTTCCCACGTCCTGTCGTAGCATGCTAGCAACTAGCTGCTACTTCATAACATATCAAAATGAAGCAAAATGGTTCTTATGTCGTTTTCTCATGTTGTCAAAAAGAAACGTACGTACGGTACGTCACTCTCGCTATCCAACCAATCAGAACCCTTCGAAAACCCCTGGATTTAAAGCAGAATAAAGAAAACCCGTTGTCCATGTAAACCTTAATTCAGAATTAATATTTTCATGTAAACACAAAGAAGAAAATTAAAAAACATCATGTAAGCGTAGCCTTTCAGTTGCATTTCTTTTAAGGAGTGAAAAGCATTTCTCTTCACCAGACTGGAGATGGTCCTGTAGCCCTGCAGGCATGTGCAAAACCTCAACATGTTTTATTCCAAAATGCAAAATTCAAATGAACAGCCTCCCCCCGGTGTATAATCATCAGCTTTTATCTTGAGTAATGGCAGAAAAATGAGCAGGCACATAAAGGGCCGAAAATGTTTCATGTAAACATGCTGCAGGAGAAATCTGCTCCTTGAATGTCCAACCATGTGACATTAGACCAAAAGAAAGCAACTCAGAGAAAGTCCAGATGTAATCTCAGCCCTGCTTTCAGTTACACATTTATGAGGAGGAACGGCTTTGTTTGGAGTTTCCCGAGAGAAAAAATAAATTCTGGAATATGTGGATGGGGACTTAAGGATTCCCAGACAAACTACATCTTTTCCCATCCGGGGTTAATCTGTTGGAAGGGGAGCAGGAACTAGACAGAGAAGCATTGGGCAAAATAACCATCCTGTCTGACATTAATGATTATCCAGCTGCTTCATATAAATAACAATTAGGTAATTACAGCAGCTCGGGATGGGTTTCAAAGCACTGATGCTGAGAAATGAAGATATAATGTCCAGTTATGCCAAGTTTACATGTATATGTCTGAATTCAGGCATGCAGGAATGCAGATGTTCAGAGGGATTTCTGTTAGCATTTTAAGATAATTGCCATGATGACTGCAGCTCAGCAGGCTTTACAGACAACTCATTCCACACAAAGGGTGGGGTGTGTGTGTGGGGGGCGGGGGGGGGGGGGGGGGGGGGTCCCCCCCCGTTTTCCCTTCCTTTTTACCCCCCAAAGGAGTTCCCGCCCAACACCCCCCCCCCCCTTTTTTCCCCCTTTCCCCCCAACCCTTCTTCCCCCTTCCTCCCCA
>JBBDHI010000008.1:21999311-22013770 GCA_037177115.1 Craterocephalus stercusmuscarum | reverse complement strand
TTGCATTAATAAATAACTATAAAAACTAACACAGAGCTATAGATTTCACAGAAACTTATAGATTAACCAAAATAGTAATTTATTGCTACTACAAATTCCAGAATAATATACAGAACTCTGTGGGGAATATTTGCTCCTCAGATTCTTGCCCGTAAGGCAGTACTATCTAGAAGAGATGCGGTCTGTCATAAATTAATTCTGCAGCAAAAAAACAACCCAAAACATACAATCAAAGTCTAAAGGACACTCTTCAGGAGCAAGAAAACAGTCGTTCAACAGATTATATGGCTCCATAAAGCCCTAACAGTAGAAGTTCATACAGTAAAAAAATTACAATGTTCTTTTTAAAAGAATCTTGGATAAATATTTATACATACATGTTAATTAAGTCCAATTTAATTCTTTTTAGAAAGAAATCACACCATATGATTCTTTGTTTGGTTTTAAGTTAAATGATAAACAGAGGGCTTTTAGATTATCCTTGAGAAATGTTTGCCATTCTTTATAGTGGATAAAACTTTTCCACATATGCCTACTTCCAACTCTATACTAGCTCTGGTTTCGATCACCTGTTTTTCCAAATATCAAATCACCCACACCTACAGAAACAGGAACTAGTTCAGGGGGGGGTTAGTGATGTTTTGCTGGATTATATATGTCTACGTATTCCAAATTGGCATCAATTGTGTATATCATTTATGTGACAAATGTAATATTACTAAGTAGAAACAAATAGATATGATTTAGTACGGCGTTGTAGCACTTAATCCCCTGGAGCTCCGGCCGGCCGCTGCGGGGAAATCACGAGCTGTCACGCTGATGCTGAGCTGCTCCTCTTAGGAGGGCAGAGCCAATTTCTGACTTAAAGAAAAGTCAATACTAACGCTTAATTAATAAATACAAGGTAATTTCATATCTTTGCGGTTATGAACAATGAGTCGCAACCCCTAAAGTCGTTGTAGAACTCGAGTAGCGAAATAGATATACATGTAATACAGACTAAAGGGAAACTGGGCAGCTGTTGCTAATGCTAGCTAGCCTAGCTTTCAGCTAGCTCGAGCACAAAGAAGTCCATCAAGCTAACCGCCTGAAAGAAAAACACACCTCGCTCGTTCATAAATATGTGGAGACACACATCCAGCAGCGTATGACTATAACTTACCGACGAAAAACAAGCCAACTACCAAATTAACTATCCATTTGTTCGACAGCAACTCCATCTTCCTGGTTTGAAAAGCAGAAAAGCACAACAGGAAGTTTAAATATGGGAAACATCCGGGTTCCGCTCTCCATAAAGCAACCGGACTCAGACTGGGTACAAACTGACAGGAGGCAGCACCCAGTGGCCTGCAAGATTTCCTTTTTATATTTAACTTACTCTCCTTGAATCGGGTAAACTTTATTCATGCATTTACGAAATTAAGTGTGTGCATACAAACTTTGGTACCTTTCACTGTGCATCTCAAGAGTCTTTAAATAAACTAGAATCCAAATCCATCCGATCAACTTTAAATATTCCAAATCCATCCGATCAAAACCACATTATTCTCTCAGTTTCGTCTTTCATACAGAAACCACATTTGCCATCATACCACATCAATTGAATCATTAGAAAACCACACCCACACACTGCATTTCATTTTACAAGGGTATTTTATTATAGTTTTTCAATGATACATAGATCCATGAGCACGCACTTTGAACGATTTTGAATTAGTGAAGTCAGTGAGATTTTTACAGGATTAACAGATCACATAGCACTGATGCAACAGCACTTAAGAAGAAAAGCTTTTTTAAAGAGCAGGATGGATGTATAGAATAAGATATCTGAAAGGACTAAAGAGATGAGCATATGTGCATCACACACATGTCAATAACTGTACTCCACAGAGAAAGCATGGATATGTTTTCCTCTCGTCTTCCTAGCGGAACTGCAGCGGACTTACACGCAGACCAATCACATCCTTACCGATCTCGGTCACCTAGGAAATGAGATGAAATGAAAGGTTATAGATTTATAATAATATGCAAATGAGATACTCAGCATTTAATCATAAGTTTTCTGCCGTTTTAACGAATGGAGGCAGACATTCAAATAAAAACCTGGAAGCCCTTGATATCTTACTTATATCCAGCAGATGATGATACTCCATTGTTTATTCTGAAGAACTTTTTAGCTTTATGGCACCAGCATATTGTCTCAGCTTACCTGTGTGACCCTGCAGATCTGGCCTTTGTAGGTGGGGCAGTAGCAGGCTCCAGACAGTGGGCACTTCTCAACGGGGCGCCCACGGTAGAGGGGAACAAAAGAAGCAGCACACAGGTCAAATGGATTGTGGGGGTCGTAGTTCAACTGGTGGGCGTCCGTCAGGGTCTTCTCACAGGCTGCCAAAATCTTGCGGGTCTAAATGGCAGGGGTTAATTAATTATATTAGTACATGATAAATAATGCCTTGCTTGCTATTTTAATATAAAAAACTAATTAAAAGAAGTCAGAGCAACCTGCTGTGCAACATCTGGCTTCGGTCCAAGCTCGAGGAGGCGTCGCGCAAAACCTGCAGCTGTTTTGAAGTTACGAAGTTTGAAGAACAGGTTCAGAGCCGTACGCAGCACCAGAACCATGTGGACTGGCTGGAGGTTACAGTGAGTGAAATATGCAGCCATCTGCACGAGAATACCATAAATTAGTCATACTAATTATTTTTTTAGATAACTTACTCTGAAAATCAGGCTTGGTTGCATGTCGTTACCTCACACAGCCTCTTCTGCTGTTCAAGCGTGTCTTTAGGCAGTTTCTTCCTCTCCGTCTCCATGGTCAGACCCACAATGTATTCTCTGCAAATTGTGATCAGCTGCTGAGCCTGAAAAATAAAGATGAGTAACATTTAAACAACAAATCTGTAAGACAGGAGACTGAGCCTGGTTTATTTTTATTTTTTTACATGATTGTAAGATTAAAAAACAGACTGGAATCATAACGCGCTTGTTGCTCACCTCTGCAATCTCTTGCTTATTATCAACCACCAGCAGAGGAACAGAGAGCAGGATGGCCCTGAAGCGCTCAACAGCTTCTTCAAAGCGCCCGGCCGTGGTCAGCTGGTAGCACTGTTGCAGACGGGCGATGAGATCAGAAAGGCGAAGGCCAATAGCTGGCAGCCCCTGCTTCGCCCCGCAGTCCTAAAAAAACAAAACAAAACAAAAAAGAACTAAGAAAAAAGCTGGACTAGCATGTGGGTTGAGAGATTGATGTGCATAATGTAAACTAGAGCAGACAACTGGAAATGCCCGACACAAACAAATACACAAAACTAACAACTGTACCTTCCAGTTCCTCTGGGGATGACCGCGCAGGCAAGGCAGAGAAGGCAGGCCAAGGTAACACGTGCGGCCTCTGGACAGTGTCTGCATGAACAGCGACTTGTAGGGGCCAAAGTTCACAACTCCAACTTGGTCATGGAGCAGCTGTGGAAGGAAAAGGCAAAAATAACTCATTGATCTGTGGAAAAAAAAAAAAACTAATCTAATTGATGCTTGGACTTGCTGCACACAATCTAAATCCAAATATTTAATACAACGAGAATCAAAAAATGGGAGAAAATAGGACGTTAGGAGCGTACTCTCATAGCAGTTTCAAAGGAGCCGGCCAGCATGTGGTCCACTGGCAGCTGAGAGTTGTTGCACCACATCTGGATTGGACTCGTTCCCTTTGTAGGCGGGACGAAGAAGCCGTCTTCAGTTCCTCCACCTGCTCCAACCGGCACATCCTGTTGATTGGAAGGAAAATATTCGCATGTAAAGATTCATCATTAGCCAGCACGACATAAACAAAAACAAACCTGTCAACATAAAATGCAACTACAATAATTTAGAAGCTGGTTTTATTTTTTAAAGAGTTGAAAGCTAAAGTTTGAGGATAGACAACATTAATATCCCAGAAACTTTGATGAGACTTGTGGTATTAAGGTTTTGAATAAGTTCAGCCTTTTGGGTGACTGGATTTATGATTATACCAGTCCTCTTACCAGCTCTGGAGGAAGATCCAGGTCTTCCTCAACCTCCCAGCCACCTCCCTCCTCTTTCACTACTCCCTCATCTCCAAATCCATCCTGGGCATCCACAAATCCATCTGAAAAGATAAATGACAGATATAAAATGTATGGAAATAAACGTCAGAATTTGCTTAGTTAAAAGGCAACTTAAGTAGTTAAATTTAATCTAAGTTCACCTTCAACCATCGTAAGCTCGGCATCATCTCCCCAGCCTTCGCCTCCAGCAGCTTCCATATCCAGATCTGCAGCCATCTGACCTGCTTTCCCTAAAAAAAATATCAGCAGAAGATTATTTTCCATCCATTCCAGCTTTATTTCTGTAATAATTTGCAATTCATGACAGCATAATCTCAGGCACTTCACACACACAGTTTGAGCCAATCTGTTGTCATCAGTCTGTATTCATACTGGCTAATTCATAACAAACAGCCTGGCTGTTGTCAGTCAAGTTTTAACTTACATTATACTTACTTATAACACCAAAAATAATCCAAAAACACTTCTCACTGATGCCTATTTAGTAGAAAAGGTTTTCTAAACTGATCACAAGAGATTCATTCTCCTCAGTTATGTTGCAAGCTTAATCTCTTTCTATACATGGGCATTATGCACAGCACACACAGTGTATGTCAGTGCAACTACATGACTTGATGACTCACCCTTTGCTGCAATGACTCCCTCAAAGAAGCCCTTGGACACCGTGAGCAGAGGCCAGTTGGTGTCTAGAGGGTTGATGGGTGGAGGAGGCTGCAGCAGCTGTGCATTGGGATCAACCTCTGGCACCTAAAAGACACCAGATCAACAATCATATTACTGGCGTGCAGGGAAGGGTGATATGAACCAATGTTCATATCTTGATCATTTTTCTTTAATTAAAATATTTATGTCAATATAAAATTTTTTTGACAAAGTAAATAAAGAGACGGTTCAAATTTACAGTCTTGACTGCTAATTTTCTTTTTATTAAGGGTCAGAAGCACAAGTGCATTAGAATATTTGAAATTAAAGTATATCTGAATTAAAATAATTAAAAATACTTTTCAATGACGATAAAATGGATACAGTTATGGAAAATGCTAAAAAAAGAAAAAAAGATATGTTTTTAACTCAAAACAGGCTAACTTGAATTACACAATATTACCTTATTCTAAATCTTTTGTGACAAAGTCTCGAAATATTTGAAACCTTGATATATTGCCCAGTTATACTGGCATGACCACACTCTGGTTATTTCATAGTTAAATCATTAAGTATATATTTGTAAAAAACAAAAATTAGGCAAGTTTGCCACACCTACATTATAATAATACTACTTTTCTGATGTTAATCATCAAGGTAGAGAAAGTTTTGCCAACACACCGTCTCTTTTTCTGGGTCAAACGTCTCCTTTAGAGCCTCGGCCTCTTCGTCCAGCCCATGTGTGGCTGCAGTCAGGTAAGCCAGAGACTCTGCAAACACAGCAATTAAAAATGAAACGGCACATTTAAGATTTTCTAGATTCTGAGAACATTAACATTTTAATTTATATTCTTAACAATTTGTAAGAAGTTTACCCAAATTAAAGGTTTCTATATGCAAAATATTCTGTATACACATGTACAAGCAATAATAAGTTTGGACCAAGGGCAATTTGACATAAATAACTCTTTATAATCTTGTACAGGAACTCACTCTGTCCACAGTTCTTCAAGATGCGCACTCTCTCGCTGACGTCTCCCAGGTAGAGAGCTGCCTGGTAGTGTCCACTCATGTCCTTTCTGATCTCAGCTACAGGCAAACATTCAATGTGCTGTATGTTAGAGTATAATCTATCTAATCGCCACATGATAAAAGGGAAAGCTGAGGATAACCCTATTGTTAAAGTCACATAACTCACCAATCTTCATCATTTTACGCAGCTTGGCCAGGTTCCCCGTGATGAGGTAGAGGAACGTGAGCTTGTCAAAGTTTTTGGTTCTCTGGTAGCACATTTCCACGACCTGGTGGTGCCCCTGCAGCAGAGCTGCTTCACCCAGACGCTCCCAGCAGCTGCGCTCATCCAGGGCCTTGGCTGCCTCCAGCGCCACCTGCAAGTTTGGAAAGGAGATGTCATGATCAAGCAGTTTTTATAATGCATCACTTTTCTCATGCATAACGAGAACAGCACCACAGTATTTACAGTCCAATTCAGTCAGCTTACCTCAATGTTGCCACACTCCAAAGCCAGGCTGAAGCGCGTCTTCTCATCTTTGACAAAGTGCAGCGCAACCTCTGGGTAGCCCTTCTTCTGCAGGTAGGCAATGATCGACTGGCCCACCAACTTGGCATTACGCACCATATGGAGCACCTGGGAGGAACATCAGTTCAGTTCAGGATCTAATGAGTTTTGTATAAAGCTAAAGAAGTCCGTGTATTTGCATAACAGTCACAAAGAACCAACCTCGTCATATTTACGGTTGACCAGCGCCAGCTTAAAGCGGTACTCTGTGGGGTCGATGGTGAGGACGCGGGGCCTGCACTCTCTGTCCAGGCAGTAGACGCTGTTGCCTCTCACACGGGTGACATAGATGGGCAGGTCCAGGGTCCTGATGATGCCGTGATCACTGCAGGAGCAAAATGAAAGCAGCATGTTATTCAAAAGAAGCAAAAAGATGATTTATTAAAAAACACTGCAAAATATGTCTGATTTGGTGGAGTTCTGGCAAAAGAAATGCTGACTACTTCAACAATTGCTATAAATATGCTGAGCAACGCTGTGCCTATTACACAGCACAGCGATAAAATCACAACATCAACTTCCTGAGGCGCCATTAAAAGATTTATTTATTAAAGTCTGCCTGGAGAAGTCTGAAGAGTGGAAAATCACAAGTGGCAGTGACCTCTAAATGGAAATAGAAGTAGTTTGCTCGCCTCCTAAGAGGTTTGTGAAAACGGCCACACTTAATGTAAATAAGAAACTAAAGCCTACCCAGAGGTGAGGGCGTATTTGATGTGGTTGGAGGTGGTGTAGATGAAGACCCCGCTCTCATCCCAGGCTCCACTCTTCACCCTGATATTTTCATGAATGTTGCAGAGACTCTCCAGCTTACGGTTGCAGATCATAATAGCTGAATGAAGAAAAAATAGAGAAGATTAAGTTTCTTTCTTCCAAAATAGACCAAATTCTTACCACTTAGAATTACTTAGATGTTTAGGAGCAAAATAAAACTTGAATGAGACAAAGAAATGCAGAGTGAGTTTGTGCAGATTAACAAATCCTTATTCCTAGAAAGTTGAGTTAAATTAAATTACAGTACTCTTGTGTTCCTCTTCTTTGAGTCTTACCTGTGGAGCTAAAATGTGTCACAGCTTCAACCTTAGCAGCAAATATAACTTCAGAGAGGAGAAAGAGCTTAAGATGTGTAAAACTCTCAGTCTTATCTACCCACCGTGTTTAGCCAGCAGAGCCACGTGGCTGGTGTCGGCGCTCCACACCACGTACTTCACCTTGGCGATTTTGACGGTGGCCAGAGAGCGTTTCTGCTGCACGTCGAACAGTGTGATGCCGTCGGCATCGCGCAGCAGCAGCGAGCCGGTTCCTGCATAGAAGATTTCCTCACAGCTCGGCACCTGGACTTTCTTCACAATTTCATTCTTCAGGTTTTTAATCAGAAGCTGAAATGAAAAGTGACAAAGAAGGATCAAATGAGTGCAAAGCACAGAAAATTTGCTTAACTTAACCCAGAAAATCTTAAACAGAGTATTTTATAATTCAGTTAACATTGTTATTTATTCTTTGGTCATGTTTTTAGTACTATCAAGCCTTTTCTTCTGGTTGTTATCAAGATTACATATGGATCGGTGATGAAATAACCAGTGGTGCTTTTCATCACAACATGATGGCAACACACTTCTGCAATGTTGTTCAATTTTCCCGCACGTTAAACCCATGTATAAACTTACAGAGTGCATGCGGTCCAGGACGGCAAATCTGTTCCTAGCCACCCAAACCGCTGTCAGACCGGAGGATCTTTTCCCCTCCGGAGCTGAGAAAAACACAGACTGTTACTTTAACCATCAAGTAAAGTTCATTTAAAGATATTCACACTACTGGTATCAACAACTTACTGCAAAATATATACAGTTAGAAGGAGGAAAGAAATTAAACTTTGCAATCAAATCAGGAAAAATATAGTCTATGTTTGTAAAACAACAGAGCTTAATAGATAAAGTTTCTTTACCATCAGGATTCTGAGAGTCGCTTTCTTTGGGAATTGAGTAGAGGTCATAAGTGCTGTTCTCCAGGTTGGTTGCTCTCTGTTGGAACAATAAACCTTTAAACAACATGCATTGAAAACATCTGCGAAACTTAAATATCTGATCTTTTATTTTTATTTATTTCTTTTTAAGTTTTGGAAAAGTTTTTAGCGCAACTTGTCTACTTGATGAATTTTAACTTTCATCTCCTCTCTTTCATTTCTTGTTTTTACCATGGCTCTACATAGCACTTTGAGATTCCCTGCAATATAAAGTGCCTACAAATAAAATGTGTTATTATTAGGGGTGATACTTACAGTGCAGAGCAGGACAGCATTCTCAGCCGGGTTGTAGGACATGCTGAACACAGGGAACTTTGACCCACTAGAGGAGGAGAAAACAGTTAAACTTTTTGCATTTCTTAGTGACTACAAAGAACCTGAGTGATTTGTTAACATGACACGAGTGTTTAAAGGACAAACTGTTAAACAGTTTGTCTAATGGCCTATGAGACGTGTATGGCAGCTACATTTCTGCTCATTTTTTTAATTTGTTCCCCCTCTGTATTTGCTGTGTCCAGGTTATTTTATTTGGGCTGCAGCCTTTCGAGATTTACTTTGACACAAATAAAATTAACTCTGTACTTTTCTGGCTGTATTTACATCCGACACAAAACTGACCTGCGAAGCTGCATGACAGCAGTGTCCTTGCTGCTGTTAAAGTCCAGCTGACGGAGGAAACGATCCTTGACATAGTACAGCATGTTGCCGTGTACAGCATATGCAGGACGCTCCCGCTCCAGCTTGAACACAATCATACCACTGTCATGACCTGAAGGACAGAAAACAAGCCATCAGTCACAGCTGAAACCTGCAGACCTCTGATGATCAGCTTGTTGCACAGTAATGCATTTGTGATGTTTTTTTGTCACAAATGCAATGATAGCTGTTAGTTCTGCATGTCGGCTCATTTGAGTCCAGCACTAAGTCTGTATACCGACTTACCAGCTGCAAACAGGTTGAGGTTTGGATGGGCCCCCAGAACCCAGAAGCGATCATGATCCCGCCGGAAGGTTTGCACTCCGGTTCTTTTGGACATATCCCATACCCGGATACTCTTATCCTCGGAGTTGGACAGGATGAGCTCCTGGCGTGGGTGGAACACGGCACAGGACACGTTGTTGTAGTGACCACGGCACGTATCCAACTCCCACGCCTTGGACTCTGCACAGAAAAACAGGGGAAAAAAGAGGGGATCATTTTAAAGAAAATTAAAAATACATACAAATAAGACAATAGTATAACAAACTGTTACATATGGTTATACGTCTCTGTGTCTCAGCTTCATGTGGAGAAACTCATGTTATTTCGCTCACCGTTCATCCTCCAGATCTTCACCTGCCTGTCATCAGCTCCAGACACGATGAGAGGCATGCTGGGGTGGAAGGCGGCCCAGTTAACCCCGCGGTCATGACCCTGGACACAAACAAATCCATGTCATAAATCAAAAATCACCAAATTTTGTGTCAACTTAATGCAAAGTAATATCAATTCTTTTAACGGGATGTCAAAATGACCTCACGTCATGTCACATGAGAACCAGCTTTTTCTAAATAAACCCATGAGTCATTTGTTTCTCACAAATAGGACCAAAGTTTGGAGATATGAAACAAATCTCCAAATAAACTAAATTCAATCTCTTTAGATTTAGATTTTGTAAATTGTATATTTTTAAAAATGTTCCCACAGACACAGCTTAATTTGTGCATATTTATCAGTTTTTCCCCTCTCTGAACAGTACTATCAATTAGTAAAACACATCAGAAGATCATGAACTTTGTACTTCTTTGATAGGATTTATTTCAGGTTTACTTAAAAGTGAATCTCCAAGAATGACTGAAATGCAGAACCTAAAACAACAATAATAAAACAAACATGCATTTACTGCTCACCTCAAGGACATGCTTCACGACCGCGTCTGAGGCACCAAACAGGTCGACCCCAGAGATGCCGCGCACTTCAGTCTCAACGGCGCCTGGAGACAAGTTCTTCTTCCTCAGACCTGGAACCATCATTCAGAGCAGCGCGTGGAAGGAGGAAAAGCCATTTTCATGTTACACAGGAGCACAACCACAGTACAGGGGGGAATAAAGACAAAGAAACAAATTATTAAAATTATGAAATGTGCCGCAATATTATGGAAGAAGAGCGGCAAAAAAAAAAAGGGTAATGGAGAAGGAACTATTGGACCACTGAACACACACACAGGGTTGAAACACACCAACACAATCTCTGCTTTTCCATCATTAACCACCAACTTGAGTCAGAAAGCAATCACAGATGTACACATACTGTTGATTGGGTTAAATTATTCATGATTTAATTGGACAGCAGAGTAAGATTAGTGATCACCTCAAATGAGACCTGGGCAGAAAATGAATAGAAAACAGGTTGTATTCATGATTTCACCCCTTTAAGACAATGTGGTGAACTGATGGCTCAACAGCACCGGGAGATGATGAAAGAGGAAAGCAATGGCACTAGGAACCCGTGTGCAGGTGTGGATGTTTCCAGGGAGAGCATGGGTAAAGGGATAAAGGGAACGCGGGCCTGGCTGATGGGGGGTGGGGTGGGGTGGTGGGTTGCGTTGTAAAGACGTGCTCTGATGGGGCGTTGAATGTTAGGAACAGGAGAGTAAGAGTTTATCGTCTTTTAAAAATGCACATGCATGTTTCAGTCGGGATGCTTGAGTCTCATGCACTATTAAATTCTGAAAGGCTGAACTTATGGGTTAGAAGTAATGGAGTAATAATATAGTGACAATTGTAATGATATATGTTTTGAGTAACTACCAAACATGCAAATGACTTTGGTAATATGAGAGCATTCTGACATCAATATAAGCCTGTTTAAGCCAGTTAGTAGTCATTGTTGGAAGATTTGTCTTAGAGTATATAAAACTTGTGCAAATAAAAGGCAATATGGAATCTCTATAATGCAAGTTAGATTTGCACTAAATCTAGATCCGGCCATGCATGCAGCATGGAGAGTGAAACGTTAAAAAAGTCCATGCTGTAAGGTCATGAAGTTTAGAGATCATAAATAAGTAAAAAAAATTGATGCAATCATGCTCAATCCACAAAACACAGAGCAGATAAAACCAGGACAAGCTAGTCAAAGATCTGCATCATAGGCATGTTCGTTTGTATAAACATTCAAGTAGATGAGAGCAAAGAAATTGTTTAGTTAATGCACAAACAAGAAATGAGTGGAAAGAAAAAAAGACATTAAATGTTACAAGAGCATGCAGAGGCACAGAAACACTTCTCCAATTTCTTGTATTACTCAACTGCAACTAGCTGATCTGCAGCATTTCATTCATAAATGCCACATTGTGAATTCCCAAAGCAGTGTATCTAAAGTCTTTCTGCTCTAAAAGGATAAGTGTTTCTGCAAACAGCCCACAGAGATTTGTCCTGTAAAAGGTTAGAAGAAGAGAAGGTTCAGGAATTGACATCAGTCCTGCTCCTGTCTTCTTCATTAATCCTTTAACCACTCTTTTCCCAACCCCTCCCTCAAACCCAGCCCACTGTCCACTCTGATCCGCAGTTCCCAGGCCCTCACCGGAGATATCCCACACTCGCACGGTCTGGTCCAGACTGGCTGACACCACGAGGTCTTCAGATGGGTGGAACTGGGCGCACATCACATAGTGATTATGTCCAGTCAAAACGCTGTGAGTGAACAGAAGAACAGACATCCTGCATTTAATGCCTGGAGGATCAAATAAAATGTCTCCATTGCTAAGATGATTACAGTTATGTGTTGTTTAGAAAAAAAACACTATACAGATCAGCAATGCTTTGTATTACTAGTTGAGTGTATGCAGCAAATACTATGACAATATTAAATATTAACCCTGAATGGTGCCTTACCATACACAGGTCCGGGACTGCCAGTTCCAGATGCGGATTGTCTGATCATCTGAAGCACTAAGAATCCAGGGGTACTCCTAGAAGTAAGGATAAAACCATTTTTTCCTCCAATTAAGTCCTGGGATAGCCCTTGGAAGCCGATCAGTTTTGCACTGATTCTGCCAGTTTGTGCAGGTAAATGTAGAGAATATTTAAATGAATGACAGTGTGATCAAATAACTATAAAAGTTAGAATATAATAGATTATATTAATGTGGATCACATCCCCAAACTCACTGCAGAAGTGAATCTCTTTGGGCCTTTTAGCAAAGCCCTTTACCGCCACGCTGCTCCCCGGAAGCCCACTGATCTCTGGAGATGGGTGAATTACAGGGGCTAATTTCCCCAAATGGGGTAAAAAATGTAAATATATAATGGTCTCGTTGTGAAATTCATATTAACAGGGTGTTGTGGATGTTGATTTGTGGTTCTAACACAGAGCAATGTAGGTACAGAAAGGAATGGATTTGCACAATTGGACCTGTCCAGGAATTACATTCAATCTTTGTGTGGAGATGATTTCTAATGACATATGTGAATGAACATTTAACAACAAAAGATTATGTTAAAACCAAGCATGTGTAAACAACTCACATGATGAAAGAAAGTGGTTCTGATGTAGTCCAGGTGTCCCAGAAGGGTGAAGAGGCAGCGTCTCAGTTTGTAGTTCCACACCTTGCCAAGACAGTCATAATTACTTAGCATGAGCTTAATATAGGCAGCAAAAAATGTTTTGACCTAATATACAAACCTAAAAGTGTGACGTTCAGTATTTGTGCATGCCGTCTCACCTTGATTTTGTAATCATCTCCTCCAGACACAAAAAGAGGCTGCTGTTTGTGGAAATCAATTCCTCTGACAGGACCTGTAGGCAACAACACGTTAAAGATATCTATTTCCATCAGGAAAAACAGTGAGTGTGGGACTTCACAATTTTCTCATCTTCCAACAGCCACGTCAACATCTCACCATCATGCTCATCAAATTTGTCAATCAGGGTGCACATCCGATAGTCCCACAGCTGGATTACTCCGTTGTGCAGACTGGCAAGAACCCATGGTCGTTTTGGGTGGAAGCTCAGGCCTAAAATATGACAGAGTTAATTACAACGACAGACGCTTTACAGGATGTGGACATCTTTACAAAATTTATGGAGTCATTTATAAAAGTTGTCAAGTCTGAATGGTGCGACACGTTAGCTTCTTAGCTACAAAAACGTAACAGTACTTTCCTTTAAAATTAAAACTACATCCAAACAACTAAAACAACTCTGAAATAGTGATCGTGGAATAGGTTAAAAACCTTTGAGCAAACGCTGTTTTCATTATTAGTCAGCTATAAATGATACATTACTGATAACAGTCACATCACCTAGCTAATGTTAGCTTCTTTGCTAACTGTTGTGTGGCAAACTTACCTTTGACACGAGCCGATTTCGTCTCGAATTTCGTTAACATCGTAACCAGTCCACCGTCAAGGATTTAATTTACAAACTGTGGCACAAACAACTCCGATCGTATAGCTAAAACAAATCAAATGCTGCAGACAGGTTAACTCAAACGGACTAATCGTCTTTTTGGCCGATTCTCCTTTTTCCTGACACGTAGTCCGTTCTGTCTTCCGGCTTTGAACAATAAAGTTTTTTTGTGACGCGTTGACGCAGAAACCTCCACGGCAGCGGTGCATAGAACTACAATAAACAGATCTGCACTGGCAAGAGCCCAGAATACAGTAAATGGAGCCCAGCGGAGTGAATGCTGTCATAGCTCATCTAAAATGCAACTCTATACTAAAATAAATAAATAAATAAAAATAGAGCATTATAAAGATGCAACTAGGGCAAATGTGGGTCATGCTGCACTGTTTGGGGAGTGTTTTGCATGATATCTATTTTTCTGTTAATGACAGGTTGGTTCAGACTCGTGTCTCTGTACCAGACTACTTTTTCAACACTGAAATGACTTTCATCGTCGGCATTTAACAAAAATAGTATACATGGCAGGAAAAACAAATTTGTCCTGTTTATTTATACTTTTGTTACAGTGTTGAAAAAGCTTTGAGAGCTAACTCATTTTCTCATTAATAACTTACGTTTCTTGACTGCATTATGTAATTGACCAAATATGTAATGCAGACATGAAAACAATAAAAACTGATTGGTCACATTGCACACTGTAATTGTCTAGAATTATGACTCATACCTCATGCCCAGATATTTCTTG
>JBBDHI010000008.1:21804043-21814379 GCA_037177115.1 Craterocephalus stercusmuscarum | reverse complement strand
GCTAAATTTCACTTTCTGCATATCTTAAGCATAATGCACAAGTCATTTCTGGGACTTTGCTGGTTCTAATGTAACTTGAAGAACGCTCCTTCTACTTGTAATATAGCTCCCTCTTCTTTCTCTCATCTGATGCGTTCATGGTGTCAGTACGCTTGCTTGCATATGTGTGGAAAGAATAAATATTTTGGTATAAGATTCAGAGGTTGTAGTTTCAAAAATCATTTTGGATTACAAAGAGTGCTTTCCAGTGCTGAAAAAAAGCTCATTTCTTTCCAAGGGATTCCCCCTGATCTCATTGCTCAGTTTTGTTCATCTTGGATTTCTCTCCTCGGCTCCTCTCTGTGTGTCAGCTCTTTCCACCAGAGACACTAGAAAAGGACTCATGAGGACAGAAAAGTCTAACAGGCATTAAATAAAATGAGGTGTTCTTGATTCAGAGCCAGGGACGGGGCTCATGAGTCATTTTTGCCGTCATGGAATCCCTTCTTGTCATGCAGCAAAAGTAAATAAGTTTCGTCACTTTAATTTAATTAATCAGTACCTTGTACTCTTTGTTTATAAAATTCTTGTTACCCTGAAATGTTTAAACAATGTCTTGGTCAGGAAGTCAGTTCAGTTCTTTATTTTACTTATCTATTTAAAATACAGAACAAGATACATTTAGTAAAAATGGCACTGAAGCTACCTGAACCTTGTGCAGCAGGGGCTCAGATAAGCCATAAGAGATGCCCTGATTACTTAGTTCAAGGTTCAACACCAGCATCTGCCTTTTTACAGGTTGAATTCTCTCCTCTTGCTCTTTATGTTGATTTAAGCTCACAGGCTTATAGTTGAAGTGTTTTGTCTTAACTTGCATTAATCTGGATGAGTAAATATGATCTGGAGAAGTTCAGTCATTTATTCATATAATGATAAAATCTGTAGGATTCCTCTGAAAAAGCTAAATTCAGTTGTTCATATAAGATCGTTACATTACCAAACCTTTGTGGCAGTTACAAACATTTCTAAAATTGCAGATTTATTGAAGTATGTGCTAACGTAAGTAGAAACTGGCTTGAAAGTCAATATTAAGTATGATCCCCTTTATTGCTAATGACAAGCTGGCCCCTCATAGACTAGCTTTCTTATAGCTGTCCATAATGGCAGAAGGACCCAAACGTGGAGTCGAGGGGCGATAAAAAGCCAGAGGTTGGTAGTATTGGCAAACAATGAGTATGTATGGAGAGGTTGTAGACAATACTGAAAGCTAAGAGCATGGATGCATTAGATATGAGAATGCAGGTGGTTGGTGAGTGTATGAGATGGTAACATGAGCTGGTTTCAGGGCAAAGAAAAAACTTACCCATATGCGAACTAAATGCACAAGGTGAGATGAACTCATGCAAAGAACATCACTAGACCAGAGGATGAAAACTAGACATCAGTCTAAGAAACCAAAAATAAAAACCATATGTCAATAAAATCCATAGACTATGACGATTATTTCTTTAAGTAATCTTCAGGAATGTTGTTCTAGACTCCCAGAATGAGATTCCAGCGCTCTTCTTTAGATGTTGAGATGATATTTAGATATTTAGACAAATCATTTTATGTCTGTCAAACCGTTATTTTTCGGCATTTTGATGGAAGAAACTAAAGAAAAAAAATGTATCTCTGACAGGCTGCTAACAACATCGTAAGTTACCATGTAAAACGGTGAAATAAGGGAAGTTACTACTGTGAATAATCCACTTTTTTGTGGACACTGTTAAAGGGCTTAAATATAAAACTATTCTTCTGAAGATGGTCAGGTATAAAGTTTGGGCAGAAAATGAATAAAAAAGCAGCTAATGTAAAAAAAATACATTGAAATAAATTCAGAAAGCCGGGAGAACGATTGCGCAAGACAACTTTACAAATAGATTTTTTTTAAAAGTAAGATGAAAAAAAGTAGAAGCAAAATATGTTTATTCAAAAGATGATTGCTCAAGACTTTGCACCGGTCTATAAATAGCCATAAATACTGCAAGTCAGTAAGAGTTATTTCAACACACAGATTAAGTCTTGTTTGCTTAGATTATTTATGCTAAACATTTAACATTACCTTTGGATCTTTGTCTTCGCTTTCCTTTTCTCTTCTGTTACTCTTTCCTTTTGTCCAGGTCCATCATTGACATGCAATAAACTGTCATACCCAAGTATTAAGAGGAGCCTTATGTCCATAAAGCCCCTGTTGGAAAAACAAATGTGTTCACAGTAGCCAGGTCATCATTCTGCTGTCATGATGCTGGAAAGGAAAAGGTAAAAATAAACAAAGAAATAAAAATCATTGTATGTTTACTTTTATCATTGGTGATCTATATGTTTTGACTTAGCTTGCTGTCTGTTACAGGCTCTAAAACTGCCCAACAAGAGTAAACTACATTCTTAATTAAGTTTAATTCTTCAGCTTAATTGATTTGTCACATTGATAAAAAAAGAAAAAACACCTCTGGTTAATGGCACATAACAGCGGTGCATAAATCAGTCCTTTTAACCTTAAAAAAACAAACTTTCAGCTTGTTAGCTTTTTCCACTGCTGGATCGTTAACCTCAGTAACTTTATGAGTCACCATAGCAAAAACCAGTCTGTTGCATTCCCTTATATATATTTTATTTGCCATGCATGTTGTGCTATTTGCATGTCTATTCTACATTTAAGTGTTTTCTCATTTTCTCAAGCGTTGAGCGCTCAGGGCCGCCGTAACCGTTTAAGCCTTGTGGTGGTTTGTAATGTAAATAACACTCGGTCTATCTTCTTCTTTGACTGATTGCTCACCTCGTTTTCACGTTTTGCTTTTTCCAGCTGGAGTTTCCATGTATGCATGGATGGAAGAGTAATCACCTCCTCTGCTGGGGTCCTGTGGTGCACTTTTGCATTCCATGCCTTAGTTTGAAGCTGTTTTTCCACAGACATCCGCGCTGTCACCTGGAAAAGCTTCGTCTTGGAGTAAAGTCTCACAACTTAGGCATGACTCCATGGTTGCGTCTTTATTGACATCAGAAATCATCAGTTTGTCATGGTACTGTTGCTGCTTCACACTGCTCCCTTTATTAAGACGATCACTCACTTGGATGCTTCAGTGGTTTTTACTTGGAAAAAATATATTCAGCACGCTTTTTTAATGCAAACTGGCACACAGCAACACGTTCGGAAACCAGGTGGCACCTTCTAGTTGTCAACCATGTACTTCTCATCCACAATCTGCACTCTATGTGCATCTGGTTGTTGGCTGGACCTTACTCTGCACAGGTGTTTCTGCATCATCTTTTATTAGCTTTGACTTCCTGTTGGAGCTCCTGGTCCATATAAAGTGTAATGTTTTTGAAGCCTTCTTGTTTATTCACAAATGTTTATGAGAACTGAGCTCATCCCTTCTGCTTGTGTGATTGCTGATATGAAGGCTTGCTTTAACTATTTTGGAAGTTTGCTGGTCTGTGTTTTAACACAATCCCGTATAGAAAACACATAATATTAATAATATTACTATCATTATTCAGGAATATTCCTCCTGAACAAAACACAACACTTTGGAATTTATATCCTTTGGACAGAGGAAAGCAAAGTAGAGATGTTTGGTTATAATTCACAGCAAAAATCAAACAAAGCAAACACATACCAACAATGAAGCACAGAGGTGGGGGGCTGATGATTTGGCCTTGTTCTGAAAACACAGGACTGCATTCTTTGCCATCATTGAGTGGACTGTGAACTCCTCCGTTTACCGAACTTTTCTACAGTCAGATGTAAGCCCATCTGTCCAGCAATGACCAGGTACAGCAGCACAAAGAAAATAATGATGTTCCAATGATTGGAATGCTGTGGGAGGACTTCAAGAGGACGAGAATAAATGATTACAAATGTAATGAACTCATCAGCTTTGTAACAGTGAGCCAAAACTCGACCACAGGGAGAGACTGATGTAGAAGTAATTTGAACAATAACTTTACTTCGGGGTCAGGGAGCTTAATTAGAGGAGGGGTCTCTGGAGGCTGAAGCTTGTGAAAGTCACTGGCCTTGGGCCCTTTGCTGCACTTTGGTTTCACCCATCTCACTTTCTGACCCCTTTACTGCAAAAATGCATTCAAATAGTCCCCAAAAAGCCTTTAAAAAGGAAAAAGCACTTAGGATTTTTTCTGCTAAATGTGGTTCTAATTGGTATTAAATCAAGTAGTCAAGATTTTTTCTAAAACGGGTTCTTCAGTTTGGAATATAAAACACAATGAAATATGTTTTTGTGTTCATCTAAAGTTATATTTACATAAGATGTAAGTAAAGAATCTCCAGATGTAAAAATTTGATTGCAAAGGAGGGATGTAATTCAAGTATCTGTCCCTTCGCCCTTGTATATCTTCTGTAAGTGCTGCTAAAATATCAGCTTGCTATGAATCAGGAAGGGTAGTTTATGTCTGAATTTAGTCAGCTTTCAGATGTTTTTTGGTCATGATTTAGTCATAGCTGTGAGAAAAATCAGTGCTGACTGAAGTAGTGTGTAATGCTGATGCAGACTTTAAAGCCCAACTCGTGCCTGAACCTGTACAGAAGTTGTGTTTTACTAATTTGTTTTCCTAGGAAGTTAAAAAAACACAAATCTGTGGAAATTAAGCCAATGAGAAGTCTAACTGAGCGGCTATGCCAGCTATATCTACAAATGTGGTGAATTTTCAGGGTGTGAATGTGTTAGCTGTTAAAATGAGCAGCAGGCAGCCGTTAGTAAAGCACAAGTCATTTAATTTCCTCTGGACAAACAAAGGTGAATGACCTGAAAGTAAATCATCATTTATTGCCACACCACAAGCCATCAGAAATGGTTTCAAAGGATTAACGGATTGTGAAGGTGGAGGACTTATTCATTGCAGTGTAAGCTCTCTCCCTCCAGCCAGCGCTGGCAGTTACTGGGATACTGGTCTCTCCTGTCTGTTATAAAAACACAAGTGACAGTTGTGAAACCAATTACGTAATTCTCGTGTTTTCTTCTGTGCAGAGCCAGCCACATTTATGAGATTTTGTTCTCTTGCAAACATATTGTCCAAAGCTGGAATATACTGCACCTGCAGGGAGTTTAACCCAGAAACTTTTCCCCTGCTTGTGTTTCAAAGCCAAGATTTCAACACATTTTTTAAATAATCAATGTTGCAAATCAGATCTGTGACAGACCTTAAAATTAATGATGATAATTTAATCAATTTTATTGATGGACCATTTAATAGCATGGGTGTATAGTAGATAGTGAAAGTTTTTATTTCCTTACATGTTGCTTTTAAAGTAAAAAAACTAACCCCTTGAATTTATTTTTCAGCGTTTTCAAAACATTTCAAAAGGCATTTGACATTCAGAACAAAAACTTTCCAATGCAACATATGTGTCCTATCAATTCAGATACCAAATCTGAGGGCAGATGGAGTTAAAGGTGCAATGTGGAGATTTTAGAGGCTTAGCAAACATATTGAAGAAATTACCTTGATGGAAAAAACGCAGCATGTTAGACTTTGTTTTCTTAAATGGTTTGTTCAAATGAATGAAAGAACAAATCTTTACTTAATCTCATTAAATATAAAAAAGAAAATTGATATTAATAAACAGAGAACTAAATGAATGAATTGAAAACTAAATGTGAAGTTTTCATAAGAAAATAAACTGTTGTTTGTGCCTACTGACACTGTTTTATTACTGGACACGAAAATAATTAAGAAGAGGAGCACAGTGTAGCTCATGCCAAGATTTAACACATATTTGCATTTGGAGGTAAACTATGTGATTAATTAACTAATTAAATTGAAACACAAGGTTAGGAATAACTAATAAGTAATTAATAACTCATTGTTCTTTGATGCCCAGCAGGAAGTTGCTTATCTGCGGTTCAGTTTTTGCCAGGTTGCAGCTTTTTTCACTGAAGCGGCTGCCTGTGTGATTAATGAAAGTGTTAGCCTCAGTTTACTCTTAGAAAAGGAGCTGAAAGACATTAAAATGCTGCATGGCCGCAGGGTTTGGTGATAACTGTCTGTTCTTTATACATTGAACAAAAACATTGATTACTGCAGCTTGTAAAGCAGCAGGAGGCTGGCTGCTGTCTGCTTCCAACACACATAAACACTTAGCAAGTGAAAACATACTGATTTTTACAGGAAAACTGAGTCCCTTTTTATTAATAAAGTAATATTTTATTGAAGTATACATTTCTATGGCTATATTGTATGTATATGATGACAGGCTAGTATTTGCCTGCATTGATGCCCCGCGGGATTGCCAATCATCTAAAAGACTTCAGAGGATGATTTACGAGAACCATAATTAGAAAAGCCTGTTCTTGTGTATTCACACTCTTCATTTCAAATAAGGTTATCTTTCCCACGTTTTAGTTGAACCAAAAAGCATAAAAAAAACTTTGTAATTCCAGCACCAAAGTGCTTATTGTCAAGATAAGTACACATTTGCTTGTGCTGAGATGCCACAGCTGTGTTTAGCTAACCTCAGCAAGTGAGTCTATAAAAGACACCACATGAGATGAGGCTGCTATTTTATAATGCTCGCTGGCTTAGTTGAGGCTTTGTGGGACACTTTTCTTAGTTTCACTGTCTGACTCTTCTTTTTGGATTGGCACCAAAGTGTCTTTTGGTGAACAGACGCAGCTGCACTCACCACTGGATCTCTCACATTTCTGAGTGGATGTGATTCTGAACACTAAGGGGATTATTTCTCTTTGAATGTGTTATTTGCCCTCAAAACTTTAATATTGGTTTTAGCTTTCAAAGCCTGCAGGTATACTAAGTTGCAATTATCATTCTTCAGTCATACCAAACCACTTCTGCTACACCAGTATTATTAATACCATCGAGTTCATTGACACACAGACACGTTACAGCCTCTCTAATTAAGATTTAACCACAGTTCCCATTACTGGTCTGCTACATGACTCTGGTGGGGGGAACTCCAGCGATTTACGGGAAGAATCATAAAACTGTAAACCAGACTATACCAGGAAACTATGGGCCTGAACCTACACTTAGTGACGCCCTCATCAGCTAATATAACTACAGAAGTGAACTTACTCATCCTCTTAGCTGCGCCGGTTTCTGACTCGTAAAGTAACCATCAGCATGAAATCCCATTGAAGCTTTCCGATGACTAATTACGCATGGCAGGAATCCCGCCGTGAATTAGATCATCGATATCTGGCGGGAGAGAACTGAGGAACTCGAGTCCAGTCCAATAACCTGGACTTTTAACACAGTGGAGCTCCTGTATTTGTGACCGGGGTGGAGGGACAGGGATTGTTTAGCCCCACCATTTTCCAGCCTCCCTGTGCTGCATCAGTAGCAAGTGGCGAGATGTGCTCCATTAAATCTCCACAGTTAACAAGCATCTGGAGCAGGTTCCAGGCAATTGGCCTCCATGCAGCACCTGGCCGTTTGCTGCAAGGGTGGCCTTCACGTCTGTAGTAATGAATCAGCTCTGTCGCAGTAGCTCAAAGAAAACTAAATACACACTCTCTGTGGCAACACTGAAATACCTGACTGCAGACAAGGAGCTCAGACCCTGTGTTTGTTTGGGTTTTAACCCATCCAAAACCTTCCCGACTGGTCACTGTGGTCCATTTGTTGTTGATGATTGAACGCTGTGTGCAGATGACAGAGAAACGGAGTTAAACAGTGCAGGTTTCATGTTTCAGACTGATGAATGGCAGGGCGAGCTGTTGCAGCTGAGTCATAGCTTAGCGACATCGCGGCACATCCTGACTCAGGTTAGCTTATATGGTGGAAAGTCTGGCTCGGTTTAAAGGAAAAATGAGGCAACACAGCATCATCTGTGTAAAATGCATCATGATTCAGTTTGAAGACGCAGGCAGAACCAGATGAGCTCATCAGACCTCTTGTGCTGCATTGTGGGTAATGTAGGAAGATGATTTAAATGGGAAATGGACTGTGCATGATGTGTAGCACTTTTCTAGTCATGTTGACGACACAAACCGCTTTGACCCATGTCACTTTCACCCATTCACACGCACTCATACAGCACTTAATTTGTTACATAATACATGCTAAGTGCTTTTACCTATCACACATGTTAATACCCCTATAGACACATCGGGAGGCAACGTGGGGTTCAGTGTCTTGCCTAAGGGCACTTCAACATGTAGTCAGGGGAAGCCTGGAGTTGATCCACTGACTTTCCGGTTGGCAGACGACTGCTTTTAACTCAGGAGGAATAGCAGGGGTCTTTGCTGTTCTGCTGAATTGATTCGGATCCTTTGATAATGTTATTTATAGGTGTGAACTTCCAAAATGTTCATTTAAGTGAGGTATAGTGAAACATGCTGTAGCTGCAGTAACTCAGAAAAATGTGCAAACCTAAATGGAAATAAGGGGAAAACATTTCTATGATTCCAACAAGCATGAAAATCAATATTTCTGTGTGACCGCCTTTATTCTTTTTACACAGTCTGAACCCATTTAGACAAGCTTTCTTGTAAGTCGTCTTTAGGAATTGTTCTCCAGATTTCTTGAAGGACATTTCAAAGCTATGTCTTGGCTTTTGGCTGCCTTTCGCTGTCAAGATGATTCCATGTTGCTTCTCTGGGGACGATTCATCACCCCATAAGACCTTTTGTCCATGTTTTTTAGACCAGTTCTTGTGTCATTTGGCATACCTTTAGTCTTTTCTCACAGTTTTTTGCCCATACATTATATTTGCTGTACGTAGGTTTGGTTTTTTTTGTTGTTGTTTTTTTTTTAGGTTTGAAACTTCTTTTGTTTTTTATGCAAGCAACTAAAGAAATCTAAAGAATGATGTTAGCAACAAATTGCCTGAAAATGCGAGTTAAAATGTTTGCTAACATTTTTGTCATCAGACACAACATTGGTTCATCCTTTGGGCTAGGTGACTTTTTAGGCCTTGAATGATTCAGTGTTAAGTGGTTTAACACACAAAAGCATGAGTTTGAAAATATTTGGGTATAAGAACTGGTCTGAAATTTTTTTTTAGAAAAGCTTTGAGAACTATTTCTTAATTTTAAGGATTATGAGAAACTGACTGTTTGGAAGCAAGATAATAAAAAAGAGCGGTGGCTCAAGACTTCCGCACATTACTGCCTGTCACACAGAATCTGAAACTGAAATAGAAATACAGATTCTTCTGGGTTGTCACAATATTGTTATCATAGTACAGGTTTCTTATGACCAATTGAAATAATGAAAATAAAGTTATCTCTCTTGAAAATATGAAATGTTTCATAGTAATAAAACTATATTTAAATTGTTTTTTTTGTATTATCTGCACCAGTATTGTGTAATACATCCCCCTGTCAGAGTCATTTATTTTAGATTAAGATTTTACATAAGTTATTCATGATACATCTGAATAACGTTCAGCCAGATGTTCCCAAACACTTTGGCTTGTGAATATTTTAAAGTTAGATTTCCCTCCGGAGAGATCCAGGCCATTGTTGAAGACTATACAACCAAAATGTGAATAAAGTTTCTGAAAGATTTATATTTAGATCTTTTCATTTAGCAGAGTGTTTCATGCAAAGCGACTTCTACTATGTGTGTGAAGCAACACTGAAGCTACAGCAAAGTGCTGTGTGCACACACCTCTGAGTGGAAATTTTAAGACCTACCAGAAGAGCATTGATAAGGATGAGATATTGTAATGATGATACTGTGATAGATGAAGAGGAGAGACAAGTCTTTATATTTAAAGGAGACAAACTAAATTTCTGCCTGAGGGGCTATCTGGGTGGAAAAAGACAGGATAGTTATGGTCTGTGACACAAGAACATCAGAAATGATCCAGAGAAGAAAATCCATTCAGGTTTAACCTCGTGAATGAATGAATGATTTTTTATTATTGTGTCATGTCTAAAAAAGACCCATCCCCTTCAGGATGATAAGACACCACTAAACTCATAATAAATGATCACAATCACAGTCACTTCCTCTAAATAATACATTTCACAATAAATGTACGCATAAAATAATAAATAAATAAACATACAAATGAATATGAGAGAAATAAAGATTATAACCAAAACAAAATAGCAAACTTAACATTTCACTTAAATGTGCTTGTAGTTTGCGTTGACAAGGCTTTTTTAAATATTCAGCTAGGGAACTTTAAATTAAAAAAACATTTTAGTCTCTCAGCATCATTCAGCCACATCAGATGAACAGTCTTACAACGGTCAAAAACTTTTACGCAACTCATGATACAATGGACAGTAAAAGACAAAATGAAATTCATTCTTAAAGGTAACGTATCATGCTTTTAAATCCTTCCTTTTCACAAATAAATCATTAATTTATGGTTTATATAAAGTAA
>JBBDHI010000008.1:21775761-21789460 GCA_037177115.1 Craterocephalus stercusmuscarum | reverse complement strand
CCATCCATCCATCCATCCATCCATCCATCCATCCATCCATCCATCCATCCATCCATTCATCCATCCATCCATCCATTTATCCATCCATCCATCCATCCATCCATCCATCCATCCATCCATCCATGCATATTCATGTACAAGGTTGGGTCATGGGGCCAACAGCTTAAGAAGGGAAAGCCTTACTTCCCTCTCCTTGGCCACTTCTTCCAGTTTGCCCCACTGTGTTCCCAAACCCTCTGAAAGGCATGTCCTGGGTTTTCTCCTCTAGGTGGGATAAGCCCAGAGAGACATTATAACCAGATGGCCTGCTCATCAACCTCCATGATGACCTTTCAGTCTTTCTAGACACCCTCATTTTGGGGATGCAGCATTGATCCACCTGTCAATGTCCTGCTCCGTTCTCATGATAGAACCTCATTCCCAACCCTGAGAGAACACACTTATTTTTTTCAAGTATTGATTTGAGTACCTCTTTATACCTGAGGGCGTTTTTTGCCTGAAGTGTCGGCTCCTCCTATCAGGGCTACCCAGGACAACATGGTTTCAGGGAAGCACTTTGAAGGAATAGCAATGGACATGAATATACTATACACCCTTACAGGCTGTTTTCTGACAGGTTGCCATGTGAATAGATGCTAAGTTCTTCTTTCTTGCTCTCTCTAAGCTTGCAGATGAAAGGTAAATATATTTCATTTTCAGCTGAGCGTCCAACTTGTGGAACATGTTGACATAACTACATGTCCTTCCTTTCTCTGTTTGTGCCTTCATCAACAAATTCAAATATTTATCCTGAGTGTTTATGTGTACAGTGTGGATGTGACTCAGCTGAACTTGTGCTGTTAACTGTAAACATAGTTTATGTCTGCCATCATGCGGTATGTGTGATTGTTGCTGTGAAGCTTTACAGCTTGATTTAAACAATTCTCACCCATCTCAAATCAAGAAGATTGCGTGAATTGTATGTTTTTTAATTATAAATAAAAGACAGTTTTCAGTCTGTTCAGCATCAGAAATCATAATTACAAAGAGATTGTTTTGATAACTTATTAAATGTATTCAAATCTAGTAGATCAGGATAATCAGGTTTTGGCCTCAATTTGAAAGTAAAGAAAGAGTGAGAAGTAATCAAATACCCAGTCATGTCTTTATGTTCATTTTGTGAGTGCATCAGGAAGTTTTCTTTAAGTTTTCCTTGTCTAATTGATTTGAATCTTTTCTTACTTCTCTTTGTGGTGTTGGGTTTACAGAAGCCATACGCCTGTCAGATCCCAGGATGCACCAAGCGATACACTGATCCCAGCTCATTACGCAAGCACGTCAAGGCTCATTCTGCAAAAGGCCTGCAGGAAAAGGAGATCAAGGTACTGACATCTGCGTGGTTTTTACACGTTAAACATGGCTTGTAAAAGAAATGCAGTAACCTGTGAGATCTACATAATGAGAACCAAAGTGGCAAATGTGTAAGTATCTATCAGTTAGATTACATCACAGGAATGCTTCCTTCACTTGGCAGTTCAGGAATACCGGTTAAATCGGATTTTGGTCCCCTTCGTTCGGGCACCGTCCTGCAGGTTTTAGACATTCCTCGTCTTAAACTAACCTGACTCAGCTCAATGGGGCATCAACAGGCCTGTTCGGTGCTTAACGTCAAGCTAATGGGGAGATCCATTTCATTTGAATCAATTTTGGAGCAGAGAAACATCTAAAACCTGCAGGACGTTAGCCCTCTGGGATCAGAGTTTGACATCATTGACAGATTTAGTAGTGAGATAATCACAAAGTAAACTCAAGCTTTAAATCATCTTTAATGAATTAGTAGAATCTTCCAAGATGTCTAACGCTGGTGGGTTCGGTGATGTGAGAGGATTAGCAGTGACCTCCATTGGCCATTCTTCCTAAGAAGTAACTGCAGATTTAAATGCAAACATGAAATATAAACGAGTTTGGCACAGCCTTATCTGAGGCATAATGACCAAATGCAAACATGAAATATAAACTAGTTTATCTGAGCCATAATGATCACCACTGCTTTGTGAACAAATTCCATACAAATCTGAAGTTAAACCAAGAATCCAGTGTTTTGAAATCTGACACGAAAGCCAAAAGCTCAGTCTTCCTTGTCTCCTTTTTTATTTTTCTAAATATTTGTTTTCAGTGACCTTAAACAGCATTTGCTTACATGTGAAAATGCTTAAATACATATAAAAGGCTACATTTTTTTAAAAGGCCTATGTGCATGTGAACAGACATTCATATTTCTCAGCATTTCTGAAGAAAAATATCCATTCAAAATGCAGTTAATTAGAGCCAGAGACGCTTTTAGTGCCTACCAGTGGTAAGTTGATAATCCTCTGCATTAGCCTCACATTGGTACCAGGTTACTACTTCTATTTCAATAACAAGTCTGTGTTTCATGATTTTTTCATTATTATCTACTCTATTATGTTGGAGTAAGGGTTTCTAAGAAACTGTTCAAAGCACGAACTCTGCAAACAACAGGGTTCCTCATTCTTAGTAATGGCACACATTTCTGTGTACCTTATTGTTCTTAAAAAATATTAAAGCAACTCCGTAATGACTGTCAGCAGGCAACAATTGGTGACTCACTCTAAATCTTAAGTTTACTGACCTTTTTTCCCCAAGTTTAAAAAATACCAACTTGAAATGATTAACTGTGCACAATCTGATAGGCTATATGCTGACATGTTGTGTTATTTAAACCACCATGAATACTTAGCTGTAGAAATATTCAATGAAAAGTTCATTGAAATGAGATCCTTCATAGAAATAAAAGATTTTTTTTAACATAACTTTATAAACAAATGGGACTGTTTGTTTTGGTGCTGGTTTTTAACCCTGAGCTAAACATCAGCAGGAATCGTGAAGACAGAAAATAGAGAAAAGCAAAGCAGAACCTTGTTTTCTCTTCGCTGATTTTATGTTCTGATTCTTGTCTATTGAAAGTCAACATTTGGTTTTATAGGCAAGGATGACTGTGCACTTTGTTCCGTATAAGCCTCAAGGCTCAAAAATATATTTGCCCAGAAAGAGTCTTTTTTTTTTGTTGAAGACTTTCACTCAGAAAATAGAAAGACTCCCGAGAGATCGATGGTTTTATGTTGTGTTTCTGAGAAAAGGAGATAGAGAGCAAAAGCAGGAGGAAAGAGTGAGCTTGTTTATTATTCAGTCGGATGGGATACAATAAGCATTACACTCTCTCTGTGGAAGTCAGAATAGGGAGTCTATTGTTTTGCATTATCTGGGCCTTGTTTGTTTTCTATGAACCGTGAGTAATGTTGAATTTTGTGTGCATTCAAGTGCTTTGTTGGTTTAAAAAGAACAACATGTGCTTGTAAGTTGTGATGTGGCCAACACACCCTGTGGGGCTACATAAGACTTCGAAATAATAAACATGCACTGTATAATCTCCTTTAAGGTTATACATCTCTTGAAGCTTATGTGACCCAGTTATTGAAGTATGCTTCTTCATAAACACTAGTTTGGGCAAATCTTCCTCGTTGATTACACGCACTTAGTTCTTGGCAGTCTTTGGGTGTCCTCTGCAAGCTTCCTTTGTCGATAAATTGTTTTGGAAAGTCCTGAGGGATACTCCGTTAATGGTGGATAATAAAGCAAATTATATTGCCTGAACTTTGTTTGAACGAGATTGCCAAACGCGATTTCTGGATTTTGTACCTGAATTTGCTGGATCGCAAGCCGAAACAAGAAACAGGCATCTGGTGAAAGCATCATTCACTGGCCTGCGGAAAACTTACTGTGTTTTCAATTGATCTATTCTATGTAACAAAAGGGGGAAAACAGTTCTTTTAAAATTGAGCTCAGACAGATTCAGAAAATAACTTAGCTGCAGCTTCAACAGGGATGCAAACTCGCCACATGGCTACATTTATCAGCCGTATCTAAATGAACATCAGTGTTTTGTCTTACTGGCAGGCTAAACTGCACACGGCACTGGAATCGGACATTTTGACAGATTGCTTGGCGAGGCAGCATCTCCACAGCTCAGCATCTTCCCACCAAGAAAACAGCTCACCTTTACGAACCTTAGATGACTTCACAGGTATGTGCAGATGAAACAGTAGCAAATGTCTGCCTTTACTCTCTAACACCTCTCTGGAAATCTGTAAAAACAAAGAAAAGGGGTAATTGCCCAAACACCTGGGCTGTTAAGCTGTCTCTTTCATTTTCTCCCATGGCCTCATTTGCTCCTTTTCCTCTCCCTCCCGCCTCATTCCTTCTATGATAGCTCATCATGCCAGTGTTTACCTTGTCCAATTACCGGGCACTGACTGTGGGTGAGTTGGCCCCGACTCCACCCGTCCTTCAGCTTCTCCAACACAGGTTTTTCCAGCCAAGTTCTTTTTCTCCCCCTTTCAATGGCTGAACGGGGATCAAGAAACTGTCAGGTACACTGAGGCTCAGTTGGCAAAGGAGAGGAAGGAGCGTCCAGGAGAGCTGTCCATGTCTATTACTTCAGACTACTTGCAGTTTTACCCAAAGGACTTTGAGGGAAAAGCCTCAAACGGCAAACTACGCTCTATGTTTATTCAGGGTGAAACAAGCATGTCAGTGTTTAATTCTCAAAATATCCCAAGAGGACTCTGTCCTTATTAAAAATGGACAAATGTTATTAGCCTGAAACCCTCTTTCTGACTAAAATGCATGTTGTTTTTTTTGTTGGGTTTATGGTAACATCATCAGCTGTGAACTCAAACCGTTGAGAGGCCTCTTAATGACATACAGAAACCGTTTTAAATGAACAGCAAAGTGATGTTTTTAGTATGAAGCACTTGGCTGATGAAGGCTAAACAGCCGGATTTAAAGCCTGACGGGACCAGCAGTGTTGCCAACCATCTCCAATGGAAAAAAGCAAGAGCACGCTTCCTTATTTTCTGCCATTTGCTCTAAATCTTATTGCTTTTTTCCCCCTTCTTTGTTCTCACACGCATTGTAGGCTATCTTTCACAGCCAAAATGTCATCCACATATATCGTTTCTGTTGTCAAACGTGAAAACAAGTCTTTTGGAATCAGTCCATTAGTTTGAATGCATCTAAAGAATTGCTTGTTTGTTTAGCATCCAACAAAACTGTGGCTAACCCAAGTCAAATGCAGCATTTCTGCTGTGATTTCAGCCATGTTTACAGGTAAAATGATCACACACAGTGAAAATTAGAACAAACGCACCACATGGACGAAGCTGCAGGCATCTCGCTTGTGCTCTTACTGCTGCTTTTCTCTGCAGACAGGAAGCAAACACACACATACACACAAGATAGAAATCTGTCATTATCCTTTTTTTGTCTAAAATACTTATTTTATATTACTAACTACAATAGAAATTTTGTTTCTAATAAACATTATTTATCCTCTTAAACATATACATATATGAATTTAATAATTACATTCTTTGTTTAAAGATATACTGCTGTCTTTTTTTGGATTAAACTCAATAACGTCATTTACTGTTATGTGATTTGGTAAATGACTGGGCTAACATCAAATTGTAAATATTTATCTTTTTATAGCAGTTGTTTAAAACCATTTAAATCATTCTTTACTTTTTGACGGTATGAATAAAATGATACTACTCTGAAGTTTCTAACCTGCAAATCCTGTTAGTTTTGGCTTAAATGATAAACTGCTAATTTATAATGATTTGTTACTTATGATAACAGTGTCCAGCTGAAGCCTTGGAGTGACTGATGGTCGATCCTTATAGCTACCTGACATTATTTGTGGTTTCCTTTCAGGTTTATACTCAAACACCACCTCCTGCAATAGGGGGAATTCAGAGTATCTGCCTCCATCAGCAGACACCTGCTCCAGGTATCCAGGCCTGGAGGGAAACTTTAATGCCAATAGTCCAATATCTTCATTAACAAGCCCAGGCAGTATGAGAGACGGGTGAGTCTAACTTTATCTTAAAACCACTTCTATGTTTATTTATGTCATTTGAAAACAGTCACCCGTGGAAACTCACCAGTTTTTACAACTGGATGAAACAAACAGGTTTAGTGCTTTGCTCATGTGCAGAAAAGCAGAAGTAAAACTAGATGTTAATTTGTCTTCCCCTGCAGTTTGGCCCTTTTGCGTGATACAATAAACAATGGATGTCCAAAAATATTTTTACATTTCGTCACTTTCATATTTTCAATGTATGGTCGCTCGTCGAGAGGCAGAGCATGTTACTGATATTTAATTTTGTACCCAAAAGCAAAATTAAATCATCAGTCTATCACAGAAAATGAGAAAAAAACATGTTTTCTCACTTACTCCATGTGGTCTCTGGCAGGGTTTCATGTTATCTGTATGGATTATTGCTGCCAACCCCATATAACGGGGCTGAATGGGATTTCATTTTGGCAGTTTTTATTCCGAGCTTTTTTCTGCAAAAGATAAAAATAGTGAAAACTAACTGACCACAGTTTCCTGCTCCTCTCTGTATCTGTATCTGGAGCACTTCCTTTAACAGTTGTCTTTTTATGTCTATTAGATAAACCTGGCATGTATCGTTTTCAAGCTGCTCAATATTGCTAAGCAATCCATCTCTGTGCACTACACGGATTCCATCAAACCCCACTTTTAATGTGACTCTCAAGGTTTCACAGTCACTTTGCTTTGCTTTCTTTCTTGTCTGGAAAGCATATGCTCAGAAACAGGCGCAGCGATATGAGCTTGTGCATTCTGGAATAAACCAGAGACATTATCACCAGAGAAGGAGTAATGGCTTCGTGGTTGCTCTGATTGGGTAGTTGGAGGCCGCAGACCTTATGTGTGCTGTAAACTGAGATTTGTCTAGCCCAAGAATAAAAGCAGAAGTGAGGCTAAAAAGATACAGCTGAAAGCCTCCAGGGCTCCAGTTTCTGAACCTTCTGGCCTCAGTTCTATGGTCATTGAAGATCTGCCTAAAAACTGAATTTTATTGGCACAGCAGTAACAACAAAGGCAGTTGATCCAATGAAGGAATGCTGGTAAAAGCCAAGATATCATTCCTGTTGTTTGCATTGTTTGATAAAAAAATGTCTTGTATTTCCACAAGTTGCTGTTAAACAGGTTGAGGTTTTATAATGGGCTGTTTGAGACTCCACTTTAGCAGATTCATTTCAAACTTGTTGCAGAAATAATAACAATGAACAGTAAAAACAAATTTAAAAGATAGATAAATACCTCCATCAGTACGACATGTCTAAAAACGGAGTTTTCTATCATCAACTATAATTAAATGCAGTAGTTTCTTTATTGACTTTAATGTCTCACAATTTACAACCATGGATTATGACACTATGAATTGGACCAGTGGACAAACATTTATAGTAAACATGAGTTTATTGAGAAGCAATTTAAAGCTTATTTTGATTCATCTATCACAGTTAGGGACATGAAGTTCTGGTCCTGAGTGGCTGGCAGGTTTTAGATGTTTTCCTGCTTCAACACACCCGATTTAGATGATTGGATCTTTTACAATGTACAGAACTTGATAAAAAGCTGCCATTTAATTAGGATCAGGTATGTTGCAGCAGTAAACCTCTAAAACCTGCAGGACCTACTTTGGTGTTTGTATCTGAAGGCAAACAGAAAGAATGCATTAAAGGTGGGATTTTCTTTAAGGACCGTCACACCACCGTAAACAGGAGAGCTTCTTAAACGGTTTGGCCGATACGTGCCTCACGGGATTCACAGGAAAGTGCTCATCCTGAAAATGGCAGTGGCGTCTAATTTAATTTAAAGCTTCAGACACTGGAACGGGCTGTTTGGAGCAGAACTAAAAACAGGGTTCTTATCTGTGCTGCATTTTGGATTGAAACTTTGCATCCACATCCTGAGGATATGTGAGACTTTAACTGGTTGAAAAATGGTATAATATGGGCCCTTAAACGCAGCATCTCTCAGTCTAAAAGTGCGCAGCCAGAGCTTCCATAAAGCTATGCACTGTCTCGAATGACGTCTCTTTATAGATGCCGAGGATGTCAAGAATCCTGCTGGTGCCCGCAGTACATGACAACATGCCAAAGCCAATTCCAGACAAGCACTTGTTTTTCCCCTAAATAACTTAGCGAGACATTAAACACGTGAAACTAAATTATGTTAGCTTGACGGCTTAGCCCACATCATGCTCTGACCTCATAGCGAGGCGAGTGTTTACTCTGGCTGCAAAGAGCCATCTCCATCTCTTTTAGCAGTTGAAGGATTCAGCGGCAGCGCTGAGCCGTGTCCATCAGTGAGTATTTGTGATGTGCAGTGTTTGTATGTTTTGCGGCCATGGGGAAGGTTGGAATGGAGCTGGCTTGGCTTTTCAGATTCATGCAAACTAATCAGGACAGCTCACGCACAAATACGCTGTTATACAATTTGAAGGAAAGAGATGTGACCGAGTTTACTTTGCAGAGTAACGTTGGAGCAAATTGCTGTTTTAACTGAAGTGTTTGACAGGTCCCCACATTTCTAGATTCACGCAACTTTAACATGAACTGAGCTTCTCTAAGTAGTACTTCATCAAAAGTGCTGAAATCACATTAAAGTGGCATCTGTTTCAGGCACTAGAGAGCACTTGTGGTACAACGTCCATGCAAGAACGAAAATATAAACACAGAAATATTGAATTCTGCAAACTGGATTCCTCCCATTCCAGGTAAACAGCGATGAAGGCAGCTGGCTGTAGTTAGTTAGAAAAAAGAAAAAGAAAAAAGAAGTGGGTATGGGGTAGTAATATACGATCAGAGGAACGGTTTCCTGAGGTCGCGCTGACAGTCACTCCCTCAGGCATTGGCTCACGCTCTGTTAAGCTTATGCATCGGAGTGTTTGGAGCACAGCGGCCACAGAACGACAGATTGACCCACCGCAGCTCAGACATCTCAGCTATGCCGCTGCAGCGTTGTAAGAATGTAAGCCGTGGAGCAGACGCCGTTGTTTATAGCTAAGGTCAGCCCTGATGTTTCAGGGGCCGCCGAGAGGAATCCAGAGACATGTCGAATTCTTCGGGCTTGCAGTCACTGCAGCGCAGTCAACAGTCACACTATATCAAAGTCCACTTTGTTTACATAATCCTATACAAAGCCTGGTCTTTATTACTGCAAAAAACCGCAGCCATCTGTAAGCTATATCAGTTTGGGTTTCAAAAAGTCCTTCTGATTAATTTTGGCTTTTATTGTGTTTCTCCACTGAAAGTAGAGACTGTTAAATTAAATGTAATAGCATTTGACATGGGAAATGGGTAATAAAGAGACCTGGGGATGATAAATGATAGATATGTAAAGAAATCTCCAAATATTTCCTTTTATTATAGCTGGTCAGATGCGTTTATAGACGACACAGGGCCAGCAGCCGTCGGTGTCTCTGACGAGGCCTGGCTTGTTTATGAAGCCCACTAAAACTCTCCCAGCAGAAACCAAGGCTGCTCTGCTCTCTGGGGACCAATATGCTACAGTACATCATCCAGGAGGGCTCCCAGGGCACATGCAATGCGGAGAGAGAGAGCTCTTTGAAGGAAGGAGAAGAAGAGGGAGGAGGGGGGCTCAAATACCGTTCTGGGGGTTTCAGCTGCAGATCTCCTCAGAAAGATTCGGTCGCCTTTCTTTCTTCTCGTCGACTTGGCTGCACTGACTCATTTGTTTCCATGTTGAGTCAGAGTGTTTGTGCACAGTCAGCACATTCCTGCGCCGCAGCGACGGATACAGCTCCGCACAAACCCCGTCTAGATTACACCCCCTGAGGTGAAAGCACTTCTTAAACTGTGCTGTTTGTAGATGAGAAGTATTTACATTTGTTTTAAAAGCGGCTGCCTGAGGGTTATCTCCATCTATTAAAACTTTAGTTACAGTCAAAGCAGTTGCTTCCTTGGATTAAACCCAGGTTAAAGAAGAAATAAAATTATGAAATGAATCAGTAAATTTTTACCATATTTCCTCACTTGAACATCTAAAGACCCCGTTGGCAATCTGTCATTTGAGCCTGAATGAAATTAATAGTTTCTATCTCTATAAAAAAAGACTTTTCACTCTTAACATCTGTAAAGCATAATGCACATCTGTCTGTGCTCACAGGAACCTAATCTATTGATTTCTATAAACAGGCACATTTTTAAACACAAAAATAACTACACAGACGAACAAGGTGTCATCACGTGGTGAAATACTCGCCACATGGTTACTGCATAAGAATCTGTGTCTGCAGGAGGTTAGCAGATGATGCTGCACACAACTGTCGAGCCAAACAGTTTGACTCTAAAGAGTCTGTAAAGCAACCTGCAGTCCACAAAATAACAATCTTAGTACAATAAAAATAATTTTTCTTTTGTTTTTTAAGTGTCATGGCTGTTATTGATTCAGGTAAAAATGTAATGTAACCACCTTTTAAAACGAAAATACACTAACTCTAAAAGCCAAATGTATCTATTGTAGTTTTATGCTGAAAATTGAAAGGTTTGTATGTTTTTGTTTTTTATACTGGATATAGGTTTGATGAAAATCTAAGCTGCGGTGCTAAAATCATCATTTATTTCCAGGCATAGATCAGCATCTCTATTTGAGTCAGAGGACGTCAGCCCTGGTAGTTCCTCCTCAGATCGGAGTGAGGTCCAGCTGCAGGCCTTCCAGAAAACTTACCACCACCAGCAGCCGGTGTTCTCACAGCCGCAGCAGCAGCAGCAAGGTACCAACACTTCTCTGAGCTACAGTCAGTACGACATGTCCTGTCTGGTCAAATGTTTTCATGTGTCATTAATTCCCGTGTGTCTCCCAGACTGTCTGTACGGAGAAGGAAAGGTGGTTCCTCCAGTCAGTGATGGAAGCTTGGAACCTGCCAGTTACTTCCCAAACCCGTCCACCTCTCACTCTGCAGGTAAGACAACAACGAAGCAAAGCAAAGACGTTGGAAGGCTGAATAAGAAAGGCTAGAGCTTTCTGAAACAACAGCACATCGCTAAGACCAATCAGCTCATTGAGTTTCTGGTTTCCCTCCTTTCAGGGTTTGACTTGCTGCAGGACCTGCAGGGCCAGGCGGGGGGTGGTTACTCCATGTCCGCCTGCCCAGACGACAGCTTCCTCTTCCAGGCAGGAGGCGTCGACCACTGTCTCAGTCAGATCTACTCCATCTACCTTGACTCATGATGGCAAACTGAAGCAAAAACAAACTAAAGCACTTCCATATAAAACTGACCAAAATACAGCATGAAGGATGTGAGACAGCCGGTCACATCTGTAGCATGCTTCATGTTCCAGGATGAATTTATCATCGTTGTTCCTCAGAGCCGATAGAAGGCACTGATGGAACAAAGAGGAGATCATTAAATGTGGGCAAACTGGCAAATATGAACGACCAAAACAGAAGTTCTCTTAACAATACAGGTGTAAATAGCAGTGAATTTCATATTCAGAGATCACCACAGCATTTGTGATCTGGATAAAATGAGCTTTACACTTCATATTTTTCATCTCTTTCTATGCCAAACTCAGCCGAAGATGATACTTCTGCCTCCACAAGTCTATTTGCACTTTAATGGAGTGTCTCCAGTCCAGGGGTGAATAAATGAATGTCTCACTAGACATCTAAATAAATAAAAACAGCATTTTAAATGGGACAATCTATGAAGGGTTAATAGAGAAGTTCACATAATGTAAAAAATTGATTCTTTAAGGTAACTTCACTTTAAGGTGCCATAAGCCAAAAATGTTTGGAAACATAATGTTAAAATGCAAGTTTGAGTATGAGTTAGAATGGTGAGGGAATACATGGCCAAGTGATACATAAGAAGCTAAACGCCACTTCTGAGCAAGTGCTACAATCTGGTTAAGTTGAATTAGCATAAAGAGTGAAAACGGGCAGCATAATGGTCAAGAACCAAAAGGGAACTGCAGCAGTTGTAAAATTTACTTAAGCTCCTGTTGCACTTTACAAAACATCCATCAACCCTGAATAACATCTGGCATTTATCTGAAGTGGGGGCTAAGTACCATCCATGTAAATGTCAACATAAAATGACTGCAGGTTATCGGTATTAATACATTCCAGCAGAGAGCTGCTCCTCGGTTGGCACAATGCTAACAACTAACATTTTGGCAAAGTCCAGAGTATTTATATGCCTAATGGAGGAAGTTTGGAAAACTGGTTTTAATTCAAAGCTGCTTAAATCATTTTTCCAGCCTTTATGCTAAGCTAACCACCTTCAGCTTCGTTCAAATTCCCAAGAATGACAAAGTGTTTCTGCGGTAAATTATGTATTCTTCTAAGATCACGTATTGAGTTTATTAGAAGCCAAGTTTTATGCTGTATTCAAAGTGCACTAAAGTGACATTGTGCAACCACCAAGTTCTTGATTCTGGAGTTGAAACTGCAGCAGTAAACCAGAGCCGTGCTGCTCCCTAGTGTTTGAATGACTAATACTCTAGTATAAAGTCAAAAAAGTCTAAAAGAAGTGACGGTACAGAGAAACTGAAAAACCAAACAAGTAAAAATAAAAACTGCACTAGACTTTGGTTACTTTAAAGCAGTATAATTGTTTTTTTCTCTGTCTTGCTTCAGCACACTGCCTATACATGTTTGTTGTATATTTCCTGTCAACGTTATATTCAGTGAAAGCAATATGTGTGCCGTTTAAAATGACTTCTCTGCACCTTTTCTGTCTCATCGTGAAGCCTTTCAGAAAATAGCCAAACAGAAAATGTTTACATTGTTTTTGTAGCAGTTCAGAGATTTCCTGTTGTCACTGAACAATGTATAGACTGTATAAAAATGAACCAGTCTTTTATATCTAATAAAATATCTGTATTTTTCATTTTTAATAGTAACTGTCTGTCCAGTTTAATTGGTTTATTTATCATCTATCCATGCCATATTTTAATATTTAACATGACAAAATCCTCATCTCATTTAATATATTACTGCATGTAGATCATTGTTGCGCAGATATGGTCAAGAAATGAGATCAATGAATTAATGCTGCCATCTTGTGGTAAAATGTTCAAACTTCTACAGCTGAGGGCACTTTGTTTCCAACTGATTTTTAAGACATTGAAAAATAAAACAAAGATTCCAGCATTTATGTTACTCAGAAATAGATAAATTATAAAAATAAAGAATATTTAGATATCAAATGGAGCCTTTTATCTGCAAAGTCTTATTTTCATTTTCCTTTGGTACAACTAGAACACCGTTCTGCTGCTATAATGCTGGTTAGCACAAGCTGAGGAAACAAATATTAAAATGAAAAGTCTAATTGTTTCAACACCACAGGTAAGAAATTAATTTAGATCAGAGTCTGTGGCAGGGGTAGGCAAGTTTGGTTCTGGAGAGCTGAAGTCCTGCATGTTTTAGAGCACAGGTGTCCTTGAGTGCTGATATTCTGCAGGTTTTTATATTTCCCTGCTCCAACACACCTGACAAAATTTGATTGGTCAGTGTGAAAAAGTCGACAAGAAGCCATTGGATCCATTTGGTTGGAACCAATTGTGTCAGAGCAGGGAGACAACACACACCTGCAGGTTAGGAAGACAAGACTTTGGCACCCTTGTTTAAACACACCTGATTCAAATGAATGATTTCCAAGCTGACCATGATGAGCTGTTGGAGTCAGTTCATGTGTTAGAACAGGTAAATATCTGAAACGTGAATGATTACGGCTTTCTGGGACTAAACTTGCCTACCATGCACTAGAAACTATTATTATCATTATTGTTGTTATT
>JBBDHI010000008.1:21689790-21705337 GCA_037177115.1 Craterocephalus stercusmuscarum | reverse complement strand
GCAAATTGTCTCGGCACAACACAGCAGCCAAACAATCATTCTTTTATCAGTGTTTGACAAGACTTGTTAAGAAAAAAAATAATAAATAGCAAGAAGACTGTTTGTAACAAAATATTCTGCTTTATTGCTCAGTAAACTCAGTACGGACTACTTTCTAAATTTCCACTGATGCATCCCTGAGATAAAATAATTACACCCTTTTGCGATTCCTCAGTATAACAGAAGCTTATTCAGATAGTCTTGAAACAAAAGAGAAAAAAAGAATCTTAAAAAGAAAAGTGATGCAAAACATGGGTCCTCTCTTGTCTCAGACTGGTGGGCTGTGCTGAGCTGCCAAGAGGAGTTTTAAAAGCTCTTCTTGATTGTCTGAATTCTGTTTTAATCTATTTGTTTGGAAGGTTTATTACTGCATTTACATAATATTGCTGGACCTGAGCAGAAGGGGCAGAAAGAGAACAGAAAAGACAGGAAAAATAGAAAAAAGGACTTCAAGACTCGTCAGATACAAATTCATGCCAAATAATGCTACAAAAAAACCCCCCAAAAAAAGCCACCTTGTCTCCATCAGCTATTGGCGTCTTTGTGTTTGTGTCTGTCAGCAGAGGAGGTTGTTTCAGAGCATCGTAACTATGGCAACCTCTGACTGGTTTCTCTGGACTAAAACCTGGGAACCAGACCAGCGCGGAGCATTCTCATCAAGAAAATGAGCAGGCTGTCTCACGCTGAAACTTGAGCTCTGCATCACAGTGTGCTGCTCAGTGTTTAGATAAAAGGCTGGACTTTTTCTCCTGTGCACATTTTTACATTCAGTTTCCACTGATGAAAGAGCGGATGGGCAGCGCTCAGACATCCGTCTCTGTTAGTCCTGCCCTCAGGACGAATTGTAATAACATTTTATCATCCCAGAGTTTTACTAGATCCATCTGCAAGAAAAAATATTTAGAGCCGTTACTGACATCTTAAGTTGCTGCTCGCCACGGCCTGAAACGACTTTGTTACGTTTGAGGAAAGACAATAGAAAACTGATGTCACCCCATGTTCAAATGCTCTTTTCTTTTGTTTTATTGTTTTCGTTTAGAAGGATCCCGCTTGTGTTCAAGCTGTTTTTTTTATGAACTGTGCTAATCAACAGATGCCAGCAACATTATCACAAAGTATAAATGTTGTTTTTAAAAGGATTAGTTTCATGATTTGGCAAGAAGAAGGTGTCAGATTTGAAAAAGGTATTTAAATTCAGCAAATTCGCTCGAGTGTTTGTTTGTCGACTTTATTGTTTGGTTTCTCAGCTTAATGTGTTTTCAGTGTCAGATTTGAAGGTTAGTTATTGCCTCATGGTAATTGCTTTGGTTTTGTTCCCGTTTCAGAGTCAGTATTTGACTTTTTTCAAAGTTGGGTTTTCTAGTCAGCTTTACTTGAAGGACTTGTTCCTTTTGTCTCACTTGGCTTCTGTCCCTTATTACCAAACCTACTCTTCATTTAGTCATCATCTCTTCTTTATTAGAAATACTAATTGCTTTCCCTTTGTCATTACCAGATCTTTCTCTGTGCCGTCCTTGTAACCGTCATCATGTTAGCCGAGCTTTTCTCAGTAAGTTTATAAGTTCTGATTTGGGGTTAAGGGTTTCGTTATTGATGGTGAGACTGAAGGTTTTCATTTAATTGGTTTACTGTGGGGCTACGTGACGGTTAGCACTGTGGCCTCATAGCAAGAAGGTCACCTAGCTGGGCTGTTCAAACAGAGGGCTTTCTGTATATGTATCTGTTGCTGCCTCTTCAGATGCCGCCTTTCTGCAACAGTCCAAAGACATGCATGTTAAGTTCCACCTAATTCTCCTCAGGAGCGTTTGTTTCCAGTGTGTACTCTGCCTCTAGCCTGCTAATTGCTGGGCTTGGCTCCAGCTTGAATTGGACTAAGCGATATAGAAAATGAATGAATGGTTTACTGTAGGGAACACTACTTGCTCTACTAAGCTGGGCATAAAGACTTAAACAGGCCAAGCCATTACACCAATGTTTATCTGTATGCTACTCATTTTAATAGAAATTAATTTTTTTATGTTTTTTAAAATCTTTGCATGATGCCAGTAAATATATGAGGCACCTATAACCTGATACATATTACACATTTAAACTGAGAACAAGGTGATTAAGGTTGGGTATGAGAAATATTGTTAGATGAGGTAGTAAAAAACATAGCGTGTATTAAAACTGCCCTTGTGGAAACGTCGGCCTTCTAGCTAGACACGCTAATATAAATGTGATGGCACAAACAGCTTTCTGTAACATGAGTGTTCCACGTTTTTCCATGAGGCCGAGCTGCATTCTATGTCATTAGATCTACCGAACAAAGCTGAAGCAGCAATCTAAGGCACTTTTCCATCTTGTCAGCACTGTGTTCCCCGCCAAAGCTTCCCAAAGACTGATAGCTCCTTATCACATCCACAGAGGTATCATCAACACACTCTTAATAATCCACAGGGAAATTTCAGACATGGATGACCTTGACTTTCTTTTTCCAGGCGCAGTGCTCTCACAAAGCTGAGAATTTAATCCACGATGTGGCACTCTGACTTCAAGGATTACTTTTTCAAGCTCTGTGTGAAAAAGCTTTAAAAATGGAGGGAGATTTTGTGATAACACCAGCAGAGCATTGATTTGGTGAGAGGACCTGCTTCACACCTGCAGAAAATAACTGAGGGGTCTAATCAATGCAGCAACAGCTAATCTAAAGAAGTGCAGTGTTCCAGCAGCTTGCGGGTAGAGGGCTCGTGTGTGCGTATGTGAGGTTTTTCCTTGAGCAGGTGTTTGTACCGGTGTGGATTCAGGCTTGCTTGTGTATCAGTGATTATAGTTGGTATACTTCAAATATTTTTTATGTTAAAAAAGGAGAAAGTTAAATTGGTTCTTTCATTTGCAAACAAGACTGACATCTCGGAAAATTTCTATTTACTCAAGGTGTCATGTCTTCTGGCGGAAAGGAAGGCTGAGGCTGAACTCAATTACAGTTTCCAATGCAGACTGGAGGAACACAAAGGCAGCTTCTGAATGAAATGATGGGGAGACTAACAAGATGTTTGCAAGGTTTCTGTAATTTGTTCTGATAATCCAACAGTTTCCATGAAAATGCGGAGAAATCAATGCAGTTGTTCAAATATGTGCATTAAATAGAAGATTAATAGATTTATTTCATGCATGGTCAGGAGCCAGTAGTCTTTTTCAGTCATTTTGAATCACTTTTAAATTCCAACCTTCCTTTTTCTTTAAAGGAATGAAAGCTGCTCTGTCAAGAGGTGTACAAAACTCATTTTAATCATTTTCAGCACATTATGAAAGGATTTTATGGTTTCCCCGTGTTTAGCAAGGGGTTAGAGTGGAAGCAGCTTTATTCAAATTGATCATTGGAAATTTTAAAATGAAATGAAGAGTTGTAGTCTCTTTCTCTCACACACAGAATCTTTTTTTTTTCGAACAGTCCAATGCAGCTCAGAGTTGGGCTGAACATGTGTTTTCATGCTCAGTGTAATTGGAACTGAATAGCCAATTTGAGTGAGCTGAATTTGCGTTGATGACCGGAAAGAAACTGTGCTCATATTCCTGTAACTCAATGTTATCTTCAGTTATTTTAACCATAATGTTCAGTCAAAATAGTGCTCCAAGATATTAAGCAGTAGTTCGATCAGGAAAAAATACACCGCATTTTACAATTCATAATTTACTGGAGGTGGTACATAAGGATGCAAACTGATGGTTAGGGTTAATGGTTAAAGCTTACTGTTAGGACTGGTTTGGGAGACCCTAGCCATCCCTTTAGTTAGGTGGTTTTAGATTTAGGTCATGTCCACACAGAGAAGAGTTTAGGTGATTCCAAATAAGTTTTGGGACAGGCGTTTTGGCAGCCTTAGGAGTTATATTTGTTCAAACTGGGTTTCTAGGTGAATCAATCTGAAATTCTGCAGTTTTTATTTCTGTGCTAACCCATACTCATCTTTTCCTCAACCACTGAAGCCATAGCTCCAATTCTCCCTTAACCCTCATACACAAACTTTGCCCAACACCACAGTGTTTGTGCTGAAGAATGGTATGACTTTTACATAAAAAATAAAACATCTTTACATTAATATTTTGGATCAGCGAGTTGAAATATTTTGCATCATCATGTTAAAGGTCCATAGACAGATACGTTGGTTGTTTTGAGGTGTAGTATGTGGTGCTTGATGTGGTAATAGTGGTTAATGCCTCTCTCCCTGGCAGCTGCATGGCTAGCTTTGTGCTGGGAACTGTCAGGTTGCTGACATCGAAGCTGCGCTCTGTCTGGGCCTGATCTGAGTCCTTTACAAAAAGTCCAGAAACATCTCCCTTTCTCTTCATTCTTATCTTATGAAAAATAAGCCTTCTTACAGTTTATCGTTCCTCAAGCTGTAGCTTACTTTAAAATAAATGAACAACCTTTGTAGCCTCTTGTTTGGATTAAACTGGATCATCGCTCTAGTTTAGCCAGCACCAGTAACTTGGACACCATAGTAAAGCATTCTTAATAATTTATTTTCAACTCCAATTTGAAAATCTTGATGTGTAGCTGATGCGTAGTTTCTTAATACACTCACTGAAACTAAATATGACTTGGTTTCCCCGGATTTTCTAAAAGCTAATCAAGTACGAACATATAACTAGATTAGCGGTGGTACATAAGCTTCATTCTAACATTTGGTTAATATCTTTGTAAACATGCGACCATTGTGTACATGCACAGGGACAAAATATCTTCAAGAAATTTGCTTTCAAATTTAACATCCTATATCTACAAAGAATGGCTAATTGGAAAACTTTTTAAAATTTACTTCAGACTGGTGAAGTGATGTAATTCTGGTCATAGTGGTGTTTCTTTCCTCCCTCAGTGAGCTGCCAATCATTTAAGGTGGCTCCTGGGGTGTCCAATCAGATTTCAGAGTTGGCTTACATGAACACAATTATTATTAATTCGACTAATGTGGATAGTAAATTTTTTTTAATAGAATTTTAACTGGACTACAATGAATTGGATTGAATTGGATTACATCTGTCAAAGTGCCTTGAGATGCTTTATTGTGAATTGGCACCATAGAAGTAAAGCTGAGCTGATGTGCAACAACATGAGTATAAAAAAGGCTTGTAGTGGACTATCAATCTCTGTAAAAATGTCTTTTTATCACTATTTTAACACTTCCAACATGATTTTAATAAGTAGCCTACTATCTCAACCAGAAATACTGTAGAAAGTCATCAACCAGAGATTTCTTTTGGAATGAGATCCATTTTATTTATTTTGTATTTCTGTTAGAAAAACAAGAATGTAAAATAAAATAATAAAACTATGACAAAAGGGAAACAAGTTTATTTGCTGAGGACTATAGCTGAGATCAAGCGTGCTGGTATAATGTTTCAGATCTGTAATGATGCAGCTGCTTTCTCAATTAACCAATGGTTTGACATTTTCTGATACAGTAATTCCCTCAGCGGGGTCCAGGCAGCAGCAAGGCTTTGTTAGGACTGACAAAAACCAAACAAACATTTGTTTTGAGTCACCTCTCCGGCTGTATGAAAGTCTGCAGTGATGCATACACGCTGCTGCTGCTGCTGCTGCTGCTGCTGCTGCCACGTTTTGTTCCTCCCTCTATGAGATGGAGATGTTATTTAGCTGTTAGTTGCTTTGGGAAAAGAAAACAATACATGTAGAAAAAGTCAACCAGATTCCTTTGTTGATGTTTTCACTGAAATTTATTGAAGCATCATATATGTTGATTACTCACACCTCTCATTCACTCTGGCTTAAATGTGTTTCTTTCTTTCACAGTGAATTTACAGGAATTGTCTTGTTTTCTCAGTTTCTTGTCCTTTTCAACAAGATTCTTAAGTTTCGTCTTTTCTATATTGTGTAAAATTTGGTATATAATATTGATTTCCTTTGTAGTTCTATCTCAGCTAAAGTCACACTTTCTTTCACACAATGGTGAGGGCTTTGAACCTTTTTTCTAGATGCGGCTTGTATAAGGTGACATAGCGTAAATTGAGCAACATTTTGATGAATCAGTTGGTTGAATAAGTTTTTGTTTAAAGTAATGATTTGGTGATCATTTTTCTATTTAAAAACAAAAAATTGAAAAACAGATCAAAAAACATTTTTTGAGCATTTGTCTCTTTTTCCAATAAGGTTGTGAGCATTTGTCTTGTGAGTAACTGTCTGTGCACTGTTTCTTTCTTCCCCAGAGAATTTCCAGGTATTGTCCTTTTAAGCAGGTGTTATGTTTGGACAGTTTCTTGTTCTTTCCATGATATTCTCAAGTTTTGTCTTTTGTTTACAGTTTCATTAAGATTTTAAATAATTAGAAAAGATTTTAATGATCGTACATGGCTAATTGTCTTATCTATTTTAGTGCAGAGACCCTCATGCTATAGGAAAAATCTTCAGCCTGTGGAAGAAACCAGATTGAACACACTCGGCGAAAACATTTCCATCACAGCTGATTCAAGTTCTCTACATTAGTGTAGGATTAAATGCATCAGCCAGCTTTCAGATGCACTTTCCTCTCCTTTGAGGAAATCAGATCTGAAATATCCAAATGTCTCATGGTATCAAGTTGACATTTTGTGGGCACAGCAACAGCTATAATGATTTTCCAGATGCAGCCGAATGAGAGAAAGAGGTCCTTGAGGTGATGGAGAGGTTTGGGGTGTTTTGTGATTTGTGTCTTAGAAAAACTTATTTAAAATGCCAAACAAACTAAAACTTTTAAAACTATGTTACAGCTTTTCCATGGTAATAGAGAGATGGTAATCTTCAGGAGTTTTGATAAAAGCCACAGGTCTATGAACATTTTCTATTATATTTAACCTTTAACACTGAAAATCAGCCAAATCCATCAGGGACATAAGTTATAGAACACGCAACACATTGCAACATAGCAGAATACAGTATAAAATACAATAACTCAAACTAGGGACAGAAATAGAAATGAAGGTATAAAAGTTACATACTTTTGTTAATAAAAAAAAATTTACAAATAGAAAAAGGAAGCTGGCAGCATAGAATAAAGATAATTTGTCATCATTTTCATGACAACAAACAATGACAAAGGTCATCATATTGAATTGTCATTTGAAAGACATTTCAATCGGCTGAGTGTTACCCACCTCAACAAGTCAGCTTTAATACTCATTCTGCATTGTGATGTTTTGATTGCCCATTACCACTCAACACTGATTACAAATAGCAGACCCTCCACACAAATGGAGTGGAAGTGTGATTGAGGGAATCCCATAGTTTTGTAAAAGTCCCCTCGAATTTAGCCGACCTATAAAGCCTTCAACATCACAGGTTTCCCCTGATACTGGGAATTCATGTGATTTTATGATTCATGTTGGCAACAGTCAAGAAGAATGAATGTCTGAAAGGTTTTACTTCAGGTTTTAGCTAAACCCAAATGCAGCACATTTGCTCAAAAAAGTTGAGCTGATCCAAGCAATCGATGGTTAAAGTAGACATTTAAATTCCAAATAACTTAAAAAACAAAGCAGCTATGGGAGAGAGACGTAAATCAGTAATAATTTAGAAGAAAAGGAGAATAAAAACAGGAAACGAATACAAATATTTGTGAGTCAGAGGAAGGTAGAAAAGTGAAAGGACTGTAAACATTCATACATGATGTCTTAGTTGAACATTCATGTATGACTGTTTTCTGTCAACTCCTTTCTACTTAAAGGCATTTGTGACTACATCAACAATGATAACCATGTAGTAACGTGGGGAAAACGGACTTTATGACGAATATAGTGAACATTTTTTCTCTGTAGATTTGGGATAGGGCGGAATAAAGATGATCTTTAATTTTTTTTCTTAAATCACCTCTTTTAAGTATTTATTTAGAGTATGACGGCCCATGAAAAAAACAAGAAAATCTATTTAAAAAACCCTACCGAACAAGTAGTTGTTCAGCCATGTAAACAATGCTTCTAATTAAAGTTTTTTTGTGTGTTGTATGTGTAAGATTGGATTTATTTAAATGTTTGTCAACCAATGGTCCCCGTCAGTCTCAGATTCTGGCTTCTGCATCCTCTGTGGTGACTCTGGGTGTTACTAAAAGCTCTCAGGGAGTAAGAAAAGGTCAAAGAAGACAGGACTGCAGAGTTGTTTTCACATTTTCTCTGTGTCTGCTGCTGTCCCAATTTTCTTTTCTCTTTTCTTTTAGATGAATGCCCCTAAGAGCCTTTCACTTTCTGTGACATTTCGCATTTGAAAAGAAACCTCAACATGAACCTCTGAAGGCTGACAACACTGAGAGATGTTGCAGTTCTAGCTTAGCAGTAACTAACTGAGGGAGCTAACACTGGTGGTAGTTCTTGGAGATAGCTTCAGTGGTAATACATTTTTTTTATGTTTTACACTATTTTGATGTTCACTACATGAAAAAGTACTCAATACTTTCTTAAAAACCTACCATGCTTTTTTTTTTTCAAATACCCGGGTGCTTTCAGGGCTTCAGAACTGCTCCCAGTAAACACATCACATCAGTTTTAAAATCTTTACACTTATTTTTAGTCAGTCAGTTTAGGCCCCAGAATCAATCTGTGATATGTTCAGAGAATAAAAACTTAGAGAGCTTTTAAATCCAAGAAATCAGGTCAGCCAGTCCAGACTAAACATGGAAAAACACAACTTTGCTATAATACTATGAACAACTGCAACAAACTTCCAGTGGAGATTAAACTTTCATTCTATGTAGACACATTTAAACCCAGGGTAAAACATTCCTTTTCTCATGCTCATATCTGCTTTTATTTGCTTTCATTTAATTATTTGACATGACTTAATATTTTAACGATGTCCTAACATGACTTTGTTTATCTTGTTTTCTCTGTGCTTTTTTTATCTTCTTCTGCAACCTGCTGCAATCCTATCAATGTTTTAATGTAAAATATTTTGGACAACCTTGTTCATGAAATGTGTTATACAAATAAAATTGCTTGGCTTATGGATAAATGTATGGATAATTTTTTTTTTTGCATTTAATCATATTGTTAGAGAGCAGTATGTTATTCAACAAGGAAACATTCAGCTGTTGTACTTGCATTCATAATAGGTAGAGATAAATATTCATTAAATCAAAAAATGGATGATGATAAAAGAGATGACCCGTCTCTGTTTGTTTAGGTTCATTCACATGTTGATGGTGTTAAAAACCAGAAATCAGGAAATCAGCCTGGGTCACGTGACGCAACGGGGGGCGGGGCTCCACGTCTCAGCCGACCAGTAACAGCGCAGAAACTGCCCAGGTCCCAGCAGATCCATGGAAAAGAAAAAAAAAAAAAAAAAAAAAAACAAGGAGAAGAGACGGAATAACGGTACACTCCAACATGTATGGAGCTCATCCCCGCATGTAACCGCACCGCATCCGCGTCTCCTGCTGCGATGAAGACGTGAATAAATGGCTACGAAGACGGATGTCGTGAACGCGTTTTTGGGCTGAAGATAGCAAGCGGTCCACCATTGTCTGCGGAAAAAATAAGAATGGCCTGGATGTGGAAGGTAAGAGGGGGGGTTCTCTCCAAATACCCACTGTAGAGAAAACGGTAAGGCGGACATATGAAGCCTGAAACGTGGCCAGTTCTCTCTTAGTGAACATTTTTGCAGACGAGAGGAGCAATGAGCCGGGGAGCAGAAAGAGGTGCTGATGATGCTCTGTGTAGGATTCACCCTCCTCTTGTTTGTGTCTGCTGTGTGTGTGTGTTTTTTTTTATTGAATTTATTTATTTATTTAATTGAACGCCCACTTTAGTCTTTTGGCTTGTAGTGGAAAACAGGTCCCAGTGTTTGTGTTCTTCCCCCAGTTTGTGTTTGTGCTCATTATCAGGCCTCACCTGCACAGACTGGAGCAGGCCAAGCAGCTGTGCACATAACACCCTTCATGTCCAGGTGTTTACATGATGTGAGACAGCCTCCAGAAAGTTAGCAAACATGCCTTCCCTCAAGTTGGTTAAAAAGTTCATTGTGACAGAAGCTACATTATATTACTAAGTTTGAAACAAATGTTTCAATTACGGAATTCAGTTTTTGAATTAGTATTTTACTATAAAATGTGATGATAAACACCCATCGGTTTCCCTGTAGCCCCTCCACATTAGCGGTTACCAACATTTTAAGGTTCCACAATAGGCTACTTTGTCTACAGTAATATAAAGCAGAGAAAAGTAAAAAAAGAAGAGCTGGAAACAGACAAAACATGATCTCTTTCTTTATAAAAGGACTAACCAATATACATAATCCTTGTTTTTTTTTAGTTTATTCCTTAATGAGTCAGGTAATACAGAAATAGTTTATTAGAATAATCACATTTAGTTTTAAAACTTAAAGACACTGTCATTGGTAATTGCCAATCCAAATATGTTTTTCATCAGGACCACTGGGTCATCTTATTTACTTACTACCACTTATTACTTTAAAATAACCATAAATAACTGCCAAACAGTCAAATACTGTAAGTTCATGGGTCTCCTTTCTTAAAATTGCTTTTTCATTAGACAGAAGTTTCAGAAAATAAATATGTGTAATTTTAAAAAGAGCAAAATAGCAAAATTTCACTCTGGCAGGCTGGAGGCAGAAACAACTCAATCCTGATTAGTTCTATAACCTAAGAAAATGGTCAAAAATATCCATTGAAGTTCAAATTTAAAATCCTTGTTTTGTGAAACCTGCCGTGCATAAGTTAAAACAGTTTAATATTTGTTTTTCACTTTGGTAATTTTTTATGACATGATAAGAAATATTGAAAGTAATCATCAGCTACAATTGGAACATTTTCATGTCTTTTTTTAGAGCACCAAAGGAGAGCAAAAGAGCACTAAACCTAGATATTTTCAGTGTGATGCAGCTTGACATTTGACCCATTTGTTTAATAGATAACAAAACAGATAATGTTTATCAGTTTGTTTAGTCTAAAAGCAGTCAAAGCCCAAGTTTTGAGCTCTTTTGTTAATTGATTTTATTACGTTTCAGTGGGTGCGTGCACCCTTCACAGACACACATTGTACTGTCTGGCTCACTCACTCAAATGCCTTCACACACGTTGACTATGCCTACATGCCTACAGCAGTTGGCTCATCATGATTTGGTACAGTACATGTGCGTGTTAGCTTCTGCTTTCCAGTTTCTCTGAGTTTTGCATGTGGCTTCACTTTAGATTTCCGTCTTTGTCATCTCATTGAAATAAAATGCAACATCTTGTGGCAACTAGCCTGTAATCATGTTTGTTTGTATTGTAACAAATTACATATTCTATCTTTCAAAGCTGTGCTGACTTTTGCAAAATTAACTGATTTGCACATTTTGCTTCCTTTTATGGACTTTCAGTAGGGAAGTGAACACCAGCTGCAACAAGGAACTGCATTTTTAAGTGTTTAATGATTTCTTTAGTCAATTTTTGCCCAATTCTTCATCGGCGATTGAGAAATGTGCAGGTTAATAATCAGCTTTTCAAGAGCAGATGTCACAAAGTGCTTCAAAATAATAATAAATAAAAACATATAACAACTGAGTAAAATAAAATGATGCAAAAATTTAAATTAAAAATGATTTGAAAAAGAGAGGGAGTCTTATGCTGCTTTTAAAAGTGCCCAGAGAACAAACAGATTTTAAATCCTGCAGGAGAGAGTTTCAAAGTTTCAGGAAAAAATGGAAAAGTCCAGTCAGAGACTTGAATGGGGGTACCAGCAACAAACTGTGATCAGAAGAGTCCGGATGTGTTGTAAGGGTGCAGTACAGTTTTTACATAAACTGGAGCTTGACCATGCATAGCCCTGAAAATGAAAAACAACAAGAAACAAAACTTATTGCAGTTTGATTCTGCGAAATGCATTAATACCAGCATTGAACTTGCAGTCTATAGCTGCTCAATGTCATTGATCTCAGTGTGTTGTTGCTGTGAGAACAACTTTTATCCAGCCCATCAGCATTTACACGCGCAGTGAATTTATTTACAATGATATAAAAAAAGTAAATACACGAAGAGAATCAGAGAAAAAATAATGAAAAAAAAAGGCTTGAATAAAATAAAAAAAAAATATATTGAATACACACATAAGAATTAATAGGTAAAGATAAATGATAAGAAAATAAACATGGAAATATGAGTTGATAAAAACAAATACATAAATTAAATAAAGGGTTAAACCTGACTTTTTATTAATTTAATATTAAAACTTTCAGTTATGAAATACCCCCATCCTCCACTGTATTAAGAAGGACAAAAACCCTTCGAAAACAATCCTTGAACAGCATTTTGCTTCAGAAACTTGAGTGCTGTTCCAACATCTTCCAGGTCCTGCTATTGGAGACAACAGTTAATTTCACAGTAGATTTGACACTGTGAGGTGTGGATATATTTAAGGGAAGATAAATCCAAAAACACAAGGAAGAAAGAAAATCTGATTACTGTACACCGTTCAGACTGCTGAGCCACTAAAGCAAATGTAATCTGGAAGTGGACAGGAACAAATGAACTGTAGCTTTTGATTGAATGATGTAAGTGTTCTCATTTCCTTTTCCCCCCTCTAGATTGAAAGAAAAAGATGTGAAAGTTTTGTATTTCTGTCTCATATACATGACGATCATCTTTACCGTAGAGCTGTCAGTCTGAGGCAGTATCAGTGTTTTTTCTCAGGTGAGATGGAAACCTAACCTGAAACAGTGACATAGCCACACAGACAATATAAAATACAATTTGATATTTATGTAAAAGTAAAAAATTACCCAACATATTGACATATTACAGTCCAGGCTTGATAAAGGGTGTAAACTTCTACTTCTGCACTATTTCAAGTTAAAGAGAGCAAACTGGAAATGTGCATCGTACTGCCCGCTAATAAAAATGGACTAATTTGTTGGTGTGAATTATGGCCCTAGAACAATTTTTATTGGAACTTCATGACAAAATTGGAATAAGAACATGAGTTCTAATTTTAAGACAGGTTCAAAAAAACTTCAATAACCTCAAATCTCTTTTTTCCTTTTTTTTTGTAAAACTTGATGGAAAAGTCTAAAACAAGATGTTTAGTAACATAAAATGACTGCATACAACATGAAAAGCACATTTGATGTAGCAACTTTAGAAAAGCACCAAAAATAGTGATGACAAATAGGGATGTACCGATTCACTCAAGCCACAATTTGATTCCGTTCTCGATTACGATTTCTCCAGTTATTTTATGATTCATTTATATTATATTTGCCTTTTGTTGCCTTGTTTAAAACTGTGACCTTCTATTGCTTGTTATACTAACAAAACTTAACACTGAACAATAATTATTATAGATATGGAAATGATCTTAAAATCTTTTTATGAACAAAATGTTTTATTTGTTTTGAACATCATCTGCATAGATGCATTGAGTGCAAATTGATTTTCCTTTTTTCTACATCGATTGCTATTCAAACCAGTTTGAATCGATTTTAAATAGACTTTCAAAGTATCTTTACATCCCTAATGATAAATGATGATAAAATGATTTTGAAATATCAGATTTTTCCTCTGTCTATCTCTTAAGGAGACAATAAACAAAAGTATTGGAGCTCCACACTTCGATATTTGGAGAATCTGAATAGCTGTTGTCATTGCAGGCACTCACACCCTCCAAAGTCATTTTCTTCAGTAAGGGAGCTTTTTAAACAAAACAGACTACTAGACCCGTTCACTTCGCCATTCGTGTAGTTTGCGGTGAGTAAATGAGGCTGCCGTGTTCCAGGTGGATGTTGTTATCAACAACAGTTATTAAGACTCAATAGAAGCAGTAGTTGTCCTCAGTTTTCCTTGAAAACAAACCAAGAGGAAAAAAAATAACTGTAGTGGACATCATCGGTGGAAACAGAACATGAAGAAAGCTCTGCACGAAGTGCTTTTATCTTCAGGATATTTGTATTACATCTAGAAATATACAGGTCAGCTCCGTGAGTTTACTGTGTTCCAGTTCAGACCGGAAACAGCTGGTCAGTCATATCATTTTAATCTTTGCTGGAACAGATACAACACACAGACACACACAGACACACACACACAGAGACACACACACACACACACACAGAGACACACACACTCTCACCAACATGCATCAAGTCCTCTTTGAAACGTGGCCAGGACACCAGATGCAATGCAGCTTCATACATTTAATCAAAGCTTATTTTCTTATAACCTTATAGATCTTTGCAGGTATAGCTGACAAGTCTCAGTAAAGCAATCATCATCATTCTGCTCTCCGGTATAATGATGGGTGCTTGCACACCACACCACCACTGAACATCTGTATACTGTACGCTACAGTTTCTGAGGAGAAATGGTGACAGTTTGCTCCCATATGGTTTGTTTTTATAGTATCTGCGGATGCTGCTGATGGACTTTCTGCTTTCCTGTTTGTATTATGAGTCTTGGCAGTAATGGATGTAATATTTTATGGTTTCTGCCGTTTCCTGCAATATATTTGGTTACATTTGTTGTCTGGTTGTTTTTCTCGCAGTTTCCTACAGAGCACATGTGACATTTTGTTCTAAATGAATGCCCTGTTTGTCTTTAGCCTCCAGATATGCATATATTTTAAATACATTTGAAGACAGTGAGTGGAGTAAAAAAAAAAAGCATTATTTATGTCCCATTATAGTTGTGTTAAATAAGTGGAAGGACATCATGGAATTGAAAAGTGCACAAACTGGTGAAAGACATTTAACTGTGTTTCAGGTAGTAATGTGTGGAAGTCTAAAGTTCCTGAAAGATCTTCTCATCTTCACTGGAAACTAAAACCAGATGTTTTCATGTTTTATGAATGCTATGGTTTTTTTATTAAAATATTCCACCTCAGCCAAGCCACTCTGACATATTAGTTAAAATATGCAGATATCAGGTTAGATATCAGGTTGCATGTGTATTTCCAGCATGTTGGCTGATTTTACAGCGGAACATTCCATGCAGAAATCTTCTTTGTGAAGCTGCAGAAAACTTCAGGCACGTTAGCTTATATACCAGTAAAACGCTGTGGTCCGAGCATCTTTGGCACCAACTCTTTAAAGTGCAATTCTGATTTACTTCAAACTAAAGTTTTCCTTCATTTCTGTTCCTGTTGTCCCTGCCTGAACCATGTTCATTTATCTTTCATTAGTTTTCCCATGTGCATATAGTTTTACTGCATTCATTGTATACATTGGTACATTGATGCCCTGAAACAGAGTTAGAGGAAATGTTTAGTTTTTGACATATGCTTACATTTTTCTAAACCACAAATCTTGGTCATGATGACATTTTGCTCTACAAAATGAATGATTTGCCAGTTTTATGGGAGTAACTCATTATGAATGATGTGCCGACAGAAAACATTTCTTAAAGGAACTATACCTGATATTATTTTAATCTTTCAAAGAAAAATAGTTTTCTATGTGGTATAGTATGTGGTAAAAGTGTTAATTTCATAACAATTAATGACTCATTGATTGCGCATATGTACGAGTCCAGGGCATTTTAGTTAGCGAAAGCGGCTA
>JBBDHI010000008.1:21665797-21676314 GCA_037177115.1 Craterocephalus stercusmuscarum | reverse complement strand
AAGGCATGAGCACCGTAACCCTCTGAGTTCTGGAGTCAGACGGACCGAGGCAAGTCTACCCAATTCATCTACACTAGTTAAAAGATATCATTGATGATTTATTGCGAAAGCATCTAAAAAATGCAGGTTGGGACAAAACCAATAACTTATTGGAAAAATGCTTTTTTCATCACAAGCTTTGCCCTGTCAGAGCCGCAGTAAAAATATTTGCCTTTATTGCTGTGCTTCTTCAAAATTCAATGTGCTTTCGTGGCTTCTTTCTCCAGCATCCCTGAGGAAGTTTTTTTTTTATTAAACAAACAGCACCTTAAGGAAATTTTCTCTTTGAGGCAAGACAAGAAAGAAAATGTGTTTTATTCTGTCTTGTGGAAAATAAACCCCATCTGTCTGTCCACCCAGCCTATCTGATGACTACATAGTCTGCACTCTCAGTAAATCTATTCAGATTTCCAAATGTGGAAGTCATGCTGTGTGTAATCACTATTGATGAGAAGGAGATGTATTATGGAGTTACAGAGAGATTTTATTGAGTTTCTCAGGTAATACCAGTTGCTAAATGTCAGTAATCCTGCTTTGGCATTTGGTAAATTGAAATGGATTTCTCCGGTCGATGTTTTTCGCCACCACCTTTCCATTTAAGACACAAGAACCTGCCAGACTGCACGCTGTTCTGTTATAATGTTCTTCTCAGCAGTTCAGAGCAGGATGTGCAGATCTGCTCTCTTAAACATTATTGTTTAGCATTAGCTGGTTGCGGTCCAGACTTTTAGTCTCAAGTCATGACATCTGTCCCAGATGGTGATCAGAGGATGCTTGCAGTTCAGTAGCTTTGTCCGTGGCCAGCCGTCTGGTCTCCTCTGCCTGTTGCCGGTTTGTAAGAGCCAGACTTTCAACACTCATTTAGTCATTTTCGATGACTGACTGAATGCCATGTGACATCCAACTTAAAGGTCCATTTAATCAGTCAGATTTGCCTTAATAAAATTATAATTTGCTTAAGGTTTGCTCTGTAATTTCACAGTTATTTAAGGATCATATCAGCTCTTACAGTATAAATATTAAAATACAGACTTTGGATGAAGACACTCGAGGTCTAGCAAGACTATTTTTGCCCAGTTTTTGGCCTCCAGAAACGAATTGTGTCACATAAATATATTAAACTTATCTTAGCACCTGAAAAGCAAACTTTAAAATGGATCTGCTTTGATGAATAATTGATCAAGATAATATATATTCTGATGCAGATGTCTTGAGCCAGCTCTCCTTTCTTTATATTTTGCTTCTAGGCTTTCTTGTGATCTTTAAAGTGGTCTTGAGCAATAATTCCCCAGGCTTTCTACAGATCTGACAAAGCTTTGCTTTGGACATTGGCTGCTTGTTTGGATTGATTTTACTCTCTGGAGAAAGCTCAGAGTACAGATAGGGTGCAAGATGTATGGCGAATTAGCTGTTATTAGGGCTAGTGTCACTGAGAAAATATCCCAAAATTCCATAGTATGTCTTTAAAATATTATTTTTGCACAAAGCAGGTGATTCCTAGAGAGCTATTAGCTGAAATCACAGCCTATATGAGCATGGTCTGCAGTGTGTTCTCAAAGAAGAACTTATGATTTTTGACAGATTTTTTTCATGAGGCACCACAGAACAATGGCGATTTGGCCTCCATCTTGACTCAGACGTCATTTTAAGGTTGGGAAGTTACATAAAGCTACTTTGAAGATGTGAGAAAAGTGGATGGAGGACAAGAGAAGAAGTACAGTATCAGTACAAAAATAGGAAAAGACCTGACACAGGACCTGATGGATAGGTTTCCATGGAAGGCTGGCTGTCATCAAGCCATTTGTAAGGTCGGAAAACAGGAAAAAAATCAGTGGCTTACGGCTGATGAATCCGTCTCAGGGCCTGGACTACAACGTTGTTAGATCACTGTGGGATCATCTCAAGAGCTTTGAAATGTCCTTCAAGAAGCTTGGAGAACTTCTGAAAACTTTTCAAAGAATTTACTAGAAAGCAGGTTGACTCATCCTCTCTTTAACACGACCCCTTAACTTCATATTGTAACAGGATGGTTTTCCATGGAGAAAGTTATTTTGGGTGGCGTGGGGAAGAAGTTCACATTACTTTGCAGTCATGTGTGACAACTCAGCGTTTGTTTTTGGCAGGTAGACACACCCTGTTCACACACATTCCAGTTTTCAGCGTCTCCTCATGTCACAGAGAGCAGCTTTTCCATCTTTTCACATCACAAATTTCTTCACTTTCTCAGGCGAGAGAGCATCCGCCTACGCAGCAGAGCATAGAGCATGCATCACCAAACTGCCTCTGTGAACATATGGTGCTTGTTTTTCTTCCTTTTTTTTCTCCCTCCATTCCTAAAACTTTGCTGGCTCCAGATGGGGCAAGTAAATGCTGTAGAGAGTTTAATCCTTTATACTTAGGGGATTATCTTTCATTTGAAACCAGATATGCATTAGTCCGATTGAGTTTGACGACATCCTGGCAGAGAAGTACACATTCACATGTTCACTCACACGCCTTGCAGTATTTGTGCATTTCGATCTGAAGACAAGATGTTTCATCCTTATTTATTTTGCCAAGGATCAATGAGAAATCTCATCCTCGTGAAATCAAACAGCTTCCTTTCTGGTCCCAGATTAATATTGTCGGTGATGCTGTGAGCTATAATGTGCGTCTTTCATGCCAGCAGAGCAGATTAATGTTCATTTGACCTGGATTGAAGGATTTGCTTTTCATATGTCATATGCTGATAAAGGCGATGAGGTATAAGGGAAGAGTGTCAGGACATTTTGTTGGTAGGGGGGGATGGCTGTATGAGGTGTAAGGGATGGGGACATCTGGACTCGAATTATAAAACACACATGAAGGCCTACCGCTGAGATTTATTTTCACAGCTATCTTTTTTTCCCCCTGCAACTCCTTTAATGACTTTACTGCAAATTATCAGCTGGGCTCTAGCCATTAGATCTCTTTGATGCACATGGCCAGATGGTCTTGGATGTAGCAGGTTGTTAAATGATCTCATTAATATTATGATGTATTCTGTTATGTTTCACGCATTCTGGTAAACTAATTTAAAACTTCCATCACTCCAGACTAGATTTCCCCCCTTCGTATCGCTGGTTCTCCTCACTGAAACCTTTAAGAGTCTGGGTGTTGTTCAGATTATAGCTGTTTCATAAGATTAGAGTTGCCCATAAGCTCTGCATTCTCTACAGGACACCGTGGGAAAAACACAGACTTCAAATATTTGACAAATAGCTGCTACATTTTTGACAATATAGTGATACATCTACTTCTTTCTGGGGAAAAGTTGATCTTGCTAAATATTCAGACTGAGAGGAAATTGGATTTTTATCTCAAAGATTATCTTAGTGATTGACTTTTTGTTCTGTTGCTTGCAAATAATCACCAACCTCTCAGCATGGTGTGGCACAGCATAGAAGTCAAAAGAATTTAGTTTACTCTGGGTAATCAAGTGGTTGTTTCTCAGTAGTTTTACTTGTGCAGAAACCTGTGTTCAAAGAGCTAGTAGTAAGTTTAGTTTGCCACCTAACCACAGACAATTGTCTCCCACTTCGGTTCAGCCAGCTGCAGCACATATTCACTCTGGATTTGATGCCATCACTGTGCCTTGCTCTGAGAGTGAAACAGAGGACACTTCAAACTGGTTTGGGCGGTCTGAGCTTCTAAGCTGTGAGGTATCTCTAAAAAAAATCCAATCAGTGTAAAAGTTCAAAAAACAAAAGCAGATTAAACAGAGGAGGAGAGGCACTGGGAACACTTTGCAAAGTAAAGGTTGATGACAACTGGACAGATTGTGTGTCCAGAGTAACAGTCTGTGACTGCTCTGCGGAAGTTCAGTCTGATAATTAACTTGAGCTAAACTCATGAATGTTTAAGGACGATTCTCCAAGCCAGAGGCTCAGTGAGAGGAGCTCCACAGATTCAACCTGAAGCCCCGCTGCTGCCAAGTGGCCAGTAAATGATAGCTGTGTGAGGTGTTTGCCCCCTCTGCTGGCCATAGCTGGGACCTACAGGCTTAAAAACCCCACATGAGCAGTGACATTGTGTTCTGCAGGTTTCATCTTAATGTTGCAGTTTCAACACAAGGAGAAACTAAACATGAACGTGCTTGTTGGCTTTTATCATTTCAGCTTCAGTTCAGTGGGTGAAATAGAGTATAATCAAACAGCTGGATGACGTGGAACATATTTATCTATCAAGAATGAACACACACAGCTCATGAGAAAGCATCTTGATGGAATTTGATGACAACATGTTGAGAAGGGCAATTGGTTTGAGTGAGGTGGACTGAAGCATTGACACTGAGACATGCAGGGGCAGTTGCCCCTAAGGACAAAGAGTTTAGATAGCTTTACTTTGGGTCACTGGTGTCCAAAGTCCATCCCCAAGGGTCATGCAGGTTTGCTGCTACAGCACACCTGAATTAGATTGATAGGTCCTCAAACTGTAGGTGAGAGCCTTTGAACTTGACTCAGGTGTGTTGGATCAGGGAGACAGGCCAAACATGCACACCCCTACTTTGGGTGATTTCACTCTGGTCCTGGAGGGTTGTCATCCTGTAGTGTAGTTGTCCATTGACAGGTTCTGCAGAGAAGCAGAGAAGTATCTGAAACCTGCAGTACAGCTGCCTTCAGGACTTGAGTTTGACACCTTTGTCTAAGAACCTTTGTAAGTGAGTAAAAAATGTCTGAAGAGTGGCTCTTTAAATGGCCTTTTGATGTTCTGTAACTCTGGCATGGACAGTCTATGTGAGGACATGACCTTCATCATCTTAATTGCCGTGATTGAATGTCTACACCTGTGAAAACGTGGTTAAAGGGCACGTGTGTTGGGACTCGCGGTGGTTGCCACTACTTTGCTGCTGCTCAGTGCAGAAGTATTAATTTAGTGTGAATTCCTTTTCACGCCAACTAAAAACCTTTATTTTTCGAAACCCCAGTGTCCATTTTAGCTTGCCTCCAATAAAACAGCTCAGAATAGTAACGGGTTATTTCTAAAAGACTACGTTTGGAGAGAAGTATTGCTGCAGCTTGAATGTTTTGATAGCTGAAATTGAAGAAATGAATAAATGTAGATTTGTAATGAGCAAAAACCCAAAGGACTAGTACAAGTAATTCATGAATGGAATTAATCATAAAGTCACGAACCTAATCTAAATGCAGTTACACCTGAAAATTGTATTAATGCTCATTCACCGTTCCCGAGGCAGTCAGGGCTCCCGGGGGTGAAATTTGGAGGGGAACTTGTGCGTAACTGTGTTACTGAAAGCAAAGACTCCGCTTCCTCCTCTTCATCTTCTGGGAAAACAATGCTTTATCTTGTACTCGGATGGCTTTTGGAGTGTAACGTTTGCTGGAAATATGACACCAATAAAGTTGCATTTAGAGTCACTTTCAAATCTCAGGAGGAGACATTTGCTTATTCTTCAGTCTTATTTCCTTGGAGAGCGACATTAAGGCTGGAAACAGAAGAAAGGAGGAGAAAGAGTGAGAGACACAGTAAATATATTTCCTCAAACACCCTAATTGAAATTGGATTTTAAATGCTCTCTGGACCGTGGTGGCAAAAACCAGTTGCCAGGGAGGCGGCGGCTTTGCATTGCAAATGTAATTTCTTATTCATTCTTCTTCTTTTTTCCCTTTCCCTCCACCCAAGAGACTCTAAGAAATGGCTGGTAGATATGTTTTTTCATGAGCCATTTTCTTCTGGTTGAACCTTTCATTATTCCAATACCCATCGCTATTAACTTTTTGAATGGAGCTACAATGTGGTCCTGTTGTTTACTGTGCTGGAGGACTAATCCTTGTGGGAAATGACACTCTCTTCATGCCCAGATAGAGCCTGATGGAGGTGAAATTTTGATTGCACAATATGAACGGGGAAATAAACGTCCAATTTGCCTTGAATTTTCATTCATCACACAAGTGGATTGCAGACCACCTGTTGATAGTTCTGCTATTTAGAAATCCATTGCCTGTGTTGTGTATTATTTATATGCAGATAGTAATGTCTGGAAAGGGTATTCACATCTTTTTCTTTAATAAAAGTGGTAGATATACAAGAACAAAAAAAAATAACTATGGAAAATATAACTAAGGGTTAGCAAGGCCAGTTTAATAGATCCTTTATTGTTCTTTTAATTACAATTTAGTGGGGCTGCAGTTTAGGGACTAGGCTATAGAGGGATTATAGGTTTACATAAATCCACACTCCCTTTTTTTTAATTCATCAATTTTCTATACATGCTTAATTAAATTCAGTTTTCTCTCAAAAGTGCTGTGGAGCAGAACTATTAAGTAACATGAAGTGTGTACTTATATTTGGTGCTATTCATATTTATGCTCACGGTTTTTCTCCGTTTTTCTGCACAGTGCAGTGAGATCAGTCTCACAGATATCTTTGCACCTTCTTCACTTGTATGGAATTTGATCAGAGACTCAACACAGCAAAGATTAGAGGAAAATGATGGCTCTCCTGAGTCCAAGGTCCCAATGATCTCACACAATCTGAGCACTGAAATCAATAGTCCATCATAGTATAGGCTTTAGCAGCTTCAAAAATAGCCCTTCAAAGCATTCGCCGCGGCACATTAAATAAAACATCCCCCGGGCTGCAACCGTAAATAGCACTGCAGTTAATAGCCATCATTGGCCGATCTGATGGCGGCAAACAAGGTCATTGAAGCCACATATGGAGTCATATTCTTCCATCAAAATGTTTGAACACTGACCAAAAGCTTTAATGTTCAAACTTTACAGCCTCCTGCTGCCTCTCTGATGCTTTTAATGGTTCCTTTTTCTCTCACTGAACTACTTCTTCAACACAGAGCCTTTCAATTTCTGTCACACGGCTCAACAGGCTGAGTTAAGATCGCCCTGATGTATGAGAGGCAGACGAGAGGAATTTTGAGTTGCTCAGCCAGTGGAGGTTCAGCGCCCCGCAACGCCTACGCCGAGCCCCCTGGTCGCCTCCAGGTTTTGACACATCATTTCCCCTGTGATTTGTGGCCAGGTTTGACTTTGACGGAGACGAGGAAATTTTCCTTCTCCATGAGATCAGATGGATGTTTCATCTCTGCAGTCGGAGCCGAGGGTTATTTCTTTTTTTTCCTGACCTTCTTAAAGAACTCTTCTGCTTTTTAAAGAATTGGTTTCATGGTCCATAATGGAGTCTTGATGACTGGCTATTACAGCACATTTTCAGAAAATGACCTCCCTTTTTTTGGAAAAAAGAAGAGAAAAATAGGACAGCTCATTCTACTCTTAGTAAATATGTTATTTTGTAAGATAATTAAAGTAAGAGAGAGAAAAGAGAACATTTCTCTTTGTGCTGTTTTGTACAAGATTAAAGTTGAGGCCTCTCTGTGATCAAAGATGGACAGTGTGGCATGAAATGGTGTCTGATGTAACACACATGCAACTGGTGAAACGTGATGGGCTTGTCAGGGCAGCAAATGGTCACCTCCTGTTTCAACTCCACCCCCACCGCACAGCAGCTGTTTGATCTCATCTCCACCAAGCAAAGCCTCCAGCGCCTCCCTTGGGATGTTTGATGTTGGAGCTTAGAGCTGCAGAATCGCTGGTGATGGGGGGGTTTCACCATTACCACGCGCCACATCCAATCTTCTCACCATCAGATAACTTCAAAGAGTTTGCAAAACACCAACTTCCTATCCTAGATGTGTGTTTATATGTGTATATATATATATATATATATTAGAGTTTTGCCCCGCTGTTGTCTGTCAGATTAGCTGCACGTCACTGATTTTTGCCTGGAAAAAAAAAAAAAAAGATTATGGGGAGCGCATATAACATCTTCTGAAATCTATCACTGCCCTCAGGCTCAGATGTTGAAGCATACTGATATTTTTCACAGTGGTCTGATTCCAACTATCGCCTATGCATTGATCTGTAGCTCTGCCGCACCAATACATTTTCTTCCGTGAGACCTTTCCTCTTCAATCTTTTATCTATTATTCATCACTCTCGGTTCTTTTCTGCCGGGCTACAATACCCATTACCTCTAGATTCTACTGTGTGTGAAACAATGCCGCCCAGCTGTTGCTTTATTGGTAGAAATGCTGAAACACAAGAGCAGATTATGCAGAGTGAACAGGGTCCCTAATCCGCTGACAAAATAAGTAGAAAGCCATTTCAGCAGCAGTGTGAAACTGTTCAAAGGATGTATTTAGATAGTTTTAGCCAGTGTTGCAGCCAATTTGTCCCTATGGTTTCAACACACCTGCAAAGACAAATAGTCAGTTTTTCCTCTTTATCTTATGACTGTTAAGTATATACTGTACACCCACTAGACTCTGTACTTCTAGTAGCCCTTTTTCATTTAGAACTGCTTTGATTCTTTGTGTTATAGATTCAAGAATGTGGTGGAAACATTCCTCAGAGATTTAGCTCCATATTGACATGACAGCATCGCACAGTTGCTGCACATCCATGATGAGAATCTGCCGTTCCGCCACAACCCGAAAGTAAAAAAATTGGATTGAGATGTGGTGACTGTGGAGGTCACTGGAGTACAATGAACTCATTGTCATGTTGGAGATGATCTGAGCTTTGTGACACGGTGCATCATCCTGCTGGATGTAGCCATCGGTGCACAGTGGGTGTAAAGGGATTGATATGGTCAGCATCACTACTCGGGTTGACTGTGTGTTTAAGTGATGCTCAGTTGGTACTTTAGGGGCGCAAAAAGTACAAAGAAGCCTGAAATGTTGATACATGCAGGATGGATCCATGCTGTCATCTTGTGTACATTAAATTCTGACTGTACCATCTGAATGTGGAGCATAAATGGAGACTCACCAGACCAGGAAACCTTATTTTCATCTATTCATTTTTTCTGCTGCAGCCCATCTGCTACAAGGTTTCGTCATGTTGTGTGTTCAGAGATGATTTTCTGCATACCTTGCATGTAGCCAGTGGTTAACTGACTCCCAGTTGCCTTTTTTCATCTCCAATTAGTCTGCCCATTCTCCCCTGGCCTCTGACATCAACAAGGCATTTTGGTCCAGACAACTCTTTTTCACACAATTCTCTGCAAACGCTAAAGATGGTTGTGTGTAAAAACTTCCAGTAGATCACCAGTTTCTGAAATACTACACCAACAACAACAACAACATCATGTTCAAAGTCACTTCAATCCCTTCGTCCTTATTCTGATACTGCAGTTTGGAGTGAGCTGCCATGCTGCCATGTGATTGGCTGATTAGATATTTATGTTAGCAAGCAATTTAACAGGGTTATCTAATAAGGTTGGTTGTGAGTGTAATGTAGGTTTTATTGATTCATTTATTAATCTTTATTTAACAACATAAAACCAATTAATCTCATGATGCCTTTCACAAACCGAACCATAATCATTTCTAACTGGGAGCATATCTCTCTTTCTTGGGCTTTTTAATGTTTGCAAATTCCACAGGTTTTCTTTGAAATGTCATGAAATTTTAGTCCTGGCCAAACTGCGGCTTCAAACTACTGGCCAACATAAGCCCATACAACAGAGCCAATTATTAAGAATTAATGGCGACTTTTCCAAGAGTCTGCTCAGCTTTCATCAAAGAGTGTAGGCTCTTTAGACTTTAGAAGAAGTTGAATCATGTGTGTCGATGAGCAGAGATTAAGCATTAATCTCTGCAAATTGACTGTATGAGGAGGAGGATTTCAGAGATCTCTCATACGTGATGCATCTGAAGTGAAGGGCGAGATGTTACAGCGAATCATCCGTTTTCAGATGAAAACATAATTGATTGAATTGAACTCTTTATTCAAAGTCACTTGGCTGTTTCAGAAATATCTTCTTTTTTTTTCTCATTTCTAAGATATCATTAAAGTGAGTCTTATATAGTTTGATTTGAACTGAAACTCAGGTGCCCCTTTGTTTTCCTTTAGTTTGTTTTATCATAAAAGGGATACTGTGTAATTTTGACCCAAATGTTAGCTTTATGTGAGTAATAATGGATGATTTCTGGGGTCAGTATACAGTTCTGAGGGTGCCGCCTCTTCAGAAACCAGACATTGGAACATCACAATTGTAGACCCGGCACTAATGGGATCATGCGACCTGCAGCACTTTGCTTTATGGCTCCCCTTCTACAGACATAGAGGGCTCTGCTTAATGCTACTTTTTCCTCGTCTTCCATCGAAAGTTTGTCATGGTTGAATGCAGTAAGAAGGTGAAAACGGTGTCTGAGGAGGCCAGAAAGAGAAAGCAGGAAAGGGATCAATCCAGAGGTGGCTGTTGTCCAAACGTACCAAAAGTGTGATGAACTTTTCCACATCTTGCAGCAGCGTTTATTCACAACAACGGCAGGAAGTACCTGATGAGCTGTGTCTAAATGTGGCTAGCTGAAGCATAGTTGTAGTTTTATGGTTTCAATATGCTACATGCTAATGCTGATGGTTTATTAACATCTGGGAAATAAAATGGATATATATATATAAGTAGAAGCACGCAGT
>JBBDHI010000008.1:21501257-21516268 GCA_037177115.1 Craterocephalus stercusmuscarum | reverse complement strand
TTCACTCACATTTAAAATGTCTTGCAGTCCAAATTACAATCACAGGTTTGTGTGGATTGGCTTTTTTTAGGACATCTGTGGAAAAAATAAATATATAGAATGGGACAATGATTAATACTGTATATGATGGTAAATGACTGTATGGTCACAACTGCTGCTGATATTCAGCATAAGATGAAACGCCTCATGAATATTTCAGAAGAAGGTGGCATGTTATGACAGATGAGTCATTTAAAAAGTGCTTTCAGGGAATTCAAGCATCTAAACTCTAAATACACAAACACGATTATTATTGTCCAGTTCGGGGAAAAATTGAGGAATTATAAGGGGAAGCTGGAACTGTAGCATTTTCCATGCTAATCAACAAACTGGGTTCAGAGTTTATGCTGGTGTGGGGACGTTTTAATGTGTTTTTAAATGCAAGTTTGTTTGACTTTTTCCTGTTTTCAAGCAGACCGTTACCCTTATGCATGAATAAATATCTTCCCAGTTTGCTCTTCTGCGTCCAAGGCCTCAGCATTCAGGGCCCCTACGGGTGTCAGCTTGTTTTTTGGACTAATGTATATGAATATAATACTGAATTGAAAAGCCTTTTTAGCTGTATGTGTATGAAATGGTGATATACAAACTCCGATAATACAAATGCATTTTATTATTCATGCTCAACTGAAGCCGCTGCTTTTTAAAACTCATTTCAATCAAATTTTGCTTTTTTTATTTCCCGCTAACATGCAGTTGGCACTTAAAGTTATTAAACCAGCCTAATTCATCCACGAAGGCCCTGCAGATGACAAAGATCAGCCCCCCGTCTTCACCTTGAAATGAAAAACCCTTAATGCAGTCATGTGAAACTCAAGTGACTCATTAAAGTATTTTTAAATGTCAACTGTCTCTCGTCCCTTTTGTGTCTCCGCAGGGAGCCTCAGCACCAGTCAGTCCCGTACCACTACTACGAACCGCGGGGCCCGGACGAGTGCGCCATGTACATTTCCCACGAGCGTGGGAGGCGAGGCAGCCACCACCGCTTCATCACGGAGAAGCGGGTGTTCGCCAACTGGGCACGGACGTTTGATATCCATTTCTATCAGCCAGACTGGAGCCCGCCGCCTCTCCCGGCCAACCGGACCCTGGATCGGACAACCCCTGTGGCTCCCCGGAAGACGTGACTGCTGTCGGGGGGGAAGACTTTAAAGACGAAGGAATGGGCCAATTTTCACTGAGGGGCAACTCTAGAAAATATACAATGAAATATGACAAGAGAAGAAAAAACAGCACTGATGTGGACTGAGTCTTGATCCTGCTGGGCTGTGTTTTGTTCACTGAGGTGAACCAGTTCAGAGTGGTCTGAAAACCTTGTTTAGTGAGTTTCACATGAAGGTGAGGTCATTATACACTCTCAGTGCGTGCATGCAGTGTTTTACTGTGCATATGTGAGTATGCATTTGTTCGCTGGAGTGACCTCAGAGGACTCAAACTCGAGTCTGGTCTCGCCATACGAGGTATTCACCACCAACAGAGACGTAACATTAAAATCCCCCCAAATTAAACAGCTTCTATCCGGAAGCAGAGAAAGACGAATACAAACACAGCAGCTTTGGTTAAATCGTGTGAAATTTCACTTCAGACGCTAGATCTTTCTGCAGTTTGCAAAAATTGTGGAAGCCGATTCTGTAGACCCCCGTTTCATGCAACAAAGGCTCACTCCCTTTCAAAGCAGTTAAATAAATCACTTTCTCCGACTTTCATTTAAACCGCCTTTCAGATGTGTGCATTGTGAGCTTATCCAAGTCAAACTGCAGCATCCGGATGACTGACAGGTGTGTAACAGCTCCTGCTTGGTTTCATCTTGTGTGTGCGCGCTTCTTTCAGTCCCGTATGTGTATATCATAAGGCTTTGTTGCACCTGTCAGCAGTTAATAGTGCGATTTATTTAACTACAAGCTGGATTTCCATGTAAAAGCACAGGCATGTCACCCTAGACAAGTAGGAGATGAAGATCGAGAGCAGGGGTGCAGCCGCAGCATCCATCCTGCTATATTCATCAGCCGCTGCTGTGAGCCCGAACCACCTCACCCGGGAATGACACCTTTTCAAGGAATACTGCCTTTTTTTTTTTTTTCTTGTTTAACTGATGAGTATGTGATCTGTCACACTGGCTCTGGACTGTGTTTTATGGGCTACATGCGGACTCTCTGTCGCCGTGAATAAAATCCAGGTGTCAGTAAGGAAGAAGTAATGGGACACAAAGTTATCTTAATGATACATGCTGCTGCTATGTCTCTATTGATTTTGCCTGCATCCCTGTAACATGAGTAATGAGAAGACAGGTGCTGTGGGTCGGATACAAAGGTGTTCACACCGCCACAGCGCAGCGAGCTTCACGCTACATGGCTGCATCTCATACATCGTAAAGAGCCGCAGCCCATGAAGAAATGTTGCAAAGAGGGGTTTGTATTTCCCGGCAATGATGATCCATTCTGTATGGAAGTCTTGAATACTTGAATATTTGTGATTTTTAAGCAAATTTAGCCATGATAAGTTGTTTAGGACTGCAGCTGCTGGTGTTTGGATTATTAAAGGGAAAGACGAGAACATTGCAGACTAATCTAAAATGAAAGTGATGTGGGCAGTAGAGAAAACTGCAAATCTTTTACATTTGTTATTATAAATAAGTGGTAATTTTTAGATTCTGGCTTGTGTTGTTCAACATGTTGAAAGTAGCTCCCTTTTCTCGCTTGCTTGTATAAGTTGAAGGAATTCCGACCTTTCTCATGTCTGCTGCTGAAATGTGAGACTATTTGCTATACTGCCTCTTCACTCCGAGGCATTTTTGAAAACATCCAAGATATATTCAGGACATACTCTTGACAAGATACCAAAATGTCAAACCACAGTGACAGTGTCTGACAGTTACAGAACAAATCTGAAGGATATCAATCTTTTCAACGAGGGGGGAAAAAAAGCTGATTTTCCAAAATGTCATATAAAAAAAAAGGTCACAATAGCTCTAACCAGTGGTTGTGATCACATAAACAGCAACATGATGTTAGACTGGTTACAATCATGAATACGATTAGCAACTTTTCGTTGCTTGGTTGCTTATTTCTTTCATACGATCTGACACCACCAGCACCAGCAGAGTTCAGTCCTGAACAAGAACATGCACTTTCAAGGTGAAACTGTGGGCTGAATTTCTGTATTTTGAAGGATTTGAATATATTTAAGACTTTGGATTAGTGCCGTGGCTGTGTAGGTGGATGTAGAGAGGGCATGAGTCTTTATTCTGACTATGCCCTGTAAAGTATAAACAAGAATATGAATGGAGTATTTTATCTGCAACTAATGTAAACGACATAACGGGAACATTGTCTTATTAAAGTCAATAGTCAGAATATTACTGTCCTCAGCAATGAATCACTTATTCTTCCTGATTAATTGTTGACTCCTCATTTCAGCACTGACATTAGTCTGCACTGGGTCATTAACACGCCATTAAATAAAATGTTTTTTCTTATCAGTGGCCTTGCATTCATTAATGTCTGTATGTGGAATTAACTGAGAGGTAAAAATAAGATGATGGGAAACCAGTGAATCACCTTCGACTGATGACAGCTGCCAGTTTTTTTTTACTTCTCAGTCCTGCTCTTCCTATTTGTTTGTGACATCAGGCTACATCATGCTGAAATAACGATGAAAGACAGGAAGCGCTACGAAGCCACCTCATTATTCCCAAAAGTTACAAAAAGGTCCTTCAGCCTTTTCATAACTGCAAACCAGAGCCTTTTTTGTGATTTTTTTAATGGCATTGGACTGCCTTTCTGCCTGAAGGTGAGGCATATATATCAAGGTAACAAAGGGAAATCATGTATAGCACAGGGAAAGCTCACCTCCATTATTAGGCTACAAAGCCTTCACCCGATCAATAAAACGTCCTTCATTTGCATCAAGGATGATTAATGGCTAAATGAAATGTTGAAAATATGATTTAGGCTAAAAAAAAAAACAGCTGCTCTTTCCTCTGCAGCTAATCTAGTGAGACAGGCTGCAGATGAAACCTGTTTCCATTCGCCCTAAAATAGGTTTTTCCACACTGTTACCAGGACTTACAAGTTTTTAATACAAAAGGATGCTTTTTAACACTGATTCAAAATGCATGAAAACTATGACAGAAGACCAGAAGGGAAGGCGTGACCTAGAAATATGTCACAATTATTTTCCAGTACATCCCAGCAGTGTTTTCTACATTTCCTAATGATATTAATTACTTAAATTAACACGACCCAGATAAGTGACACAAATTGCTGAATGGATTAAGCAATTAAAAATAATTGACTTAGGTTCATAGACATTTTTGTTACAACAATTAACTTTCAGGCTGGAAAACTACATCTGAAAGCCGAGAGCTTCTAAAACAAATATCACTGATATTTACAGACTGCATATAAAACGTAGCTCGAATTCAGCATTTTTACAGCAAGAAAAGACAATAATCTGAGTGAGAAGCTGAGGACACCGATCTGGTGCAAATAGAAAAGGAGACAAATGGTTTTAATATCTTTACTCTTCAAAAAGAAAAAGATCAACTGAACCTTCTGTTGTATGTCATATAAGCCATATCACACAGGGAAACGTGTGGGCGGGTTGCATCTCCCTGACAAATGAAATGGGGATCTTATAGAGGATCATGATTATGAGACTGTCTGGTCCAAGCTCATCATGTACCACAAGTTTTCAAAAGTCCTCACCCAGTGAGTATCCAGAGCTACTCAGTACAGTACAGTAGGTACTTTTTTCTGAGCAATTCATCATCAAAGGGACCAAAGCTTGATATCATGGCATTACTCAAAACAAAAGATGATATGTGATAAATAAAGTGTGATGGATAAGACCAGGCAGGAGTATAGAAGTAGCATCTATAAGGAGGTCAAAGCCTTTTAAATTTGTCGCACCCATGTGTGAAATAAAATGTGACCAGGTGTGATAGAACTACAAAAGAAATCAATGTTACTAGAAGCACTCAGAGAGTGCAAACCTCCGCCAAGCCATTGTTGTTTTTCTTTCTTTTCTTTTTTTTTCTTTTTGCCAGTGATTGTGGGCATTATTTTTAAGTTAAAACTCTAATGGCAAATCATCTCTATTTCCCCATAGTACGTAGTTCTTCAAAAAAGTTCCTGGATCCGGGCGATGATCCAGATCATCCCCTAAATCTGTTTACAGGTTTTTTGTTTAATTTTACAGACTTCCTGAAATTATCAGCGAAAGCCAGTATAAACTAGAAAAGCACTCGGAGAGCGCAGACCTCCGCCAAGCTCCATTGACTGCAATGTTAACGAAAATTTCAAAGTGATCCAGAATCTGTAATCTCTCCCGGATCTTCACCAAAATCTAATCGATTGTTCTTTGCATCATTCCCAAGCTCCTGAAAGTTTCATCGAAATCTGTCCATAAATTTTTGAGTTATCTTGTACACTGACAGACAGACAGAAAAATAAACGTTGGCTAAAACATAACCTCCTTGGCGGAGGTAAAAATAGAACGATGGATGGATGGATGGATGGATGGATTTGCTTTGAGTTTTTCCCTCTGAGGCTTTCTAATAGACAAATCCTTCTGACACTCATATTGTGATTTAACATTATGATATGCTTTTCCAAGCCCCTATTGATTTTCCTTTCATCACTGGGATGTGAGTAATGGGAACAAAAACGTTGTTGGTCATAGGCACTCACACCATGAGAGCAAGTTTTAGGTTAGACTTCCTCGTCTTTAATGAGGACCTGATTATTTTCTTGCATCATACACAGCTGCTGACTTTGTACTGTTGCAAAGATTTGTTTTCATCTTCAAGATACGTTGACCCAGCTGTAAAGCCCCGAGTCCAATTTGCTGCAAGTGGAATGTCAAGTCTTTATAAAGGCCAGAAAAGTCTGTTTCAATTCATGGCCTTTTTTGTGGAAACTGAATTGATGCTTTGCAGAACATCTGAGATCAGCACGTTAAATTATTTCTAATAAGATCTAAGAAATAAAAAAATCATAAAAGATAAATAAATAAATTGAAATTTTTAAATTTGTACCTCCAAATTTCCTACAGCCTGAAGACTTTTCTTCGAATGCCTTTTATGTGTCAGACATGATGAATCATATAGTCATCCAACAAGGGACAAAACAGATTTTTACCTGATGTTCTCCTGAGAATACTGTGTAACATTAGCAAATAAAAAAATCCATAATTAAAAGTGATAATGAAATTCCATTCCATTGGGTTTTTTTTCATCTTGAACTATTAATATATATTTTCCATTCAAGTCCTCGAGGTGTTATACTGCTGTCATGAAAGGAAAATATGGGAATAGTACCGTTAGGGCAGCAACAAAGAGGCAGAAAACAGTGGAATCAGTAGCTGAAAATGTCATTTTGTGAGAATATTAAAGGTGCACATCTGAGAAGAGTAGAACTGTACTTATTGCAACTATGTCTGTAAATTGTCAAAAAAAAAAGCAAAAACACATAGAGATGAAACAAATTTGGGATATCTTGGCTTTTCCTGGTAATTCCTGATGACTGATGAATACAGGACTGCAGGGGATACAGTACCATAGCTAACCTAATGATGATAAAGTTGCAGTATGTGTTTAACAATCAGAGAGACCTGAGATGCAGGTGATACTGTAAGGAACAATGTGTTAGAGAGTGGCAGAGATCCATCCATCAATTTCTATACCGTTCAATCCCATTCAGTGTTGCTGTATCACAGCTTTTTTTTTTTTTTTTAGATACCAGGAAATTTAAATTTCTGCATTTAACCCATCTCTGGAGGAACAATTAGAACTAATGAACATATTACTATAGATCATCTCCAGAGAGCGGTGGGCAGCTACTTGATGGTGCCTGGGGAGCAATGGGTGGGGGTTGGGAACCTTGCTCAGGGGTCCAGGGGGGCTAACCAAGGTGCCATGCCTGTGGTTTGAGCCCAGTTTGCCTGCATCCAAGCCTACAACAAAAACCACAAGGCTTTCCACTCCCCCATTTGTCCAGTGAGAGGTGGTCTACACTCTGGCCAGATCACCAGTCCACTGCAGGGTTTCTTCATCTCAGAAAAAGAAAAGAAAAGAAAAGAAAAGAAAAGAAAAGAAAAGAAAAGAAAAAAAAAGAAAAAAAAAGAAAAGAGAAATGCCAACACAGTTTGTGGTCAAGTAAAACACCCAACAACTTATTTTCATTAACGCTCTCTACCATTACATCATCATTGGCTGCATTTTGTAAATCCCAAAGAATGAATTTGGTTTTGTCCCAGTTTAATAACAATTAGTTTTTTAATCAAGTCATGATTTCGGTTTGCTCGGTTCTAGCAAGGCCAATACTGCAAAACGACTACAAATCCTCACCTGCATGAAAAACAGAACAGGTATCAAGTACCTTTGAGTCTGAATATGGTTTGTTTGTGGGAGAGGGTGGCGACAGGTAATGTTTGCTTGCCAGGAGCTTCTGGCATTTTTTTAACTTCCATTGGTTTCTATGGTCTGCTGCCAGTTTGTTTATCTGCCACCACAGCTCTCTCCTCTTCTTCTTTTGTTGGCTCCATGGCAGACTAGTCACTGCACTGACTCATAGACACATACAAAAATGGTGCGACAGTCAAATGTGCTCCATCCCAAAGGCTGTTTACCTCAGCAGCTTTTTAATAATGCAACATCACATTTATTTTCTAATTCTGTTCGGTGACTACATCTCTGATATTTTAGACGTGTTCTTTTCTACAAAGAGCACTTTTAAGCCACATACTCTGTTTCCTTGTTGCCTGGAAGCCAGAAACAAGCCTGTCAAAATCAAAAGCACTGCGGTCATCGGTGGATTTACCCCTCTCAGGCTCCCACATCCTTTTTTTGTCTCTTTTGTGAGAACTCTGAGGTTGTCGACCCTGGGATGAAGGAAGCTGGCTTTTCAGTTCCAGAGAAAACGGTCATTTAACTTGTAACAGACTTTGTGAACCTGAACTTCTTCTTGGCAGGTTTTCTTTATTAAACTTCAAGTTTCTCAGTGACTCATCTCCTCCAATAAACTCCAAGGAAGCTGCCCTGACACGATGCTTTTTTTTTCTTTAGTCAGTATCAGAGGATGGTTTTCTAGTCCTAAACTTTACATTGGAAACATTCTTTTTTGGTTTTATATTACCTGAATTATACCTAATTGCTTTCTGGTTTTTCAGTGTGATGTGTGAATACAGAGCAGTTAGGTTAGAAGGATTTTGGACATTAGTGTCCAATGATGGCAGCTAAATTTATGACTAAAACAGCTGACTGCAAGGCCACCGAATAGCTTTTCCTGTTTGCTTAAGGTAAATGTGGTTTTTACTCGGCTGCAAGTTTACTCTTCTATAATAATAATATATAGTAATATATTCAGTTGTATATTGTTTGACAACAGTCTGATGCTAAATCTAGTACTTTCTGTCAGATAAGCATCAAAGCTATTTTGACAATTTAGGTTTTACTGTTTATTAAAACATCAAGCATAGAAAGAATGATTCATGTCTTCTTTCTAAAACAATGTCAAAATTACAAAAATATGCCATATAAAGACTACCTGTGTGGCTGCAAATCAAGTGCAAATCATTACCCCAGCACCACCATGCTTGACTTCAGAAGAGAACTGCTACCCCTGGGGGGAAAAAATAAAAAAATCAGACCTTAAAGTCAGAGAACTTTTATTGTAAATACGTTAAAGCTACAGTGTGTAACATTCAGCGACATCTAATGGTCAGACTGCAGATTACGATGATTTTACCCACTCCCCCCACTGCCTCTCGCTTTCGAAGACTGCAGTAGCTGTCAGGGGATACAATGGATTTAGTAATGTCCGCATCACCTGCCTTGTCAAGTGACGAGGTTTGTTTATATAGAAAATTTAATAAATACTATTCTATTAGTCTTTGTAGGATATAAATTTCAAGCAAGAAATCAAATTCCTGTTATTTGTTCCACATCATCAGTAAGTTTTAGGGAGCTGCTTAGCATGGCGTTTATATAGAAAGTAACGGTTAATTATACAACCTAAACCGGAGTAAAGTAGTCAGTAAGCATCTTTGCCCTGTTTCTAACATGGCACAAACATAAATGTTAATGTTACACTGAATCAGCTCACCTGTCTGGTAGAAAGGCTGCAACCTATTTGTCCGTTTTTAGCCGCACATCTCCCTCATTTATTGTCTCCATCTTGTAAATGCCGGCCTTTTCTTTTTGATTTCTTTTTATTTTTCGTGGTATTTTGACTCCCTTCTCAGGTGGCAAAGAATAAAAATGGGCGGGGTGTGTCCCTAAAACGCGCATTGCTAACAAGATCATCCCCTTTTTGGCTACTGCACAAGATGGCGATTCAAAATGGCAGCCTTGCATTTGGCACGCTGCCACATATGTATTCATAAATAACTCATTCTAAGCAATAAGAATGTTTTCATTTTGATGTGATTGTGAATAGACATTCGCAAAAATATGTATTTATGAAAGCAATACTTGATTTTTATGAATAAAAAGCCATATTGGTTACACACTGTACCTTTAAACCAGAAATTATGAAGTCGTACTTCTGCTGTGCTGAGACACGGGCAATCCTGCTGTTACATGCTGGATAACATGACCCCAAAAAAATAATAAGATATATACGCAGCACCGGAAGTGAATAAATTACATTTTTCTGCACTCCTGAACGCTCAAAAAAGACAAAAACAGGTATTTAAGGGCTTAAAAAAGTGGATTTTCCCTGACAGAACTCTGTCTTTTGGTTTTAATAACTTTCTCTCCCGTATTGCTCATACATTTTCATTTTATTTTATTTTTTGAGGGCAGAACTTATGGTGTAACCACTTGGAGCTACGCCTGCTTTGACTCTGTGGTTGCTGCCAGGGTTAGGGTAGTCGGGGCCCTGAACTGCAGCCCTGTGGTTGTGGTTTGGTCCGATCTTCCCTGATCCAGGTGGTTCCCGTGGTGATGACCTCTTTGGCTGTGGGTTGGGTGGCTCTTGATGTGGATGGACCCCTGTGTGATTGTCTCCTCACCTGGATCGCTGGTTTAAGTTAGCATGTGGTTGAGGAGTGGGACTCTGTCCGTTTAGTTTGTGTGTGTGAGAGAGCATGATGATGTAATCTGTGTGTAATTTGATTTGCTTTTAAGATGCAAAAGCTGTTTTTTTCTTAAGTAAATAGTTTGTGCTGCAGTTATGCATGAAAAGTCCTTTATAATGTTTGATTTGATTTGATTTGCGTGGTACATGTTAACCAAGAGCAACACACACAGTCTCACCACCTGCAGACAGTGGATGTTACGTGTTGCTCATAATTGACCCACATTTCTACTACACATTTCCAACAATTTGGAGTAGAACAATAAAAGCTGAAATATTCCTCCTTGACAGGATTATATATGGCATCTCCAGAAAATGTCTTTTTGACCTTATAACCCACAGTTAGAATGTAAAACACTTCATGTTCAGACAACAAACCATCACATTATAACACCATGAGGAGCTATTCTTTCCTTGGGTGCTAGCTCTAGACTTCCATACCTCCACATCCCCAGTTGTTTATCCTCTAGTGAGTTTCTCTCTTTTTCTGCTGCTGAGATGGGTTTTCATACCATAAAAAGGGAGAAGAGAGACATAAAAATGAATGGTGAAATGTAACGAGCCAAGCTTAGCTCGGATCAAACTAAGTTAATTAAACCTGCTCTGGTTATTTTGACATTTTAATATGAAATTGAATGTATTAATTCTGCCTATAGAGCAAGCGGCGTTTTTTCTCTGAAAAAAATCCTTTTTTAAAAGGTTAGCATGGCAGCTTTTGCTTGTTTGCAACATCACAGTACACGAGATGCTAAATGTTCTCAAACTACAACATGCCTCATATCTCACCTTTTCCTGTGGAATGCTGTATGAATTTTCTAAAATCTTCAGTACTTCATTAATAGTTTTAACAAACTTTAAGAAAAGTAATTGTAAAATCACTTATTTGCGAAGTTCTTTGTTTAGAAAAGAAGTGAGAATTTCACTTTCAACCGTTGGAAACATTAATTCTGTTAATACAATATCTAAAATAAACTGCTTCTTGAGGAATTTAAGTTTACATTTCTGCCATGTAATCTACCCCAAAACACCTATTCCCTTTACTGAAACATTTACCTCAAATTCCTCGTTGCTTTCTGAGTTCACAGTGCAAGTTAAAGATGCAGATTGCATCAATCTGTGCAAATTTCCTTTTCATATAAAAAGTACAGTATGTCCGCACTGGCAAACATTTTGCAGAAAAGAAAAAGAAAATCTGACAATACCTATAATAATTCCTGGATATAACTTACAGACTTGCTGTCAGGAAAGAAGCTGGAAACCCAGCATTTCAATGAAAATTGGCCAACTTGTCAGAACTGCCTCCAAAGGGTGTGTGTTTGTGTGAAAATCCTTCATTTTAGCGGTCGGACACGTGGGGCTAATGTTGCCGCTGCTCCACTTCTTAAAAAAATAAAATAAAATAAAAACCACAAGTCAGTGTTTATGAGCTCAGCGAGGAATGCACACACTCCTGGCTTCAACAAACTGTGAAAGATATTTAGATCACCCTGCCTGACTCTTAAGTCTGAAATCCCTCTGCCTCTTTGGAGACAGATGGTTAAATTTTGCCCTGTACTGGTTTCTCCCCAATGAGGCAGACACCGATCTTTATTAGCATAGGGAAACCATAGCGACAGGAGAGTGGAGCGGCTCATTGAGAGGCAGACTGTATTCAATTCCATCTGCAGGTGTCAAAGTAGAAACAAGAAAAATAAAAAGGACATGGAATCCATTTATAAGTGGGTTTAAGATAAAAAAAAAAATCTGAGATGGAGTTTCATGTTATATTGTGTCGGCTGCGAGCCTCCTGCACGCTGCTGTATGTAGAAGAATGAACAGCTGCTCAGTCTTTTGAAACACAAGATGAGAATAGAGAGGAAACAGCATTTAAAAGCCTCTGTGCTCTTTTGGAAATGTTTCCAGAGGAGGAAAAAAACAAGAGAACCGGAGTGAGAGTGAACTCAAGCTGCACTGGATCAAAGGTCTTTGTTGAACTAAAATAAAAACCAAGACCATCTGCATGGGGTCACACCTTCAAGACTAGGAAGAGCAAAAGTAGATTTGCCACCGTGAAATAAAAATAGATCTACCATCTTCATGCTGTAATATGAGTGATTAAAAGAAACAAACCAGGCAATGAAGGATTTTTTATTCTTTTATGTGTTTAAATCAGAGCATCGAAATCCTCTGATTGAGGCAATAAAATTACGTAAAGGAAGCCGGAAGGATACAATTATAGAAGCAAGGTGGAAAAAAAGAGAGAGGAAATAAGTGTTGCATAAATAATGTATAAGAAAAGGTCCACAGAGGCTGACGCAGCAGCTGCCTTCCGATACATACGGTTTCATTTCCAACGCCATCTATTTTCCATTTCAGCCAGCAGAAAGATTGGCAGCGGGCAGCTGATGGGCGGGCCCTTCCGCCAGGCAGCAAAGATTAACCACTGTCAGTACAATCCATGTTCATCCAGCATCAGTCACCCACTACCCCCCCTCCACCCCAAAAAAAAACAATGAGCCTAATGCAGAGTGGTTACACAAGGTGAGAAAGGGTATGAGAGGGAATAAATAAAAAAAAAAAAGAAAAAGAGGGAAAACATGTCACAGCATAAAGGAGAATTATTTGCGAAGGCCCCCGGCTGTTCAGGTTTTCACTTGCTTATTGCTGCTGTAGCACGACACACAGAACGGCCAGGAGAAAGCTGTCCATCTCCCGGAATACAATCAGCAGTGAAAACGGCCGGGGAGCTAATGGATGTTTCCACAGGGACGGCAATTTAGTGAATGGAAAAGTGGATGGGTCCATCACATGAGATGGGATTACGTACGATTGTTATCCTTCATAAGAGTGATACCGTGGTCAAAAGGTGTAATGTATATAGACAAGGGAGACATTAAATAGTAATCTCTCCACAGCCCACTCGCAGCCAATCAGCCTACTCTCATTTTGCTTTCTTTTTCTGACCCAGCAGACGTTCTGAGTAGCACTTACAGGCTGCTGCTGCTGAAATATACACAGCAACACGCTCTCAAAATAAATTCAATTATCTGCAGGCTCACTTCAGTGCATTTTTAATAGACACAACAAAAGGAGCGGCTTTAAAAAACACAACATTGACAAACATAAAAATGTTGAAAAATGGATGCAAGATGCAGAATTTAAACCCAATGCAAAACCTTTTCGTCTAAGAGCAGTGAGCAATCATCTCAACTGAGAAAAGGCACCGACTGTTTCGTGCACTTTCTGAGAAAACAGCAGTAGTTTCTTTCACACACACCTGTGTATTTTCAGCCGTTTAACTGCACACCCCCCCCCTAAAGAAAAAATCCCTTCAGTAAAAATTGCGGCTCCTCGGCTTAACGTCCCCGTATGTCCAACTGGGCAAACGCTGAATCCTCAGAAGATGTGTTTGAGATGCTTGACGCCGTACGTCTGGAAAAACACCAGTAGGATTAAAGTCCACAGACCCAGGATGAAGCCATCAGGAGGATGCCAGTCTTTCTGCTTTGGTTTCTGCGGGGGGGGGTGGGTGATGAGAGGTAAGGGATAGGGAGGGGAGGGGAGGGAGGAAGGGGGAAAACAGAAGGGGGATTGAGGTGAGATTGCAGGTTAGTAATGGTGTGTATATTTCTCCAGTTGAGGCCACTGCTGATTGTTCTGTCATTCACACAGGCAGGCAGGCACAGAATCCCACATACACTCACTTTATCTCTTCAAACACTTTATGTGCTCTATCTGCTGTCTCGTACACACAAACACAAAAGTTCACACAGGAAAGCGGGTGGTAGAGCTCATCAGTACACCTCCCCTGTCTTGTGTTTGTCCCATTCACTGCCACATCATCACTTTGTGTACGATTATACTTTTAAATCTGGCTTATATTAAACATGCATCTCACAAGGAGCACATTTATATGCTAATGTGGCGGCAATATTCTGCAGAGAGATGAGATTTAACCTCTAAAAAATCTTCTAAACTCCTCTGCCAGCAACAAAGCCAGGCGCGCTGTGAGGATGCACTGGAGAGATTTCAGTTATCCCTCGCAATACAACGGGAATCGTTGAATGGTAATACAACGTCCAATCGGGAAATCGCTAGTCAGGCCAGGCTTCCCCCCCAAAGCCAGAACTTACTGTACACAGGAACTGTGGGGCCAAAACAAAGAAGCTGTGCCACTACAGTGCCTGATGTGTCCATACAGGTAAGTCATGATAAAAAAACAAATCAGATATACAGTAAAAAGATCGTCATCGCCAGGTCTACAAATCGGCAAAGTACAACCTCAGACAAACGGGAAAACTGGATATATCATATATATTAGTATATCATAATTTATATTGATTGTAAAAAGTAGACCAAAACAGAGGAAGTGAGGAGAAAAATAAGAAAGAATAAAAAGAAATTATTTCCTGGATGGTACCAGCAATTTGTCACATCATTATGGAGGATTTTGTTTTTTGCTTTATTTCATTTAATTTAGTGACCAGTCATGTCAAAACAGCTATCTTAAAGGAGCCATGCCTGATATTATTCTAATCTTTCTAAGAAAAATGGTTTCTACTCAGTATATTATGTGGTAAAAGGGGTAAGTCCATATAAATTAATGACTCACTGATTGTGCACATGTACGAGCCCAGGCAAATTTTAGTTAGTGAAAGTGGCTAATTTTTAGCTTTGGCGTGATGCTCTTTCTCTGCCAATGGGGTTAACTTTCAGAACTTCCGGATTCCGATCAGCCAGTAAGAGCGTTCCCCTAGGGAATCCAGAAGTTACAGAAGTTAACCCCATTGGCAGAGAAAGAGAGCACAGGGAGAGAGCTAAAAATTAGCCGCTATCGCTAACTAAAATGTCCTGGACCGCGTTTCCCAAAAGCATCGTAGAGCCAAAGTGCTCGTAAACTACATCTTAAGATGA
>JBBDHI010000008.1:21479901-21490526 GCA_037177115.1 Craterocephalus stercusmuscarum | reverse complement strand
GAGGGATTATATCTCTCGGCTGGCCTGGGAGCGCCTCGGGATCCCCCCGGATGAGTTGGCTAATGTAGCTGGGGAGAAGGAAGTCTGGGCTTCCCTGCTTAGGCTGCTGCCCCCGCGACCCGACCTCAGATAAGCGGAAGAGGACGGTACGGTACGGATTACTTTTATCAGACTCCAGTTATTTGAATTAGTATTAATAATTAATAGAAGGGTATGAATAATTTTGAAGACAAGTGTGCTATGTATATTCATAATTACAAACTGAAACTACTATTTCCCAAAAAACAGAAAGAGGATTTATTTCATCTAAATTAATAAACCATTTCTCTCAGTCCACTGATGATAAAACTCCCCTTCGGTCCCATGCAAAGTTTGAGTAGATGTCTCTGCCAAATCAGTGCTTGGATGAGTCAAAATTTCCTTCAGCTACTGTGAATAAAAGATAAAACTGAAAAAAAGCAAACATTGTCTTCAGAGATGAAGATAAGCGTTCAAGGATTAGTGCCCAGCTTCAGTCAGCAACGTTAAAAACAACAGATCGAGCCTTGAAGAATATCTAGAATAAGAGGACTGATGCCTCAGCGTGATTTTAAAAACTCCATGTATTATTAATCGCACTAAGCACCTGCAACAAAAGCTGCTAGTGTCCTCACCAAGACCAAAAAAAAAAAAAAAAAGAACATATCACTCCGGTCCGCAGGTCTTAAAACTGGCAAATAACTTTTCTGCTGGTTTATGGGTCATTGAATGGTTTCAGTCTAAAATATGTATCAATAAGCTGACGCTATAACATCCAGGCCTATTTATGATTTGTAACTTACTGCATGTATTCTCTTGTCTGTTTCTTTTAATAATGTACACCACGCTGGTTTGCCTTATATGGAATGTGCTTCATTAAGTTCTTTTGACAAATATTATAAAGTTTCAATAATAATAAAAAAGACTTGAATCTTTAACAGGACAGAAGTGTGAACAACAGTTGCATTATTTCATGTGGTAGATTTATAATCACGTTCAGCACTTGCCGACTGTTTTTAAAGAACTGATACATTTAGGAGGACATGGATTTATCTTTGTAAGTACTTGTCTATTTTGCAGGTGTGTAATTCTGAATTTAACATTGTAGGCGTTTTGGAATTTTGAAGTTAAGATTTTTAGCCACTCATAGCGTTACCTGGAGCTTGTCAGATTGGAGTGAAGTTTGAATGTAGGAGAGCGTCAGTCTTTTGTTCAAACTTTTGGAGAGAACAAAGTCCAAATCAGAAACAGCATCAATGAATCTCTGCTTCATGGAGCAGGTTATTTGAGCCTTTCTTCATTTTCCGTTGGTTTGCTGTAACTCTGCACCGGTATTTTCAATGTGTGAACACGCATTTGAACACTTTACAATAGTTGTTCCCTTTGCCATTGTTTCCCTTTTATAACATTTCAACAAGTTGGACCTTGCTGCTCTTTTCTCAAACATGAACGCACATTTTCTCTCAATAAAAAATAGAAAAAAAAAACACAGAAAAGCTAAGATGAGGTAGTCAAACTATAAAACTACCAGACGGGGGAGGGGGGCTGACCTTCACTGACAGAACCATTCACATTCCACCATCAAGGACAGGGAGCAGCACTCAAATAGTCTACCTCTACTGCACACAGCGTGGCGTATTAATTTCATCGGTAAAATCAATTAAAAGCTCCTCATCTGATTGATTGGAGCTAATTAACATGGCAATGCATGATGCTAATGGTCATGAGGGGAGTTCAAAACACCTTGCCAAGTGCTCACACTTCAAGGACAAAACAGCATCAATTTTATCCGGTGCAGAGCCGGATGAAGGAACAACGGCCGCTGTGCAACGCCAGAACACTCCGCTGCATTCCCTTGACATTTACGCCCTCGGCAAATTCTAAGACAGTCAAAGACGTGGGTGTATTAATCTATCATAAAGCATTTTTTTTCCTTTTTTTTCTCGTTTTTTAAGACAACGTTAATCAGAATTTCAGAGCATCGAAGCAAATTCCAGATGATATTTTATGAAGCAGATTGGGTTTGGCCTGTGATCCACATTTTGAATTGTGTCATTGTTGCAAGCTGAGGGTAGAAGGATTTGGCGAGCAATGGGAGGGAGGTGAAGCATTAATTTCCACTGTTTCCATTTTCAATTCTCTGGAGCCATATGGGGTGGTGTCAAGCTGGCAAAAGAACAAATAACAATTTGACGCCAGAGACCATGGCTCACAGCAGCAATTCACACAAAATCACACAGAAGAGTTAAAAAAAAAAAAGAAAAAAAGAAAAAAAGGAGGGTGGGCTTGAGTTATTTCCAGAACTGAACATATTGTGATTAGGTGCTGGCAACAAAATGAGATGAGGTTGGACAAAAAAAAATAGGACTCACCCCGTTCAATCAAGCCATCACATACACACATCCATCAACACGGTGAAAGATTTGCTTTAGTGCCAAAATTGACGAGAGCTTTGCAACACTTAAGTTATCTGTTTTAAAGACCGCCATGTGTCTGTTGTCTGAGGTTCAGAGTCAAAGTCCCTCGGATGAAAGCATCCGATCAACGACAGCAAAGGACAGCACAACAGCAGCATGAAAACAAAGATATCAGACAGCGCTACACCCTATGACAGCTAATCAAATAGAGGGGGGCTGTCTATGGGCTTGATTGGATGCATTGGTCATTCTGCTGCAGTGCAGATGGACTAAGTTAAAGGGGGGGAAAAAGATGAGTCAGTCTGTCAGAAGTCCCATCTTCAACCCAGCAGGAGCGCAAGCCGATAATCGAAATCTCTGCCAGGGGTCGCTGGGTTGCCGAGTGTCTGTGTGTTGTACGTGTGGGAGAAATATGAGAAAAATAAAAAAATATACTTCTGAAAATGAAAGGGGAGGGGGCAAAGAGGGGGTGAGCCAAGATATGAGGGTAACAGAAGGAGAAGTTAATGAAGTGTGTTTGTGTGAGTGATTGGGAAAGTTTTCAATTGTACGGTCAAAATTTTCAATCTACAGAAGTAAAGAGTTGATGATCAACTCTAATGTGAACAGCAGGCAGCAGAAGCGATGCTACCTACAGTCTGCCGCGACTGAAGCAGTCCTGAGCTAAAATCCCTCCTCTCAGTTTCCCATAATGACACTCAGTAAGATTCTGACAAGGCTCAGGCCCGTGGCCAGCTTCATCTCTGAGGCCCAGCTAACTGCCCAGGCTTTAAAATGGAAAAGCCAGATTTGACACTTGGCATTAATTCAGCCACCCGCATTACATGAAATGTGTTTATGCAGTTTAGCAGTTAAGATGTTAAGTGTTTAGGGAAAACAACTGCTAAACTGTCACAAAATCTACTGGAATATGAAGTTAGGGCTGTGTGTGATATGGTAAATAAATAAATATCCAGAGCATTTCCTATATTGACCATTCTCATTTTTGACCACAACATATTATTAATGCTTCAATTTCAAAAGTACAATACTAAAGATCACACATGCAATACATATAAATGTTATAACAGAGATAAGTCATGCTGTATTGTTGTTTTATTTCAAATGATTTTCATTTTAGGTGAAAATGGTGACATGTTCCCCCACATCTTCCTGCTTTCTGTGTGTAAGGTTAGTCCTTTTCAGGTGGTTAAGCAACCTTGCTTTCTGCTTTGGCTGTTGATCTGTTGCTTGTCATTTCCTACTACTGAGAATTTAGGAAGATAATGCAAGTTCAGTGTCAGTCTCTTGATGGTGAGTAGCCAGTTTAGAAATGCATTTCCACTAACTAGTGGACTGATATTGTGCTGAGGCTTACAGAGATGAAATGAAAAATACTTTATTAATCCCAGAGGGAAATTCAATATTGTAATAGGTTTATGTGCTCAGTGAAGTACACAATATTGCACTCTCTGTATTCTTTCTAAGACCTTGTTAGCACCAGGGGCTTGTCAATCTTGTTAGCTACCAATCTTAGGTCACCCATCACTACACTTGGAAGAAATAGTTTTGAAAGAGGAAAAAAATATGTAGAAAATCTCAGGTGCAGCACAGCCTCTAGTCAGTGTGAAAAATCCTCTCAGACAAACCCAAATTGACAGCTGATGTCTTAAAAAAGACGGATATATTGCAAAAATCAAGGGAGCTCCTACAATGTGCTGCCACCTCGCGGCACATTCTTTATAGTTCTGTGGATTTATCAACTACAAACATCTCACAGTTGTTGAAGCTAATGACACAGTTTATAGTGATCTAATTTTGAGAAAGTTTTATAGTCCAGTGCTACTTGGAGCCATCGTTTGTTGGAGGGATCGTAGCCTTACACATCTTTGAACTGTCCGGAAAATGTAACTCTTCAGCGATAAGAACATTCATTAAAATGACAAGGTGAAGCCCTTTTCATATTTATTACATTCATAAAATATTAAGAAAATCACAACTAACAATGAACATCGGGTGTGTAAAGATGAAACCTCTCATTACTTTAAAGAAGCACTAATGAAGTGTGGCAGACTTTCTCAGTTAGGGACCCCAAACGATAGATGGATAGATCCCATCTCTGAGCTCTCTCCACCGATGCAGTCCGAGGTTAATTCTTGTTTTATCTCTCTCGGTCCCTCTCTCTCTTTCTTTTCTCTCTTCCTCCAATAATGTCCTCTTTTGTTTATTCACTGAATTAGATAGAGAGAAATTCCATAATGGCCATTGTGTTGATATCCAGTTGCTGGCGTGTGATGCCGTGTGTAAAAGAGAAACTTGGCTGTAACATGATGCTCTATAGGGTCAAACACAAAGTTGGGAAAACAGTTTCTCAGCCTCGGGGAGCTGCTGGGCAACAACAGCTTTGGAAACGTACATAATAAATCTCACAGTGCCATAACACCAGGTCAGACACATATTTCTGAGGTCAAAAAGTTACATAGTGTTGTTTTTCGGGGGATTTTTAAATCAACATACACCTTCTACTGGTAACAAAAAATACTATGAATAATGTAAACATAACCAGTTTAGGGCACTGATGCTATTCTCTACCAGATGGATGTAAGCGGGTTTAGTTTTACAATCAATCCTGAGCCGTTTTAAACCCAAAACCCCAACTGAGGTTCAAATTTCTGCTACGTTGTACACGTGATCGGTGATCAGACTGAACAGGCTGACTATGTTTGTGGAAGGATCAATCTCCATTTAGAAAAAGAAGACAACGGGGTGCTTGTTTTGAGGAGAGATTAAGGAGAATTACTGCTAGCCATACCTCTAAAATGTTTTATGGACCGATTACAAGCCCGTGTAGGTGAAGCTTAGAAACAGCTGACCCAAGAGGCACTAAGTATAGGGTCATGTGGGGCTTCTACAGAGTTTGCACACAGAGAAACCATGTAGCCTGCCTTAGGTGTGACATCATGCAGAGATATCCACAGCTTTAAATCTGACCTCTCTACCAGCCTGGCTGTAGAAAGAAACGAACAAGTTGTTGAACTGTGCGACTTCTTTTTGGACAAAAAGAGCAATGTACATGGGTTCCATGTGGACAAATGAAATCCAACCCAACTAAGCCACAAAACCATAGCCTGAAGAAACAAACTACTGTGCGCATGCTGATATTAACATGACCACTCTGCATTTTAAGCATGGGCTGCTGAGAGACGGCTGAGCCCCAAATGTAAACACAGACGCTGTTTTCTCTTAACTTGCCTTTGGGAAAGATTAATGCTGCGTCTTTACATTTCTGAAGTGGGAGTATAAAAATTTGTATTTTAATGGCCTCATAATGAAAAATCTTACAAGAGTGAGACAGGACCAAAAAAACAGCTTTTCTGGATGCAGGGTGTGTGTTCAAAAGGTGGATTGAGGAGGGAGAGGTGTTCATTTGTGAAGGTCGACCTGACTGAAAGCCACAATCCATTTGGGAATGAGGTGAATGCACAATTCATCGCCACAGTCCTCCCCATCCATTCTGCTGGATTTCACGGTGGCCCCTCCACACCGAGACCAGGAGGCAGTTACATTTCACACTTAGATCTGTCACCATGGAAACGGCACAAAGACAGCTGTTGGTGGATGTCGCAACCAACTTTTTACTCTGCGGCTAAATTAGGGAAAAGCGTGGATAACTTTGAAAAACAACAACACTGTCGCCGGAACAAATGGGCACCTGCACCAAGGCATAAAATATGGCCAACATTAAAACTCTACATGCCACAGGCACACAAAATAAACACAAAACGCACATTTTTCATGTGGGATTGAGTGACCTGGCCAGGATGTTTGTATGGATCCATTACCTGATGGATGATCTCAGACACTGGCAGCTGGTCCACGTATGAGTGCACTTCTCTGCGGACTTCTCCGTTCACAGGGCTACAAGGCGAAACACACACACACACAAAAATCACTCTGTCAGGATGTGCCATCGACATATTGTTTCATGGACAAATCAATGAAATACAATCTGGTACAAGTAAACTGTTTTTTCTCTACATAAACTAATATCCTACTCATCGTCTTTTAATCTGAATGACTCATTGCATCACTGAATTCTGCAAGCAAAGACAAAAAAAAACATCTTAAAAGGATCATTTGTCTCATAATATAGCGCATAAAATCAATCCTTTCGGCAACACACTCACCACGTTTTCTTTAAAGGCAAATACAAAAGTGCTGGAAGCGCATCACAGTCAGCCCCTTGTACTACTAATAGAGCACCCTGCACTATTTTTTTCCTAAAAACCACAACGAACAATGCAGCACATGAATCCTAACCATATTTGCATAAAACAGATATTTTAAATAGGCTCTGATGAGTTACTAGGGATGCAGCAACTATTTGGTTGATAAGAATTTTTAACTTTAGGCCAATACTGATTGTTTTTGTCAATGAATTATCTATTATTAAAATAAAACAACATAACTGTTGTAAAGTATTTTAGTCCTTTAATCACAACACCTTTGAATAGGAAGAAAAACATTTAGACAACCTAAAATGTTCTACAATATAATAGTAATGGTTTAAAATACTTTTTATCATGTTAACCAAGGACAAACCCAATGAATTATCAGCGCTTTAAAGGAGCAAAAACATTTCTTGCTCCAAATACAGTAAAGAAATATCAGTCTAAGAGGAAAATCAAGGCAACTGGTCGACTTTACGCTATTTGCTGATAAGCCAATTTAAGTCAGGCATCTTTGTTCGAAACCATTTTTAAAATATCTTCATTTTTAAACCTACACCATAATCTTCAAGCATTCAAATCCTGTGTTTTATTTTGATAGCTATGGACATCTCTAAAACATGCAGGACTAGGCTTGAGAAATACTGGGTTATAGCATACCATTGGCAGGACCACATTGGGTTTTCTTACTGGCGGTGCAAACATACATATGGACATTAACAACTCTTTAGACCAGTGTTTCTTAATCCTCGTCTTCAGGGAGCCCTGTCCTGCATATTTCCATGCTTTTAGCACATCTGACTAAAATGAATGGCTCATTGCAAAGAACTTGACCAGCAGTTCAGTGAATCTGGTCTGCTGGAGTTGGAAATCTCCAAAACATGCAGGGAAGGGAGTCCCTGAGGACCAGGAATGAGAATCCCTTACACCATGACTAAGTTAAAACTGCCACTCTGTCTAAATATAACGCTCACCCTGAGATGTACAGGGAAAGATTCAGATCCCTGGAAGGTAAACCTGATGAATGTCTAGGAGAACTGTATGCCAGGCTAAATGAGCTCTATGGGAAGTGGATCTTGCTAAAAGGTAATTAACAACCAAGACGTAGGTAAAGTCAGTATTTTGGAGCAGATCTGATGTTTTTGTGGCTGCCAGGAAGAATGAAAAATCAGCAACATTTTAGGGGAAGCTTCCTTGACAGCCAGAAGATGCCAAACCGTAACACTAGGAACTCTGAGCGCCAGTAAGACTCCAGTATTGTAAAAACCAGTCAACCAGCAAACCTCTAAAAGCCTCTGGTGAATAGAATAGAAGGTCCCACAAAGCCCATGTATCCCAAAATCCTGCAAATGTGGTATAAGTGTGTTTCGAGCCTTGTAGAACAGGTATTCTGTTAAAATGAGTCAGTTTGAAGTAAATGAAGTTGTACTCATGACCCTTTCTGATTCTGGTTGCTCTATGAGTTGTGCTCTCTCAGATTTTGTTCCATTTAATATCACTTGCAACAGTGACACTGTCTGTATCTGCTGTGTTCAGGGAGAGGAGAAAATATGTCCAACAGCTGATATATGCTAAAAATCCAGGATCAGATTTATCATCTGAAAGAGGGCGTTGTGGACGGGCTGGGACGTGACCTTTATAAGCTTTTTGACTGATCTGAGGTCAGATCAGATGCAGGAATGTTATGTTGCTGTTACCAGGGCACAGCAGTCTTGGCATTTTAAACTTTGGATTTTACATATTTGGGGTGAGTTTTTTAACAAAAAATCCAGCATCCTCGCTGCCTTACTCCTTGGCATTTATGATGGATGCCTCTGTGCATGTTTTCCTTCTTTTATCAATGGAAGTCTCTATGAATGCCTTTCTTGGAAATGTTGTCTTTTATCCTTACAACCCCTACAGCTAGAGTTCAATGACAAAGGGCCTCATGCAGGAGGAGAAAATGTTTTTAAATGAAAGATGGCCTTTTCTGAACTCCTTTCAGAAAGATAACCATCAACATTTGTGAGCTGTGGATTACAAATTATGTTACATTTATAATAAAAGCGTTCTACTGATTAAGTAAAAAAAAAAAGTAAGTTGCGTTTCAGTGTCAGGTTCAAGAACAGTTTAGAAAATCCTAACATATTCGGTAATGGGCAAATGTAATAAATGTCAAACAAGAAAAACTGTTTGGAAGTGGTTTGCAGTCACTGGGATTTTCTGATACAACTAAGATCTTCCTCTTTTTCCCTTTTTTTTTAAACCATAAAACATTCAGGCAGTGAACCTCATTGCTGCAGTGAGTGGCACATTTCTTAAAAACACTGAATGAGAGTCCATCCCACATACTTCATCACGCGCTGTAAATACTACAACATATCCACAACCACAACACAATCCCCTGTCAATAGTGTTTGCTTAACATGACCCACAAAAAAGAAGCAAACATGACATGTGGATTGTTTATTTTTCCTCTCATTCTATGATAGAAACTAGCAAACAAAATGACAGAGACTGAAAACGCTGACAGGATCCGACCTGTAACAAAGAGAAACAAAGAGAGCTTGTTTTTTCCCCATACGATGTGCTAACCAGAATGAAAAAAACAGTGTAGCATCAGCCTTTTTGGGCTCCTTTTACTGGTTACCAGTATAGAACAGAACTGAATTGTCTTTAAAGAACAGTTTGGAGTGACATCAGCTTAAATCTATGAATATTAATACCGTTTCACCCCAAACCACTGACCAGACTAACAGATTGACTTCAAGTACCCAACCCCCATCCCACCTCCCTTATTAATATGCTTACCGATTCATCCATGATGTCAATCAAACAACGCTGTGCTGTTTTTTGTTGTTTTTTTTTTTTTTTGTTCATTTGTTTTGATTTTGTAAATGAGAATTTTCTCGTCGGACAATTCTTCACTGAATAAATAAAACATTTCATCACAAAGGACATTAGGTGTTGCACATGAAAGTCTCAGTAAAAATACAGTACTTCAAGATTACACATGTAGTATTCAAATTTCAATAACTAATTCCTCACCAAGTGATTTACTTAAACTATAACAAAAAAGATCTAAAGTGCAAAAAGGAATTTGTCAAAAAAAAAGAAAAAACAGTTTAAGTTATAAAAATTCATGTTAAAAAAAAAGGAAACAAGAAAAATTGGTCATTCATCTTAAAAGTTTTCTACAGGTTTAATGTCCCGTGTGACCGATTAGCACCATAATTCCTAATTATAACAGTGTGCTGGGTTTTGGTTCATGTCCCAGTATCCAGGTTTCCCCTTATAGAGAGGAGGGATCCAAACATTATGCCTCAAAGAGTGGGGGGCTCTGCTGCGAGGTCTGTAGCCAAAGTGAGGCCGTGGGAGGATGAGACTGTTGCCTGGTGCCATCTTTTTTGGATGCCAGGAAGGAGCAGCTGGATTCATCATCTTCAAAAGACAAAAAATAAGTATGAAAGCTGCCATAAGCCACATAAATAAATAAAAAAGCTACTACCAGAGAGTAAAAGAAAGAAAAACTGTTGACCTAAAAAGAAGAACCACAAAACTGTGTCACATCGTACCTTGTGAGTCCATTGGCGGTTGGGGATTGTGAGTGGTGAAGTGCGAGTGCTCTCCTCATCAGAAGAAGAGCCTGAGTGATAGTCTGACGTCACCCTCTCCAGAGCACTGGTCACCTTCTTTGCAACATCTTTGTCATCCTCATCGTCGCTAGTGAAAGTAGCAACTGAGAAGCAAGGATTTTGCTCTCCATACCTGATAGTTGGAAAGATGGGGTAAAACATTTACCTTATGGAGGTACCTTAAGGAATTCCTTTATTTTCAAGTACTTTGAGAAGAAATTGTATTTGTATAATACTTGTTGCAACAACTTTTAACTCCAGGGTCTTGGGGATAAAAGATGAAATTCTGAATCAGGCCTTACCTGCAACAAACCTCCCCTGGATCCACCCACAAAGTCAGTTCACGAGGCAACCCCAGGTCACTGTAC
>JBBDHI010000008.1:21300317-21326665 GCA_037177115.1 Craterocephalus stercusmuscarum | reverse complement strand
AAAAGTTTTTTATTGTTTATTATTCAGTGTGGATTAGATGATCGTGAACCAGTCTTGTTTTACACATAAATTACTAACCTGTTCTTCCACAGTCCACAGCTGGTTAAATGTGTCAGGCTTATTTGGATGACAAATCCTCCCCCTGATCATCTGTCAAGAACACACAGTGACAAGCATGTCAAAGACTGAGAAGACAAAAAAAAATGGGCATAAAACCGTTTGAAAGGATCTTTACATATGAACTGCAGGCCATCTGAATCTGCCAGTTTGACAGAAAAAGCCTGACTGTCAGATGTGACTGGAGATGTGTCACTGGGAGGACACAAGAAAAACAGCAACTCCTCTGACTGACAAGCAAAATCCTGTTAGAATTCAGCGAGTGGCTTCTGGGAAAATAGAAATGCGCTGGCACAAACAGAAAGAGCAAAAGAAATGATAAAGAGCTCTTTGCTCAGAGTGAACCGCTTTGCACCTTCTAATCCAAACTATTTATAGATAAACAGTGAAACCTTACTGCAGATACAAATGTGAGAAAAGACAAAATAAAGCGTAATCATAGAGCTGGAAGAGCTTTGCAAGTCATGTTCCCATAGATACCATCTCTTGTGCTCACGTTCAAAAGGCTTTAGAAGTAAAAATAAGAGATGAGTTTGGAGGACGTGTAAAATTGTAGTAACCTGATGATTTGTGGGATGACTTGCCAGAGAGAAGTGACTCACCAGCCACAGAGACAAACTGCTGCCTCTGCACTAATGATATACTAGGAGACAGCCTAGCTGTGACGACAGCAGCGGCTCGATAGTTTCCTACAGAACACTGAAATACGACGCTGATGCATACCTGCGTCTGCCTGCCGTTCTCTGGGGCATCGCTCATTGGCAAAGAGGAGTACATGGTAGAGCATTCGCCTTCCTTCTTGGGTTCAACTGGACTTTTTGGTCGAAGAGGCAAACCTGTAGTCGAGTGACAGATGAGTGTCTGCTGTCTTTTGTGAAGCAACAGAAAATAAATCAGGAATATGAAATAAAAAAATCTCAAACATGCCTTTGTCAAAGATCAAATTCAGCTGCCTGGTTTTTCGTTTCTTGTCGCAGAACTCTCTCTCAAAATCACCCAGGCCTGAAGTGTACTGCTCCCAGGCGATGTCAGGGAGCTGAACGACGCGCTGAGGACACGGCAAGCCCAGGTTTACCTGAATGTCAAAGAAACCTAAGGGTCACAACACAGGAACAACTGGATGCCTCCGTCATCTTCAGTACGGCAAAAGTGAAAAACACACCAGAACGCAAACCACCCAACATGAGACCCTCCCTTTCCCTCTATGTTTCTGGGACAAAAACTTTGATAGGGTATGCTTTATACCAGGGGTTCTCAAAGTTTTGGTAGCTGAGGGCCACTTCAGGAACCAAACAATGGACTGGGGGCCGCCAAAGGGGAATACAAGGAAAAACGGAAAAATCCCATTGGTAATCATAGTAATGATCAGGTTGCATTTCCACACCAAAACATAATAAAAACAAGCAAACACCCTCTGCCCTTCCCTAAACCTTTAATCCAACAGCCCATTTTTCAACTCCTGATCCTCCATCTCATAAGAAGCAAAGGAAACATCACTAGAGGGAGTTTAGAAATGCATTTGATTTAAACAAAAGAAAAGCTAATAATAACACTATTTCTAAGAAATGTAGTCTACAGTTGGATTAAAAGACTAAAACTGATGTGTCAATTCATTTGAGGGCCGCCAGAAATGTAACTGTGGGCCGCCATTGGCCCGCGGGCCACACTTTGAGAACCTATGCTTTATACCGTCTGCTTTCACAACCCTGCCCCGCCATCCAAACGTATGTGCACAGCACTTCAGCGTATTAAAGGCATGGATCTGTTGGTTTTGTTGTGGTCTTTGTTACCCGTTTCTGCAGGTGCTCCACAAAGCTGATGGGATCGGCAAGCGCCTCTTTCTGGTGACGTGCCAATGTCTCAAGGTCAAGGATGGCCTGTGTGCGCTGGGCTTCGAGAACTCCAATGGTCTGCAGCAGTCTCTGGTAACTGGAGGGATGAAAGGTTAGTCAGAAAAAGAATGATAGGACTTACATTATTAAAAATGACACTTGCAATGCTGCAGTGCATCAAACTTTTAGATCACAATCCATGCATTATTCAACATGGTGCAGAAAACCAGTTGCACAAAACATGACCCATTTTCTACCTATCTCGCAGCAAACATGTTTACAAACGTTATGGCTTCTTCTTGTGCAATTATAATTGCAGTAGCTGCAAACTATGCATCTTCAAATACCCACATCTTTAGATTTACCTCTCTGAGGTAACCCACAAAGAGCTGCAGCTATGCAGAACAGAAATAGACTACAATAAAGACCTTATGTGCAACAATGCCCATCCCTCATCCCTTTCTCTATTAATTTTAATACCTGCAAACCTTCAAGCCTGACCTGACTCAACATCTCTGTAGCAACAGGAGTATTGCAAGCTTAACTGTCAGTGACTAAGTGCAATACTGATTCAGAGATGTTATAGTGTGAGCAAAGCTGGTGGAAAAAAAAATATTGACATAAATGACACAGCACCCTAAAGAGCTACAGCCGAATGCGTGTGCTTGGAAGAGTGTAGATCAATCTCTCCTAATACAACATGAATGAAAATCAATGCACAGGATACAAATTTATCCCACAGTTTTAAGTCCTACAAGCAAAATGCACTGATGACTCAAGTCATGTTTGCCTCTATTGTTTATATAGAGGGAATTTGTGCACCAAAACCAGAACTGGAACCTTTTTCCGACTTCATCCAAGATCCCTTGAAAGAGGTAGCAACAAGCAGGCTAACTTACTTCGATGAATATCATCTGCCCATTAATCTGTTTGAATCACCTCAGTAATCTGAACTCCCTCCAAGTGTCCAGGAATAAGCCTGGTGTTCTAATGCCACCTACTGGGTCTGAGGTCCATCGGCAAACAATGGCTGCAGACGAGAAACTGGCCTGGACACGAGGGCTTTTATGCCAGTTCCTGGTTAATTATACAATGGGCCACATTTGATTTGATTAAGACAATGAGGCTTTTGGATTTCAAAAACATGCAGATAAAAGAAATACTAAAATTAAAAAAAAGACTGTTATTCTGTTCATTTAACCACTCTAAAATGCCTAATCATACTTGTCATCATGACCCTTGCTGCACCAATTGAAGGTTTCAAAATTCTCCTTATTCAGCACAGCTAAACCTTGGCGTGCCTCTGAAACGTGATTGATTTACTTTGCAATATGAGTCATGAAATCTTAGACTAAATCCACTATCCAAATTTGAAACATTTGCCAATATCGGTCAAAGAGATATTTCAGCTGATGATGCTTCTAGATCCAGAAAAACTTCCCCCCGCCTCCGGTGAAAATGAATCACAAATCTGATGACCTGCCACAGAGATGTTAACAGAGCCTGACTGAGCACAGTGAGGGACCTGTCCACCAGCATTAATATCCCAATGTTGTATGACAACTAACAACAAAACTACAAACAATGCACAACACAGAGAACTGTATTTCATATACAGCTGCAGACGAGCGGGAATACCAAAGCAAACAGCCCGGCAATTTCAACTTCCAACTTTTCTCAGGATTTGGGAGACTAAAGCCTGAAAGTTGATTCACACAATCATGCCAAACTGAAGGTGGAAACATGTAAATCTTAAATAATAGGTCAGAAGCTATTAATAGAAGCCTGTCAAAATTCCTCAATTACAGAGTAAGACCCAAAAATAACTGGTATAATTAAACATGTCCATTTTTTCACTGGAAAAAACACAGATTATCTTCAGTGTTAGCTCATTATAAATGTGCTTTTGTGTTTGCCGACGAGGGCTAATAATCAGTGTTTTGTTTTCATTACATTTACATCAGCCACCTTTAGATAACCGCTGTCACCACAAATAATCTGTGGAAACCTCATGACAGAATTTAAAAAAACAAAAGATTAAAAAAACACTGATGGCAAAATCAAAGGTTCTGCTTTTAGCATTAGCGGAACCATGACTACCTATCATCACTACCTGCCCAACAACATGCAGGTCCTCCTCAAAACATGAATAGCTCAGCCCAGTCAGGGCACGAACAAAATGCCACGTACTGGTGTGTTACCAATAAACTCTTTGAGCCCTTTGGCATGTGGAGTCTTTGTAAATTGGGCCTGCTTCCCCCATGAGACTGGCATCTGTGCAATCTGAAAGCCTGGTAGACGCTTCGGACTGCAGTTTTCTTTTATTCTTTCTTAAATCGTTTCTGTAGGACCCAATGCAATACAGAACGCTGCACTGGAATAAGGCGATACTCAAGTTTGTCTGTCGGTGGTGACATTTTGACCGACAGGTTTTGACATGGAGATGGACACCACCTCACTGGCCTCTAGACTCTGACTGCCACCTCGTCACTCAGCCCAGGGCATGCAAGTAATCCGTGCTGCATAGGCCTCTTATTGTGTTCCCCATTGCAGAATTTCACTTATGACCAAGCAGGGGTACAACACCTGCCCCGCTGCTCATATAACGCTGAAAGAATTATGACTCCTATAGTTAAGACAGCTGCATTACAGTGGTCCATTATCACCATACCTGATGCAACTTTTAAGTGTAATAATCACATTAAAGCTTATTTATGTTTAGTAGAAAAGCTCTTTATGCTCATGAAAATGAGCATGAAGAGCTCATGAAACAGGCCAAATCACTGCTGGGTAAATATCTGTACCCCAACCTATGCTAGAGATTTTACAGATAAGTTTTTTAAAATAAGGACATCCTCGTCATTTCAAGGCCGCATGTGATTCATTCAGAACTACAGAGCAGGATTAATAATTAAAAAAAAAAAAAAAAAAATCACAAAAACAATGGTGAACATGACAGCTAGATCAACAGATTAGGCAGAGTTCCTGGGGAGCTCCCACATACTCTTTGTTGTGTTTAAGAGCCAGGTGGTCTGACTCAAAGTAATACACATCTGGCTCTTCTTCGTCTTCCTCTACTTCTTCTTCCTCCTCCTCCTCCTCCTCCTCCTCCTCCTCTTCCTCCGCTCCCTCCTCCTCTGCAGAGTGGCTCTGAGTGAGCTGGTTGCTGCTCCCGGTGTCTCTGCCCTGCATAAATCCACCGTCCTTACCACCTGCCCTGGCACCAGGATTCATGTAAGCCGGCTCCTCACTGGAGAAGTCAGCTGAGTTCGAGCAAACGGGTTCTTCCAACACAGGACAGTCCTCCTCCACCTCCCCCTCTTCCCTCATGGGACCGTTGTCTGTGGGAGGAGAGCTGGGTTTGGAGGGGGACATTTTGCCACCAGACGCAACTCTCCTGGGCGAAGTCCGCAGGGTGTATCTGTGTTCGTAGAGCTCTGTGAAAGAATGGGATATGCTGGGTATCAAGGGGTTGCAACCTGGCTCTGTTGGGGAGGGGGGTGTCGTTAGTGGGGGAGTAGTTTCTCCTGAGTTGCTGTTGTTGATGGAACAGTTCGTATTGATAGCAGCAGAAGAAGTGGAGGCAGCCGCTTCCTGAACCGGTGACGGCAAGCGGCCATGCTCGCTCTCGCTCTCCGTCACCTGCTCCTCATGGGCCAGACACAGAGAGTCACCAACCACATCCACCTCCATCTCCTCCACCTCCTGCTCTTTCGCCACTATCAGCTCAGGAACAGTATCCTCTGGAGGAACCTCGATTGTTAGAGCAGAGGAGACTTGGGATTCCCCTGAGCCACAGACCTCCATCTGCCCGTGGACAGAGTTTCTAAAAGGCACGCAGGGATCAGGGGATGAGGACGCCCCCATCTGGCTGCCGTTTAGCAGCGATGGGTAGCTAGCAACAGAGGAGGGATTTGCACTAGACTGTTGGGTGAGTGTACTAGAGTCCTCTGCTTTATTTTCTTTTAGTCCGTTTGAGGATTTATGAACACAGTGGAGTGAAACTGGCCCGTCGCACTCCACAGGACCATCCTCCGCCTCCCCACTGATCACCTCTCCTTCCTGCTTACTGAGTACAGGAGAGGCAGGCGCTGTGTTAGCAGAGTTTTGACCGAGCAAGTCTTCACACATGTTTTCCTTACTAGAATCTGGGACGGAGACGGGACTTTCATGTTTCAGAAGCCCCGGGTCCTCCTCCTGTCCCTGAGGCTCTCCAGAGCGAGAGCAACGCTTGGCCCTTTTGATTCGAGGAGAAGCGTCCAGCTGTGCTTTCTCTGCGTCACAGTTCTCAGAGTTCGTGGGGCTGATGTTTTCTTCTAAACAGGACACGGTCCTCTTCCTGGAGCCGGTCAATTCATCGCCTTCAGCAGGAGAAGCCCCGGTGTCAATCACGTTTCCCTGCAACAGGGCCTGTTGCTGGCTATCCTGCAAGTGAGCGTCCTGCTTTGCATCCTGTTCGACATCTTGCTTTGACTCCTGCTTAGGATCTTTGTTAGACTCCTGCTCCGAGTCTGGCTTCGACTCCTGCTTTGTGTCCGGCTTCGACTCCTGCTTGGTGTCCGGCTTCGGCCCCTGCTTTGACCCCTGCTTCGTGTCCTGCTTCGACTCTTGCTTTGCCTCCCTCTTCGCGTCCTGCTTCGCCTCCTGCTTGGAGTCCTGCTTCTTCTTAGGCGAGCGAGCCCTAGGTAGCGGAGACACCGACGTCTCCTCTGGCTGGGCAATGCTGCGGTTCCTGAGGGTTCGACCACAAAAGTTCTCATCCAATCCATTGAGCCCCACTGATGACCTTGTGACACGCGAGGAACGAGACGCGGCCATACTACGGCGGGTGCCTACAGTCTCCTCATCCTGGTGCTCGCTCCTTTGCAGCAGAATGTGGGCACCTGCAACAACACACAGATACAAACTCATTAAGTCCAGAAAGTGTGTGGAAAAACTCCAATATATCCACCTCACTGCATTACTATAAAATGACCACTGCAGCAGTTACAGGTGCGACTGTGAAAAGGAATACCAAAGCAAGGGTGGATGTCTTGAAAAAGAGCATCCTCTTTGTTAAATTTAACTTCAGTCATTTTTCAGCAAATACCAGAATAATATTGATCCATTATGACCCTGCAGCTAACCAACACCTTCGTCCTAAAGTCTCATATTGGGAAAAGAAATAAAAAAAGTAGAATACACGGTCAAGTAGGAGTGGGCAATACATTGAAAATTTACCAATACCGAGATTTACAACGATAACGGATATCATTTTAGCGCATTTCAATAAATTTGATATTTTAAGAAATTGAAAATACAAGGGAGCTCCCCAGTCAATGCTTATTGGTCCTAGTATTAAATATTTTACAAAAACTCTGATTCCCAGCATGTACAGAACAGAGAGTCACACAGTGGACCTGTACAGCAGTCAGACATTACATCAGCGGCTAATGGATCGTGGTGTTATCGTCCATTTATCGTTATTTTGATTTTTTTTTATTTGAGGCCGTATCGCCTGGTTACTAAAGGGAATTGACATACAGGGCTAAAAAAAAAAAATCTGTTTACACAATAAAAACACTCAGAGCAAGTAAGATATTAAATCTTTAAAACTATATTTTCTGTTAATAATATATATGTGAAACATGATGAAAAGAAATTCCATATTACACCCATCCACGCTCATTTCTATCAAGATGAATGGGGCAGGAATCTAAACAGAGCTGTCCAGACCCTCTCTCTCACTAACCCTCACCTCCAGCTCTTTCAGGGAGATACCGATAGCAGCAAGGTTATAGCTACTTCCTCCCTGCAAAGATTACTGCTCAGCCTGTGCAAAATAAATGTGTTTTGAAAGCTGATCTCTGACACTGTAATTTTAACAAAAAGATCCGGCTGTAACAATACTGCAGTCTTTTAGTTTGTTATTATGCGGTGGAGGCTGTGAATCTTTTTAACAGGCCTGCCAATGAGCCGACCGGTTGCAATCATTTTTAGCATATACAAAAACTGAGTTACCAAAACAACAAATTTCTACTCCAGTCCTGACAATGTAGACTTTAATTTAGTAAAGAACATTACTAATTTCAAGGCATAAGAATGCCCCTGTTGTTGCTGTGCGTCTCAGGTGAAGATAATCTGATATGAGAGGAGGAAGGGCGTGAACTGGAATATATACAGTGCAACTAATATGGCTTTTAATTTGGCTAAAATTGCAAAAATCAAGTATTACTTTCATAAAGGGGACTTTTATCTTAGTCTAATCACAACTGTATCCAACAGAAAGTGTTCTCGTAGCTTAGAATGAGTTATTCATAATTACATTAGTGGCAGCGTACACAACTGAGAGCTGCCAATTTGCATCGCCATCTTTGAAAACAGTCAGCGAAACGGGACAAAAACTTATTAGCCCTACACGTTTTCGCAATGAATCCCTCTGTGTGGTTGGGGGGACGAGCAGCTGACCGCTGAAACGGAGGACCATCGAGAGGGAGGAAAAATAATCAAGAAAATAAAAGGGATACATGATGGAGATAATTCATGGGGAAGGGATATGAAAAAAAGAAGCGGTGTTTGCAGGTTCATTCAGTCTAACAGTTTTTGGCTTTCCACATCGGTACCAGTAATAGCAATGTCCATTTCTACACTTGTAAACAGGTACATGAATAACATATCATAACCGTTTAGAAAAATCAATAACCGTGCACATGTCTTCTTAACCAATAGCTTACATGATAATAAAATCAACTAGCTAAACACTTAAATGTTCCCAGTAGTGCAATTATTCGCATACATAATAGATGCATGGGGTAGAATGTTTTGTTGGTACAAAAAACCCCCCAAAAAAACAGCCAGTGTCGTGCCACTTCAAGTTGACTCAGGGACACGATGACGGCGAACAACAAGTGAAGCGCTGTTGGGCACTGTTGCAGTAAAATGTCATTCTTGGCCACAAGTAAAAATAACAATTTAAAAAACTTTTGTTATTATGTTTTTCAGACCGGCGAGACTACATAAAAGTAGGGAACACTGCTGCAGAGGATTTAAGAAGAGCGCAGCACTCATCAAATTCTCCATGCATAAATGTCATCCACATGAAAAAAAAATAGTTTTTTAACGCCAATTTTAATGATTATGAGATGAATGACTATAAAAAGTGAACAATAGCTAGAAAAAAATTTAAAAAGGTAAACCTAATCCTTAAAATTGTGAGTAGGGCTGGACAATTAATCGAATTTTAATCATGATTACAATATTGCCTTTCACAATCATAAAAACATTGTAATCGAAGAAAAATTATTAATGTCACATGTATATAACAGGAATGGATATAGACTGGGTATTCATTTTTTCATTGCTATTGTTATTTTAATATATTATCATTTTACTCCTTTACTTGTTTCTAGTTTATTTCCAGTAGTTTCTTCTTTAAAGTTATATTTGAGGTTGAGTTTTGGTGGTTCAATAAACACTTTTTTAAAATCAATGAATAATTGTGTAGATTAATCGTGATTCTAATATCACTCAAAATAATTGTGATTATTATTTTTTCCATAATCGTCCAGACCTAATTGTGAGATTGGTTGCCTTGTTTTGTTCGCTGACTAAACGTTTTTGTCTGAAAATTACAGAAACGCTTTAATTCTCCTAAGTGCAAACTGGTACACATCAATTAAAAGTCCCGTGTCCATGTGTAGAAAAACAACTCTAAACGTTTGCACCCCCTAGTGGTAATAACACACATAACCAGCGAGGTGCCAGAGAACAGCACTGGGTAGTTTGCATTCGATTAGGGCACCACTAGATGGGAGTATCTATTTCACACTGGGGCTTTAACACCAGCACGTAGTTCTACAAAGTCAATCACTGTTAAAATATCAATTTCACAGATAACACACTTATCTAATTCTAAGTTGCAAACATCACTGACATGCAGTAATCCCTGCACGTCAGCACAGCTACACTGATGTCCAGAACAAATTTCCCTTCAAGGATAATACAGATTATTCTGAGATTACTTATAAATACGGGTGCAATATGCAGCCAGCTTATTTGTGTTTCACTCTGCATTTTGATTCTAGCACTACACAAAGGTCAGAGTGAAATGGAGATGGGAAAAAATATGGTTACCTAACACAGAATTACAAATAGCAAAGCTAAAAATAAATATATTTTCATTTACATAGAGTAACTCCATAGCAAATTAACGCAAACAGAATAAATGTGCATTGGTCTTAACATGCAAGAAAAGAAACTGGTAATCAATGTGAATATGTAATAAATCAAAGCACTAAAAAGATGATTCTAACAAAATGATTTTCCCTTATTAACTAAAACTGATTCCCCAGAACGCCCTTGGTCAACACAAAGGCTGCCAGTGAAGTATCTGAGATCACCGTCCAAGTAAAAAAATCTAACAAAGAGGACAGTAAAAATGTAGTGTGGTAAAGGTCATATTAAAGTGACATTCAGTGGAAGATGATCTCACTGGATGTCCTTTTACAGAGGATACATGGCCCTTTTTTACTGTAGAGAAGAAAAATATTGGATCAACTGCTTTTCTGCTAAGGTGCTCATTTACATTAATTTCAAGTACATCAATCAGTGAATTAAGCTCTAATTTAAAAGCTCTTTGTTGCCTATAGTGGTGCAGTCACTCCCTTCTTCCAGAGGTTAAAAGCACAGCATCAAAGTCAGAGACTACCTTGGTTACAAATACATTTTGATTATATTCCTACAAGGAATGAATACAACATGATCTGGAGCAAGCAGTACCATATGCACATATTACTCACACTCCACTTAAGACTCCAGCTGAGAAAGCTAATGTGATTTGTCCATGCAAAGAGTGAGAGAGAAAGCGGTTAAGGAAGGAAAAACAGGAAGAAGGGAGAAAGGGTTGTGTTTTCATTACAGAGCAATCATCCTTAAATTAATTCCAACAAAACTAATTCAGTCTGATTAATATAGGATCTGTGCAGAAAAAAAGAGTAGACAACAAATCACATCAAAATAATTCAGGTTACAGTTCAACTGAAGGGCCTTATGAAATATTTCCTCACAACGTTCTTGACAGTTATCATCCTGTTCACTTAACTGTCAAACCAACTACCAATAATTAATAAAATAAGTCTAAAGATGCAATCGATTGTCTGTTGAAAGTATGCAGTGAGTTATGTGCCCATAAAAAATAGAAACTAAAATGATCACTGTTGTATTTCTGACTACCTGACCTAAGCTCAAGCTCAAACTAATGTCAATCATGCATGACAGAGGTATTATGGAACGTCGTAAAATAAAGAGTGCAAGTGGGTTGCATATTTCACAGTCCATGCTACTCCTAAGTAGGTACTGAACAACTTTTTCTAAAGGAACTCTTAAATGACCAGGATTTCCTGAGCTGCAGAGCATGCAGTGTAAAAACATTTGCTTGTATGTTGCACCATTAGCTCCCTCAATATATGGTTAAGATTGTACCTAAATGGAATATTGTTTGTTTCAAAGAAAAGTACTTTAACTGTCCTTGTTTTACATAATGGTAGTTTTCAACAGAGAAAACCCTTTTTCTTAAATCTGATATCAGAGATCAACAATTCTTCTTTTCTGCTAACACAAGGCAGTATCATTTGACAAGGTGCTAAAGAAAGACATTGGTTTGAAGACATCGTGAGACAAGCTTTAGACCAATAACTGCATTTTGTCTTTCTGTTGGTCGACTGAAGCCAGTGGACGATGCTTTTTAAGTCAAACTGCAAATGAGTAACAATAAAACAAAAGAGAAAATATCTGGAGCTGGATTGTTTTACACTGAAACTGTGCCAACTTCTAACATTTTTACTATGTCGTGTCTTCCTGAGAATAACGGAGCATTAAGGGCCATCAGAGCTTTTTTTACTACTGCCAGGTTTGACAATGTTTTTTGCTTTATAATAGAACAAATTAATGTGTACCCACTATTTCTAGCAGAGTAGTTAAAGATCAACTTAAACTTCAAGACAGTACGAGTTCAACCATAGATTTGAATCAACGTTGACTTATTACCTAAGCAGAACCCATGTGCAACTATGATCAACCACTTCCTGTTCCTCTCTAACGTGCTTGTTTGGCTGTCAAGTTATGGTAGCACGTGTTGATTTGGTAGCAAAACGCTCCTGACAGATCAAACTTTACAAATGGCCAATTTGCAGATATGCAGTTGACCTAACATTGTTGTAATGCTGATGTTGCAAACTCCAGTTCTGCATAACAATGTACATTGACATCAATATGTGAAAGCAACTGTTGAGAAACCAGCTGAGTTTGTGAAGAGAATTGTGTTTATTATCATTAGCCATTTACGCACTTTAAGCAGCGTGTCGTGTGCCTCATCTCTATTACTGACTTAAAGTTCAACACTTTCATACGGCCTACTGGCAACAGAAAATCCGCGAAGTGGTGCTGGCATACATACCGATGAGAATCGCTCAAATCCCAACATCCCAGCTAATCAGATGCCGCGAGGTCTATACCAACAAAGTTGGAGGCACGAGGATGCTGTTGAACTAGCGACACTAGGCAGCGCCGTACTAACACGTGTAGCCGGTTAACACTAGTTTTCAGCAGGTGAACTTTAGAATTTAAAAAACAGCTTTGCGTTTAAGGAAGACCACTCGACTTGTCTATGGAGCTGTCCTTAAAGCTAAACGTTAGCACAACCCAACTTCCAAGCTAACCATAGTTGAATTAGCATGTGGTTTAGCGGGCTAACCTTAGCAAACTAACTTACCGTTAGATCTCACGGGAAGCTAAATATGAAACATTAACGCTTGCTAAACCAAAACACTGTTGCACAAGTGAAATAAAATATTACCTTACACATTACCAATGACACTCATTCGAATAGCAGAATATCATTTTTTATTTTTATCTTTTTTAGTATTCTGTTGATAAGAATACTTAGCTAAGTTGGCTAATGATACCTTAGCTAGTTCTTCTCAGCTAGTTTTCCAGTTATATGCATCGTGCCAAGAAAATTTGGCATTTTGATTAGTTTCCAGTCTATTAACATTACCTGCATCGGTCACATGCTAGCTAGCGCCACAGATGATTCTGACGGTAGCTTCAACCATACCACAACATTTAACACTATGCTTCACCGAGGTTTATTATTCTGTTGCTGCGTACAGACACAAGTAGCATAGTTAGCAGCCCAACGACAGTTGTTAACCAGTTAGCAGCAACGGCTAGCCGCAGCAGCCTGATATTAGCTAGCCAAGCTAGCTGATTGTTCCGCGCATAACTTTGCCGATGTATTAGTGTGCAGCCAAAATTTGCGTCCATACTAATTTTTGGTAGACTAGTAAAATTTAAGTTGTTGCATTTATTTTACTACAATAACCCAAACTGGAGGTACACTTCAAACAGCTTTTGAAGCTTAAGAATTACACATACCTCACTTCCGTAAATTTGCTGCACGTTCGGCCGCAGCCATGTTTTCAATCCAGTCAACTAGTCGGTGTGTGAGCCGACTCAGCCGCTCTCGTCAAAGTGCAACACTATCCTGTACATTTTTGTCCCTGCCAACAGAACTATCGGTCAAAACACCCTCCATGTCACCTTGCCCAATTTATGACCGATCATAAACACTTTATATCATAGACAACTCTGTATAATTGACTTATTTCCCCCCTTTTTTCTCCCCCCCAAGATCAGCCAAGAGTAACGAAAATCAAGAGGAGCACAGTATTCAACATGTTTTCATCAAGTTTTAATAGTGTCAGCCAGCGAAAATCAAGATAGATCTCACTTAAATGCAAATGCTTGGAGTACAGCATTCAGTTGACCCATCAGCCAGCACATTAAGCTACACCATGCCCATACACAAAAATAATGCCTTTAATTAATTAGATTGCTGACGATGCTGATTACATCTTACAATATGCTTTCTAAGGCTGTACAATTTAGTGAAGATAGATCCAGATTGCGTGCACATTTTAATGAGCAGCTTTGCATTTGCATGCAATTACATGTGATGTTAAAACTGTGCTTGAGTGTTAAGCATGCATTCATTAGTCTGCCTGCCACATATTTTCTACAAAAAAATCTATTGACATTTATCACTCAAGGGCTGAAACTTAACCAACATACTATCAGTACTGATACATTCAAATACAAACCAGACATCTGCCAGGAGGATGCCAATTTGTACTTTATACATAACAGTGCAAAAAACAAAAGTCATTCCTGAGACTAGACAGTCATTAGTCCCTTCAGAACCTTTTGATATTCATTACCCAAGTGTCACAATTTACTCTCCTTACCATTCAGTGGACAATGTTCTCTTACAACAGGAAAAATAAGTGAGATATCTACAGCAAGATGTATTGTGATTTATCAATATCCGCGACACATTAACATACAATATATGTGCTCATTTGGTCAAAAAAAATATGGCATTCAGAGGATTTTTTTAGCTGCACACAATTTAAATGCTCATTCCTGGAAAAAACAACCGGACACATGAATTCTACAGTGCTAAGATAGAAATTTAAGAGCTTTTTACACAGATTTGTACAACACACCAAATCTTTCCAGACATGTTCAATCCCTGTGTCAAAGGCTGTCACACAGCAGGAAAGATGAGGTCCTTTGCTTGAATGCTTCTCGAAATAAAGTGAAGTGCAAAAAAAAAAAAAGGCTTCTTTTAGATTTCTTGTTTTCATCCCCATCGATTACTGTCTAGTGCTTTGTTTAAACTGAGCGCGTCTCCACCTCAATCTTCTCCTCTGACTGCGATGTGTCGGCTTCCTGATGACTGATGTTTGGCCGCACTGTTAACAGCGGGCCGCCGCCGTAGATGGAGTGGAGGAAGTTCCACGTCTCTTCAGAGATCTGACCTGAGTCTGCCCCTGCAGGATTAACGCAAGCACAAACATAACTTGGAAATTAGTAGAAAACAATTTTAAAAAATCCACAACAGCTCCGACTAGCTAAAGAAATAATTGATCATATCTGATTTGTTTAACTTGTTTAATGCACCTTATAATCTATAACGAAAGAATTCTATGTAAGAAAAAAAAAAAGACAAGATAAAAAGGTACTTACCTTGTTTAAGAATTAAATGGCCGTTCTTGTTTACTGTTATCTTGGAATTATCAATGGGTCCTGGCAGGTCTAAAACACAAAAAGACACAAAGAAGAATGTAATTATGCATAGATGTGATGTTCACATGAACTCCAAATCCAAAATGACTAAAAGAGCGATGCAATCAAAACTAAAAAGTCAATTGTGTCTGTCAGACTATAAAAAGCCTTTTCTACTTCTCATTTACTACAGAGCGAAAACAAATATTAGAGGAGCACAAGTCAGAATAAAAAAAAAAAGGCATTTTGCAAGCATGCCAGATACAAGCAGTTATAAATAGATATGACAATACAAAGCAAGAAAGAAAGCAGAAAAGAAAAATAAAAAATCTATTTTGACACTTAATTTTGCTATAGCAGGGGAGAAACGCAACTCTGGGGACTAGAGAAAATTCTTTGAAGATAAATCAGGAGAGAGAAAAAAGAAAAAAGGGAATCCACAGTCCTTTTCCCTGATGCGATTCCCACAATGGATTTTATTTTGAATAACAATAATAAGTTTCTGCCATTTTTTATCATATTCCAAATAATTTATAAACCAGCCATTTGCTTTAGAAGCCAAATCAACATCAAATTACATGAACAGTTTTTCCCACATTGATTAAAATCACCACCACACATCAGGTGTCACATGGGAGACATTTAACCTTTTAACCAGACATTTAAATAAGGCGACAGGGAGGGGATGGGAGGGGAGGGGAGGGGGGGGACACTTCAGTCCAATTACCATTGTCTTTTCCTTTGACAAAGCCCTCCCACTCACGAAACCACTGCATGCTGATGCAGTATATGACCACCGGAGACTCCTCCTCCTGGAACGCCTTGTTCAGCTACAGAGGGAGGAAAAGGAGAGAGGAAGTGGGGGAGGAGTGAGTGATAGAGACAAGAGGGAGGAAAAAAGAACTTGAGGGGATAGGGAGGAGAAAGAGGAGGGGTAGATGGGTGGGGGCAAGAGAAAAAAAAAGTGAGGATGAAAGGATTGAGAGGAGAAAAGATGGAAAACCCAATCAATTCTATCTGGTAGTTATTCCAATTAGAAGACAGTCTTTCACACACCACTGCACCAATTTCAACTTTCTCGGAAATCACACAGTGCCGTTTCTCTCTGTCTTCATGTTGGCTTACTGAAGCCTTCTTCTTTTATATACGCACACAAAACACTTATCTCTTGTCTCAGCAGCCATTGTGTGAGTGGGCACACCGAGCAGGCATTAACAGCTGCATCTGTCTCAATGCATTCATGATAAGGCTTTTATCAGGCTCGCTCCTCTCATCTACTGCCAAAGTGAAGAGCTCCAACACATGCAGCCTATGAACTAGTTAAACAGACTGGAGAATAGGCTTATATACACCGATTGGTCCTGGCTGCAAAGAGCCACACAATACATTATCCTTCGCAGCAGTTTTTACTGCGTCTGATAGAAGATGTGTCGTCTGTGCTTGCTTGGTCAGTCACCGTTACAGCTCCGCAGGTAAATGACTGGAGAGAAACACTCACCCTGACAAACATGTCCAGCTCAGACTTGCGCCGTTTTTCGAGCTTCTCTATCTCAATCTGACATGTGTGGCAGACATAGAGGTGGTTAACAGCCGGTCCCCCTCCATATCTGAAGGAAACAGAACAGAAAAAAAAAATTAAGAACACAAATTAAATACACTATATAAAGAAAATTGTAATTTATCTGGAAGATCTGAGTTGTTCAAATGCAGTCTCACACCTGCTGTAAAGGTGATCCCACACGTTCTGTGGCAGCATCACCGCCAGATCGTCAATAAATGTGGCTTTCTTGGGAGGCACGCCTGATGAAACACATTAAAACATCAGATATGACATGTGAAAAGGAATGGTTGTGTGTATGTACCCCCAGTGGATTCCCAACAGCCCTTAAGTAATAAAATAAGAAAAATCTGCTCCAGAAAAACTGCTTATGAAAAATTATGGATACTTTAAGCGTCTTTAACTGATCAAACAAAATGATCCAACAAGAACAATCACTTTCACTTCATCTCACTTTTCTTATTGTAGTTAATAGAACTCAGCCTGCAAAAATCTCTTTATCTAATTTATCTAACAGTAGAAAATTATAGATATGTTCTAATTAAATCTACTATCTTTGAAGTCAAGCTATTGTACATAAATGATAATTTTTTTTTTTCCTTATACTATATTGATCCAAACTGGGAAATTCATTTCTGCATTTAACCTATCTCTGGATAATAAATTAATGTTTCAATTCTTTCCAGTCTCTTATAAATTCTACTTTTAAATAACTGGAGTAGCCTCCAATGGGCTTAAATGCCTTTCATTTTCATAAAAAAATATAAGATTCCCCTTACAAGCTTCTTTGAGCCAAACCCTACTAATGCAGGACTGCTATAATTAAAATATCTGTTAACTATACATTAATGATCTCTTTCAAAAGATTCTGGTGATCGTGCTGATGGAGACAAAAATGACAACAGAACGATATAAATGTCTTTGTCTGTAAAAATCAAACTGGTTCGTCTTGAGAAGTGAGAACTATGCGGTGTCCCCAGGCATAAAAAAATGAACCACTCCGCGTGAATATTTCATTTTGTATTTCTCATTGATTTTCAAGGAAAATCCAGCTTTCATATGAAACAAGAGAGTGACAGAAGAATGTAAAAAAGATGCAGAAAAGCATTGCTACAGCAGAAGGGGCTGGGTACTCCCGCTTCCACAGCGCGCCACGACGGACAACATTTCTGACAGCACACTAAAACAGAAAAGTGGAAATGAGCCGAAATGTCTTTTAGACTTTAAACAACGGGTCATTCTGCTACAAAGCAACCTGGGTTTCACCGCACTGATGTTGTCTCTGCTTATGCACTAGACAGGCTGGTTTATGTGCTTTGAAGAAGGAAGAAACGCTATAAAAGGTATCCTCTGTTGCTGTTTTACTCATCTTTTTGTTTCCTGCTTCATTTCATTTAATGTAATTTCCAGAGACAGACAGAATTGAGTTGCGGTTAAAAGACGAAAGAAGGATCATCTTCACAAAGCAAAGTAAAATCCCCCTTTGAAGTTGTGCCATAAAAAAAATAAATAAAAGGAAAATCATAATCCACACCAAAGATGAAAGCAAAGAGTATATTGAGAGATGGTATATCAGTGTATTCCACAAACAGGAAAATGTAAAAGGTCAATTTGACCCTGGAGTGGTTTAAGTAAGACATACGCACCTCCGTGTACACACAAAAAGTCGTCATTGGAAATAGGGCCCGGCTCAGCAAAGGTCTTGAACTTGTTAAGCCACTGGCGGGAGATGTAGAACTGCAGAAGGCTGGGCTCCATCATGTTAAATAAGCCGGACACCCTCCTACGCTCCTTCACTGCGTCCTCGTTGCTCTTTCTGCGACAGAAACGCATTCATCAGACGTGAGAATATCAAAGCAGTGGTCTGAATTTAAAATGAGTTGTTGTTTACAGCCGAAAGGAAAAGAAAAAATGCCTGATGTGCCGACTTACTTATAGAAAAGTACATAAGCTTCAGCATTCTGGACACAGGATTCAGACACCTCGGTCACACTTTGGTCATCAAACTCGTACCACAGATTATTCATGTCATTCCTGCAGTACGCTATGTAGTGGCCACCTGGGATCAGACAGGGAGGGATGTGTGAGAACAGCATTTGCAAAAATTTGACAAGTACGTGTGAATTTTATGTGCAGGCTCATGAATGCAGGATGCTCATAAGTGCCAAGAAATAGCAGCTGCCCCAGTCCCATACAGAAAGGGGCGTGTCTGCTCCCACTCACTGCTGGCAGTGCCATGGTGACAGATGACTGACAGCAGGTCATAGTTGGTGGTCTGGGCGGAGCTGTCTTTGGCCAGAAAAGGCTGCAGATCCAGGCCCTCGAGTGGAAAAGACACATGGGTGCTAATCTTTGTGGAGAACATCAGTTCATGTCTGAAGCGCTTCAAGTGAACACACAGGATCTGGAGCAGAGAGGAATACGATTCAGTCATTTTAGAGGAAAATCCTCTCGGACAGAGTGGAGACAGATGCAGTTTTCTTCATATGTGTAGCTGGAATTGTGCGTACCTCTGGCAAATTCTGCATTTTACAAAATTTGACCCCATTTCGTAATCTAAAAGCAGAGAAGGAAAAAGATGAATTGAAATCATCACAGGTCATGTCACTGTTTTCTAAATGAGCTGGTTTATTCTCGAGCAAAATCACTCACTTCTTGCATTTTTCACAGCTGTACATATTGTCTCCTAGGAAACAATGAGCACACAATTATTGAGACATCAATTTGGATGTTTTTGTCAGAAGCTGAGCCCTTCTCCACCCTTCTGCTTACCCTTTAGTTCATCCCTGGCAAAAAAAGCTGCCAGGCAGTCTTGTAATGTAACCACCGGACCCCAGAACCAACTAGAAAGCAAGCAAAATGTTTAATTAACACAAAAATAAAAATAATTAAAAAAAACAACAACCAGTGTTCACAGGTACTACACGGAAAATTTGAATATCCTAAAAAAAGTGCTGCATTTCTGTAACTTAACTTCAAATATTAAACATACATATACAGACAAATAGAATGCAAATCAATATATCACAGTTTTTATTTGTTTAGATTTTCCAGATTAGGATTTGAAGCTTCAGAAAACCTCCAATTAAAAACTCAGAAAAGAAAAATTGCTTGAAAATCAAAAATCAATAAAAAATGGATTTTAAATACAAAAATGTCAGGCCTCTGAGAGTAAAACCTCGCATCTGTCCTTAGTACATAAAATCTGTTGGTTTTACCTTTTATGTTCAATTAGCTGGATAAAACAACTTTTCCAGCATATTCTAATTTTCCGAGTAGCACCTGTACTGTGTGATTTAGATAAATGCGGCGCATGTTATACACACACCTCTTAATGTATTCCATGACAAACGAAATCCAGCCTTGAGGTGCATAAGCTTCCCCACAGGAGCCAGCTTTCACTAGGGACGTCTGGTGGGTGGATGAGTGGAGCTTGGCCAAGTCTTCCTTCCCGGGAATGGGCAAGGATATATCCTGGAAGTTCTCCAGGGTCACAGACACCTGACAATTGCACATATTTGTTTTAGCCACGGCCATATTTTAACATCTCTTCACATGGTTTTTGTTTTCATTAAATGAAACCACGCAGAATATTATCCTCACAATCAATATTATATTTTCATCTGAAGTGTCTAAAAAAATCAAAGTGGAATGAGATCTTCTCATAGCGTCCCTTTATCCATATCCCAAGGCCAGTGAGGACACAGGTGCAACACATCATGGTACACAGAGAAGGAAAACGCAGTCACACTAACCCGATCGCAGGTGAGGCACTGAACTGAGCTGACAATGGTCCCATCAAAGACATCTGAAATGACACTGCGGTATTTCTTCTGACGCTTGTTTTTTGGTGGGGTGAACGTGGCAACTGCTGTTGGAGAGCAGAGTCGGAAATGTGAGAATACTGATTTACCGTTATGTCTGTCTAACACAAGAGTCAGCAAGGATAGATGGGCGATAATGTTACTTTCCAGGTTTCAATTTAGAAAAGACTGCGTCTCATAATGCAGCTCGATGTGCCGACAAAAGCTCCGTACCTTTCCTGTGAGCGGGATTCAGGCTGGGCCAGCCACAGGCAGACTTGGGTGGGCTGCTGGACATTTTGGGGATATGTCCTTCCATAGGGACTGGACTTTGGGGTCTTGCATTGGAAATTTGGATATCTGGAAAGCAATCTGGTGACAAAAAGACCAGGTTTTAGTTTGCCAACTGAATATCAAACATCAAAAGGAGACAAAGTGTCAGCGAGTCAGATTTCTGTTTTTCTACCTGATGTCCTGCCTTGAACTTTAATGGCTACTTGGCTGCTTATGATGGGCGTGGCATCGGCGGTGGTGTCAACATCTTTGTCTATGTCTGCCCCGGAGCTTCCACCCATTACACCGTTGACCCCGGAGCGATAAAAATCATTGATCATGTTCTTCTCCTTCTGCCACTCCCTGTTGGCCTGGATCTCATCGTGCTCAGGAATCAGCATCTCTGCCTCGTTCGTATCTTCCATGAGAGCGTTCCCACCCTGCACCTCGTTATCGGCCCTCTCGCTGCTGCCGCAGGATTCGCACGACTGGAAGTCGTTATCCGACTGGCTGCGGTTATCCTCCTCGGGGCCGTCATCCATGGTGATGCCGCTGGACTGGTCACAGGGCTCAGGAATTGACTCCTTGAGCTCCTCGTGAAGTTGATCCATCAAACAGCGCAGAAACTCCTGGGAGTCCTAAAGGTCCAGAGGGATAAAAAAAACACAAATTGTTTCTTGCTAATAGAGATTTTTGCCTCTATTTTTGTTACAGTTGCCTGGGTAACATATAGCTGAACATTCCCCGTTGCTGAAAAGAACATAAAAAAAAGGACTTCTTCCAAAATATAAACAAAGTGAAGGTTTCCCTTAGCAAATCTCCTACATTACAAACAACCACCATCTCACCTACTCGTTCTTCACAATTCTGGATCCCAAAATCCGAAAACTAACACTCACGAATGTGTAATCAAACTTAACGAACCTCAGGAATCCAATCTCCATCTTCAAGCCAAATTAACTCTCCTTTCCCAGGAGCTGGGATGTTAACTTCATCCACAGCAGTTCTAAATCCAGAGCTGTGCAGCCCGGCGTGGCGTGACAAATTAATATTCCTCAGCTAATTCTTCTAAACAAACACTGGCGAACGGCAAGGAAAGAGGCAGATTTATCATTTCCCTCTTCAGGCTTATAAAACCCTTTTCTTGCAGGCGCTGGCTAAAGACAAGAAATGCTTCAGTTTAACATCTCTTAAAACCTCTCATGTTTGTAATAGATTAACTTCGCTTTCAAGCCCCACATGGAATCAAATCAAGCATAATGTGAGGATTTCTGTGTGTTTATGAATGGAATTATATCTGAGCTTGTAAGCAGATGAAACACTCTGATCAGAATAATTTGAGCTCCTGCCAACATAATTCTTCTTATAATAATAAATTTCTCTGTAAAGCACCACAACAAGCCAAGAAAAATCACACAGATCTTAAAATGTTAGCAGCAGATCAATTTACAGCTACATTTACATCATACAGTTGAATATGACTCAAAATGAGATATTCTATCATCAAAAACTACCATACCCATCAATTTCCTCAATCGGGATGACTCACCTGCTGAGAGTAACCTCTGAACATGGGATTTATTGCTTTGATCCCCTGGAACAAATTGGTCGGGACCACATAAGACGGTCTGTCATGAGAGAAAAACACAGTCTGCTTTAAAAAGTCTACAGGTGCAGTCACACTTTATATTGTGGGGGGAAGACACAGACAGACAGGCAACTATTACTCTGTCATCACATATGACTCAGGCAGAACTAAAAACGGCATCTGAACTCATAAAATGTGGCTCATGGGCAAATGTGTTGATGTGTACGCATTTAAAGAAGACTGACTGCAGTATCAGCTGGAAGAGTGAAAAAAAAAACAAAAAACAAACCTGTTCTTATGCCACAGGTCTGAAACCAGCTTCTGGTAGCTTTTGCAGAGAGCAGGCTTTTTGTCCGTTCTCACCAGGCCGCCACATTCAAGAAAATATTGCGTCAGGGGAGGGCTGCAATGAGAACAAAGGGTGCATTTAGGAAAGAACTCAATGTTTTATTATTTTTTTTCTAAAAAAAAAAAAAGAGAGATACTTCCCAATGATTATTACCAAAAAGATTTTAAATTCATAACTTTCTGTTTTATACTTGTTACACAGCCATTTGTCAAAGACTCAACATTTTATCATAATAAACAAATAATGCATTAAAAACAATTTTTTTTCTTTCATTTCATTAAATTCTTATTTGACTTTCAGGGTGGTATCACGAATTCTGAGATGTACTTTCCAATGCAAGAAGACAGCCCACATAGCTGAGACTTAAGGGCCATCTGAATGATGGGAAAGAGAAACAGCTGAGGGGTTTTTTTACTTGACAGCAACAGAATGGACAGGAATTTGCAAGAAAGAGACGAAGAACAGAATGAATAAGACATGGAGTGTTCCCTTCCTCGGGCAAGAAAGAAGTCCTTTGGACTGAATAATGACCCGGCAGTAAGTGAGAGGAGCAGCTCTCACACAAACAGACATCAAAGGGAAGTTTCAGAAAAAGGTCCCTCCTCTTGCAGCTGGGTGACTCAGATCCTCCTATATTTGGAACATGATTTAGATTGCAAATTTTGACCCACATCTTTAACAAGTTTGATTCGTACCAGAGTTGGCATCATATAGCTTATTTTAAAAAATGAAAAGGAAAACTAGCTTTGTTGTGCTTTCTGTTTCATTGAAAAAAAAAAAAAAAGATGATGCACAAAGTAATGCAAGAAGGCAGCTTTGTAATTTACAGCAAAACTCGAATTTAGACAGATGGAATAATGAATAAAATAAGAAGAAAAGTGCAGACTGGAAGAGAGACTGAGCGAAAGTAAAAAGCAGAGGAAATGGGGAGTGAGTTGGTGTAAATCTGAAACAGAAGAGTCTACAGGGAACCACAAAAGGCCATTTCTGGCGTATCAAATGGTGCACTGCACCAATTCTCACTTAGCCATTACTCTCCCAAATGAACACAGCCGTGGTCATTTCTCACAGCCTGCAAGAAGCAGGAAGGCAGAGGATAAAGCAGCAAATGGCTACTGGGCAAATAAAATGTGAGCAACAAGATGTAAGTAAATAGAGGAAATACATTAGGGAGCATAGAAAAGGAGAGAGGGTAGATGTGGGGAGCACATACATGGGGTAGACATGGGGACGGGAAAACAGAGGTCTCACCAGTTGGACAGGGCCTGAAGGGCGGCGTTCATGTAGCAGGTGTTGCCTATATTCTTCAGCCCCGTCAGGCCTGCAGGAGAAGCACAGCCAGTAAGTTAAAGCAAGCCTCTCATCAAATACTTGTCCATTTTTATGGCAGGTAGAAAGAGTCTGCATGTTTACACCATCCCATTTCAGGAATTAATATTTAACACAAAGAGCTTAGAAAGTGGAAACCTGGTGTATTTCAGTCCAGCTACTGTTAAAGCTTATATCTATGACTCCCACTACACTCTTGGTCTTATTTCTGTTTTCATTTTCACAGATTTGGAACCATCTTTGCCGTAATGTTTTAGCAGGAGGAACAGTTCTTCTATTGATTTACTATGACCCTGTTCCTTCCTTTGTTTGTTTCCATTTTGAAAAACTAGCACAATTAAATGCATGCCAGGGCAGTTATGAAAAAGTCCTGCTAGCCATGTACAAAGGGATGTAAATAACTATTCCTAATGGAAGAATCTTTCTTCATCGTAGCATGGATCTGCCCACTTTACTTCATATCATATTCCTTCCCACCCTTGCATCCACACGGGAAGGAGAAATTTCACATTTTGAAAACATTCAATCATGAATGAGCAGCTTATTCTGCCGACCCCCCCAAAGCTGAGTCACTTCGTCCTATGATCATGCGATCAGTTTTAACGAGAAATATTGTTGCAGTGACCGGCGTCCATCTGAGCAGCACCACATGAGGTTTAACATGACATATGCTGCCAGGTGGGGCTTGTGTGCAACTCATCACTGAAGGAAAATAGTGTTTACATTCAGCAAGCAGTCACAGTTAGGGATCCTGACGGCAATGAGAAAAGAGCGAGATGAGGATAAAAATGCTTTTGTCGAGAGATGACTGCTGCAAACACTGTAAAGTCAGAGGACAACAATAAGCTGAAGCCAATGAAAATCAATTGGAAGAAATGTGTTTTATTCCCTTTCAGAAAAGGGTTTTGGATGGCTACTGTATTAAAATCAACTAGAGGAAGAGTGAAGCTGTTTTTGGCTCAGCTGAGCCTTTACAAACTGATTTTACTGCCCTTTTTCTATTCCAGCAATAATCTTTACTTTGAAGTCAGCTGCTGCTAGCTACGCTGCTATGCTCCAGGTATCGTTTTAAATTGAGTCAAACTTCGATTAAAATATGATGGAGCTGTAATTAAATTTAAGAAACTGTGCTGACTTTGAAAGTATTATTTTAATTAGCAGACTGACTGGAAAGAGAAGGGGGACTATTTGTTGACATAGAAGCAGACAGTCTGTTGGAATATTCCTTGTTCATCATTTTGCTGCAAATTTGATGCTAAATATGAGCAACTTTCAGAAACAAAAAGTGCTTCTAATATCAATAGCACAAATATTTTTAACTGTACATTTGTGTTATTCATGTAGCGACAAGCTGAAGAGGCGATCGGCCAAAGCTCACCTCTGGCACGCAAGTCGTCCTCCTCCTCCGTCTCCATGTCTAGGTCTTCACAGGCTCCATTAGAGGGCACTCTCAGAGAGGTTGGGCTCCCAGGGACCCTGCTGTTTTCCTGGAACAACAGCACAGATAAATCCCACAGAGTTAATGAATAACCACTGTTGCAGTGTCACAGAGATTCAGTGGAATTTCTCATGAAAACATAACGGTCACGTGATGATGTTTACCAGTAAACCCGCTTCTCAACTAAAACGAGAGAAGTCAGACGTCTCCTACCTGACCAGTGTTCTGTGTTAAGAGGAGGGGTTTGACGTTGGCTTGGGGCGAATGTGGACCAAGTTTACGCTCCAGGAACACCTCTTTACCGCAGGCGTAGCACCACACTCGAAGCGTGGTCAAATTCACAGTGAGGTTGTGCCTCGTCTCCTGTACACAAATAAGTTGATATGCATCATATTTAACTCTTTTATAAGCAGACGTTTAGGTTCATAGGCTGATGTGGCAGGTTGCTTCACCCTCTTTACCTCTAGTATATCATTATATATAAATGTGTAGGGATGATGTGGTGGTGGAGATCCCACTGGCTGCCACATTTCTGTCAGTCTGCACTAAAGCAGCTGTGGCTGCATACGTACAGTAGCTTATCATCACCAAATATGAATAAGGAGTGAATGAATAATGGATTCGCTGTAAAGCACTTTGGATACCTTGTAAGTAAGTAAGTAAGTAAAGTTTATTTCTATAGCACCTTTCACAGACAAGGGAACATCACAAGGTGCTTTACACATAAGTAAAAGTTCAATAAAATACAATAAAGATCTAATTGAACAGCGCTATTTACGCAAGTCTAATCCATTACTATTAAACTGCAAGGCAGAATTAGCATCACTGATGACACTGATCAATTTAAGCTACTTGTTTACTCTCCATTGAGACAACCTGAATGTTAAAGGTATCGTATCATGCTTTTAAATCCTTCTTTTTCACAAGTAAATCATTCATTTATGGTTTATATAAAGT
>JBBDHI010000008.1:21134021-21144758 GCA_037177115.1 Craterocephalus stercusmuscarum | reverse complement strand
AAGAAAGAAAGAAAGAAAGAAAGAAAGAAAGAAAGAAAGAAAGAAAGAAAGAAAGAAAGAAAGAAAGAGAAAATGTTTCTAGCTATCAACTCTAGCTGCAGAATCCCCAACTAGAAGATTTTCAACTTTGGTCGTCCATCTAAAAGTGTACTGTAGTCCAATCTGAATGTGATAGATGCATGGACGAGTTTCAATTCCTAATTTCCATATCATTCAAAAAATGAGGGAAGTTTGCTCAAAAGACCCGCTTAGTTAAAAGACAAAAGGAAGTAAAGAATTGCATCACACATTTCAGAGAAAAAAATAGTTGGATTCTGACTGGATTTTGAGAGACAAAAACAATTAGTTTAACTTAAGTTTGAAATTAAAAAAATAAATGTCATCCAAGCTATTATATCTTGAAATGGGCCTGTAACATAATCAACTTCCCAAGGTTTCCCTTAGTATATATAGCTGAGTGTCTCAGACATAATGGGCATGTAACTTTCCTACAGTAATTACATTGCTCAAATAAAAGCGCATATAGAGGGAACAGAGGAGATCCTAGTCCAGACCCTTGTGCAACACCGTTAACTAACTGGTATGCGCTGATGACATTTTTTGCACATGCACAAACTAGAATCTATCAGACGAATACAACTTAAACAGTTTAAAGCATTATATTCAAATCCTTGTAACAAGTGTTTTGGTCAAACACAAAATTGAGATCTAATATGAACAACAGAGAAACCAAAAAGGGAAGGAAAACAAATAATTTCTAACTTTAACTAAGCAGTTTCAGCAGTTTGTCATATATTGTACTTAATAGTATAACACAGAAGTATTTTATTAGAGGTCATGTGTATTGAACTGTAATATCTTTCACACATACACCCATTTCATTTGAACCTAAGTAGTCTGAATGTTACCTAAATAGTTTGTTTATTTATTTAGTGTCCAAGATTTTTGGGGGTGGTGGTGGGATATTTGGCAAGACAGAATGTTGTATATGAATATGACTTTTAAAAGTCATACTTGTCTGATAGCTCATTAATGCAAAAAACTAAAAAAATCTATTTCAATATGTACAACTCCTATGAGTTGAATAGAAAATTCAAACTCTGAAACTAATAGGATATTTTAAGCATATATTTCAAATATACAAAGCAAAAGATATTTAACCTAAGAGCACAAGCACAGCTGGGAAAAAGGATGGTGACAATTTTATGGAAAACGGGACAGTATGGTTTAAAGTCAAGGAATATTGTGGGTAGACTGAGAGCAGGAAGTACCTTAATACCTAATTTGTGTGAGCACTGCTCACTGAGCAGCTCACAGTAATACATTTAGTTGAATATTTTATTCTTTGTTGTCAAAATGTGTTCATGAATGTTTAAAAAAATAAATGTGATTAGTAAATTGAAAGAAATAAGCGTGAAATATTTATTTGGAATATTTTTAACTTACCTTAAAATAACCAATAACCCCATAACAGGACTTATTGATGAAGAGGAAAAGTAAATATTTTTGTTGTGTTTTATTCTGTTCAAAAAAGGGGTGGCACTGTAATGGATGGCGGTGTGTGTGCCACCTCCATAAAAATAGTAGAAGAAGAAGAAGAACCAATAGCGGAAACAGCTGCTTCTGCGCATGCCCAACCTTTCCATGTTTTTCTCGGACGTAAAGGCATGTTTCGCTAAAATAGTTACTCTAATCACATTACCGCATAGTTAACGGTTTTTAATTGTTGCCGCATTTCTCATTTTGGACTTCGCTTGGACTGTTAACTGCTACTGCTCTGATTTAGTGACAAATATCTAACAGAAAAGGGGTTCAAATAAAGCTAGGAGCAGATTAGCTTAGCTTGTGGCAAGCTTGAGCAAGTGGCAGCATGGCAGCTGTGTTGGGGCTCATCGCTGGCAGCTACGAGCAGATCACATTTGGCTACCAAGTAAATGTTGATAAAAAAGTGAGTTGGGATGCTATTTTGTGATGATATGTACACGTAATCAACCTGAGACTTAGTCTAAGTTGCAACGTATTATGTGTCAGTGTTGAACAGCTCATATTTGGGGCGTAGCAGGAGCTATCCCAGGAAATAGTTGAAAGTAAATAAATGTCAAATATAAACTAAATATATATTTTTTTAAAAATGGTTACGACTTGTTATAAATGTTTGACACTCATAAAACTAACCCTGTGCTGAACTAGTCATATAGCTTCCAAATTGTCTATTGAACGACAAAAATGTTTATTATTATACGTTTATTATTATTATATGTTTATAATTTAACGTTTTAAACATGTTATGACTTTCAAAAGTGTACAATATAATTAAATAACCTTTTTCAGTTGAGGGCACTACAATTAACCAAGTGTTTGTATTTATTATATTAATGTATTCCATGTATATGATTTTTCCCTATTGCAGGAATGGACAGCCAAAGCTCATTTCACACATCATGCTCATACTGCTTCAGTGTCAGCTGTGGCTGCCAGTGAGAGGTTTGTGGTCACAGGAAGCAAAGATGAGACCATACAACTGTATGATATGAAGAAGAAAACTGATTATGGGGCTCTGCTTCATCATGATGGTATGATTAATTTGATTATTAATAAGATTCCAATCAGCTTTACTGACTAACTTTTATAAGTGATTACTGTTTAGTTTCAGAGATTTCCACAGCCTTATAAGCATCATGATGATGGCTGTAACTTGTAATCTGTATATTTGATTCAAACCCTTCTTTACTGTATAGGCTCCATCACCTGTCTTGAGTTTTATGGGGCATCTCACTTACTGAGCGGTGGGGAAGATGGACTTCTATGTGTGTGGAGCACAAAGAAATGGGAATGTCTTAAATCCATCAAAGCACATAAGTAAGCATAAAGCAAATCTTCTGTGGTTGCACAATCTGTGGTTGCCATATTTTTTTCTGAATGTGAAAAATTAAAGTTGCTTCTTTAATAATCTTGTTTTTCTCAGAGGTCATGTCACATCTCTGTCCGTCCATCCTTCTGGGAAACTTGCACTGTCGGTTGGGACAGATAAGACTTTGAGGTAAAACTTAAAGCTTCCTGAAACGTGTGAAGGATTCATAAAAAAAATAAGTAATATGACAGACTCTTGTCCTTTTAGAACCTGGAATCTCATAAGTGGAAGATCGGCTTTTATCAAAAACATCAAACAGAGTAGGTTTTCACCTGATTCAAGAAAAATGCTTTTTTTGTAATTAAGGTATGACATGAGCCTGTTTTCTTTACACCTCACACAGATGCACACATTGTCAGATGGTCCCCAGACGGAGATAGGTACGTGGTTGTGGTGAATGATAAAGTGGATATTTACTGTCTGGAGACAGCCTCTGTGACGGGAACAGTCACAAACCCAAAGAGGATCTCATCTCTTACGTTCCTAAATGTGAGTACTCAGGCCAGCACTCAGTAACCTCTATGTAAACGTTAAAACAAGACAATAATACAGATTTGTGACTGTCTGTTTAGAACACCATCCTGGCTGTAGCAGGAGACGACGAAACCGTGCGGTTGTGTGATGTGGAGAAGGCTAAATGGGTGTGTGAGTTTAAGGCTCATGAGACCAGGTGAGTTAATAGTACTCTGTACAGCTTGCTTTTCTTTATCTGTGTGTGATGACTAAAGGAAAAAAGCACATTTCTTTGTAGTCATCTTTACATTTGTTTGTGGTTTCAGAGTGAAAGCAGTTGATAGTTTGACAATGGAGCATTACTGCGTGCTGGTCACTGCTTCAAATGATGGTTTCATCAAAATGTGGAAAATCCATCTGAAAGAGGTGCATCTATTCGTCATTTTGGTTTTTAATTTTTGAATACAATACCTCGAAGCCAAATGCATATATTATGTACATATTCACATTTGCAGCACAGGGCTGTTTACAGTCATATTTGCTATAAAAATTTGACTTGTCTTTGCAACACACATAAATAGGGATGCTAATAATAATGTTTAAAAATAGCTTTTAATTAGAAAAAATCTGGAGATTATTGGGAAAAGTACTTAGAGGTGGGATAAGGGGAATCATTATATATGAGATTACCTTGCTAATCTGCAAATCTTCTGTTTCAGGAGCTGGAACCTCCCACCCTTTTAGGGGAAGTGAACACAACAGCTAGATTGACATGTCTTGCTGTGTGGAAACTTTCATTGGTGCAGCAAATTGCTGAGAAACCAGCATCTGAGGCAACAACATCTGAAGGTGGAGTCATGTAACCCAAACTTCATTTAACACAGTGTGCTTTGAGTGTTACTTTAACAGGAATTTCCTTAGAGAGTGAGGATAAGAATGAGTGAGACATTTCTCTGCTTAGTATGGAAACTAACTCTTTTACCGAATGTCACGCTTGAAAGATGCATATAAAAATTGCTTAGAGGTCATAATTTCTCCTCTGTCCACAGAGCTATCTCAGGAACTTGCAAAGACAAAGAGAGTCAGAATTTCAGCCGAAGAAGTAATTCTGGAGGATGAGAGTAAACCCAAGAAGAAGAAGAAAAAGGATGGAGGAAAATAAAGTTTGGGCTATATAATAAAGGGTCATATTTGTTTGATTATTCATGAACTCTTACACAAATCAGACAAACTATAATGCCCTCTTGTCTAATACTGAGCATGTCCATCTCAAGTTGAGGAATGAATAAATGGCATCTGGGTGTGTTCTGGAGTTTCTGGTACTCAGACACTTGCAGTAAATTCTTTGAAGTCAGGCCTTGTTTCCTACAGATCCTATAGATGCTTTTAGTTGGATGGATACTCATACCCAGCAGAACATTGTGTTTCAAAAAGACCAGAATATATTTATGCGATGTATCATAATGTTTCAGATTGGTATGTCATTTTTCTCTGCCAAATTTTAGGTTTGTCTCCTGCCAGTTGTATTTTTTGAATAAACCTTTTTCAAAAAGTAAAAACTTTTGACTAATAGTAATGTTTTTTCTTTGTATGTTTCTTTACAATGTTTATGAACAGAAAAACTTAATAAAAATTTCCCGATGCCTTTACTTTGGAAGGTGAGACATACCGGAAGTAAAGAGTTTCCGGTTTGCTCGGGAGTTGCAAACAAAAACTGATGCAGATATTAATTTATTTAAAATGTATTCTTTTTGATTGGGCATAGCGAAGAAACGTTTATCATTTTATACAGTATCTGATGCCATATCAGTATTATTTAAACTGGTTCACTTCTTCCCGTCTCCGGCTGGTTCTGGTATAGCTCGAGAAGTTCTGTTTCTGCTTTCCAGAGGGATTTATCGCAGTACAGGCAATCCGCTTTAATTTTAGTCATGGATGTTGACTTTATTGGGTTCGGTTATGCTGCTTTGGTGACAGCAGGAGGAGTCATTGGCTATCTGAAAGCAGGTAGGCGAGGTTTAATTTGCAACTAGTTTTCACAACTCCTGTGTTTAAATTCTACATTGTTAAAACTAATTCACTGACTCGCTATTTTGCTGTTCTAAGAAATAAATGATCAGAAGCCATTTTAGTTTATTTGGTGTAGTTAGCTTAGATGTAATGCTGATAAATTATCAAACTTTCTCACATAAATAAAAGTTGAAATAATAGGTTTGTTTAGTATGATGTTCAGAGAGGTAGACAATTATCTTCTATGAGAAAAGTAATGGGTGATAACAACCATCACAGAGACTGCACCTCCTCCACAGGTAGTGTCACCTCTCTGGTAGCAGGACTCCTGTTCGGCCTGTTAGCAGCTGTTGGCGCTTATCTGGCATCTCAGAGGCCAAAGAATGTGTGGCTTTCACTAGGTGAGTGACTTCGCTTTAAAGGTTGATCTGAGTCAGTGCAGCTTAAACTTGCACAAACTCCCTCTACCACTTGCTTACCTGTAATTACAGGTACAGCAGGAACATTGGCTGTGGTGATGGGACTGAGGTTTCTCAGCTCCTGGAAGTTCATGCCAGCTGGATTTATGACATTAGCAAGGTAATGCTGCTTCCAGTTCACTAATACAGACTGTTTGAAAACGTTTTTTTTTTCAAAGCCGTCTTGTCATCTATTTTCAGCGCACTGATGCTGGTGAAGATAACTGTTGGAATGTTAAAGACGAGACAGCACACGTCTTGAAGATCTTCATAAATCTTTTCAATGTTCCTTGAAAGACCTTGAATGTAAAGATTAAAGCATTCCCCCATGTTATTTCATGTAAAAGAAGTAAGATGAAAAGGAAAGAGGATGACAGAGAGAACACTGCAATAGTTTTTCTTTTTTTTTTTAATCATTTGAAAACTGTACGAGGCATAAAATTTATATTTTTGCTGTGATTGCATAATAAAATCTAAGTATAAAACAACTGCTTTATATTATTTATATTTTGTTTAAAAATGCTGACAGCTGAAGTGACTCATTTGTATATAATTGAGCATTACTAAACAGCGAGGACATGAAGGAACACACATTTCCCAGTAAAAATGCATTGGGAACTTTTCCCATGAGTCATCCACGGAGCGGGTTTCTCGGCTAACGGCTGTTTCCATATTTGGCGGTCCAGTCCACTCGTCCGTGAATCGGCTGAATATTTGTGTTCCTGAGGATGGTGGGTTTCATTGCAGAGCTGGATCCAGGGATCAGAGGATTCAGAGATCTCCTACATCCCTCGAACTCTGATCAACAACAAGCAGAAAGTCAAAGCTGACATAAAGTGGTTTTCAATGGTGACTAGTCATTCATTTATTTATTCATTTTTTAAATTAACCTTCATTTGAGGGTGCGAGCTGCTTTAAGGTAATCTTCCTTTTGGATGTTTTTATTTTAGTGTCTGTTCTCAGATCAGCTGCAGATAACAGTTCCACTACAAGATTAGGAAAAAGAAAGAAAGAAAAATCAGCCTCAATGACAGCTCCTCCATGAACTCCAGGGGGTGTTGTGCTAAAGGCTGATGGAAAAAATGACGATCAGGAACACATAATGCTTTTGTTTCAGAACTACCAGTACTCTCGATCAGAACGAACTACATCTCAAAACCCCCTGAATATTCTATCTTATCATCTGACTGGTATGAACTGAGATGATAGAAAGGCCTGATTGGTGACTCACCGGCTGGGGTGCCTCCTATGGGTGCCAGTATAACCCTCTGTCTGGCTCCTCCTGTCTCAACCTTCTGAAAAGGTGAAGTGAAAGTCTTGGTGTTTCTCATGAAGGAGTCTGCACAGGAAACAAGTATCCAGCAAAATTGTGAAAACTTTTTACTCATTTTAAATAAAAAAAAAGATAAGGAAATTCATTAATTCCAATCTTGAAATCTACCTTTAGAACAACCGAGATCAATGGGGGTCTTTTCTTTCAGAAGCTGCTTATCTGTTATTTTAGGGGGGAAAAAATCAAATCACAATAAAACCAGTGGAGGAAAAAATGCTTCACTTAACATTCTCAGGAAAAGGAAGGGATGTTCCTCTAGCCAAGATAATTTAGAGTGATGTAGCCTGGGCAGCTTAGTAAATGATGTGATAATCAGTGAGGAAAAAGGAACTAGTCTCTTGTTACACTGGCATTTCCTTTGTCTGCAGTATTGTAATTAGCTACAATAGTTAGGAAATGACATTAGTGTGCCCTGCAGTCTGTAATGCATCGTTATATAAAAGGGACGAGTAGGGATAAACATAAATAATGATAGTCTGCAGAGGATGTTCCTGACTTAGTAGAATTTAAATACCTTTTATCATATGAATCAGTTTCAGTAAAATGTGTAGAAAATAGTGCTTTCAAACTGATCCAATTACATTAAATGCCTCAAATTTTTGATATAACATGTTTATGTCAAAAACTTATGTATTAAAATACAGTTTTACAGAGGATAACAGAAGGATAAATGCTCCCTACAGCTAAAAAAGAAAGTCACAGACAAACATTTTTTTACCTTTAACCAGAGGAAGTTCAAGGCCGTCTCCTTTGTGTAAGGCCCAACTACCAATCAGCTTTTTGCTGGCACTCTGGTCCCCCACAGAAGAACTGTTTTTTGGATTTATACCTGAAAAACAAACAAAAAAAAACTGAGGGTGAATCAGTGTATCCAACACCTCCACTCATTCAGAGTCGCTTGCTGACGTCAAACTGATCTTATTCTGTTTATTCTCATTAAGGAGATTTAGATCTGTGGTGTCAATTTGTTACAAACTTCTCACCCGAAAATGTTTTATTCTGTGTCCACACTTTGATCTCCATCAAACACATATTACCTCTGAATGTGGTTCGGCTAAAAAGAGGTGCAGGATTAAATTCACGCCACAGACAAATGGCATTAGAGCGATAATTGTCGATTTGAGAAGAAAATGAAACAGTATGCAGGTTTCTCTAAAGGCAGCAGGAAATTAATTTGAATAATCGTGAAACAAATTTACTGCGAAAAAAAAATGTGCAGTCATGCATGAGCATGGATGTATAATTATTTCAGGAATTTAAGATAAAACATCAGATTGGAATAACATTACCTAATCATTATGAAAATGAAACACTGATACCAACAGGTCATGTTAATTTTTCAGATATTATGCATAAAATCAAACTTAAATCAAGACTTTTTTGTAATCGAAGAGAAATCAGAAAAAAACTTCTGGATTATGATTTGCAATAATAGTCCAATTTAATTGTTAAGTTTGTCTTTGCTTGTAAATTTATGTTGTTTTGGTTTTTATTGGCAGATTGATGACACTTGATAACAAAGTGTATGGAGATAAAAACAAATGAATGAAAAAGACGACCCAAAAACACTGGAATTTTCCCTGAAACAAAATTCCTAGTAGTGTTTCTCAGTTTTGGTCCTCATGCATCACTGGAACTGCACTGCTTGAGGACTGGAGTTTAGAAACTCTGTGTCTTCTCCTATTCAGTCATCCAGGTGATGACCTGGGCAGAAGTGACGAAGAGCAGAGGAGGAGGAGTTTATTACTTTGTGGAGGGGAAGGTGTTTGCTGATGGAAAGAGGATTTATCATAACAGAGAAAGTGATTAAAAGTTAATAAAAAGTCATAATTTTGTAGGCTGTGTTCTGGAAAGTGCAACAGGGTCCATTGCAGGTCTCTTATTAGGACGATGCAGTGTAAAGGAGATGCACTGGGACTTAACTTTACTGCTTAGGCAGAAGTTAGTTGAAGAAACATTTTAATGCATGCCATCTACTGAACTTAAATAAAGGCCACAAGTCAACATTATTTAGCTTTTTCTAAGTTTATGGTTTGTTTCAAGGATTGGTTGATCAGATAGTTGCTAAATGTTCAGGATTACTAAAATATTTTAGTGGACGAGCAGACTAGTAACAAACTGTACTTATGACAAGCAAATACTTGAGTAATTGCATTGCTGTAATTTTTTTAGCATTATCATTGTTATTGAAAACAACTGAAGAGTTTTTTTTCCAGGTATCCATCCATTGCTCTCACCAGGTATGTATCTGGACTGGCGGAGGTAGTGCTGCTTGGCAGACAGAGCGGTGGGCTCAGCTCTGTTCAGCTTTCCTCCTGCATGGTTCTTTGACTCTGAAAGTCTAAATAAAAAAGTCATTTTTAGATACTTTTAAAATATTTTCAACAACAACAAACAAAGAAAACCTCAGAACGTTCTCTGACCGCAGGCTGGGCTCGTCCAGACTGTTTTTCAGTGAGCTGATGGTGGGTTTTTTAGAGATGGAAACTCCAGCATCATCCCCATCGTCCAGGCTGACAGACTTGAAAGACGCCTGGACCCATCGTCGACGTCCCGTCCGAGAGCCGGACACGCTGTTCTGTGCGGCTCCTTTCTGTATAGAGATGAGATAATGCTCCTGTCATTTCTCTGAATGATAAAATGAGTAATATGCTCTGGTCTTTCTAGATTCTACATTTAAATCCAAAATTTTGCCAAAGTTAGATGAAGAGAGACAGGACTGGATGAGGCTGAGAAAATGAATAATGTGCATCTGAGTGATACCTACAGCTTGTAAGCTTCCCGGCTGGCTGTGTTTGACCAGGCTGAGCGGCTCCTGCTGCCCGCCTGTCAGGGTGCTCACGTTCTCCTGAGGAAGCGGGATCTGCTGGAGAGGCTGATGGAGAGACTGGCTGCTACTCTGCGGATCCGCATGGCTTTTATTGAGCTCAGAGAAGTCCAGGTCTGTCTTACGAAGGGACAAAGGCTTTGCTTCTGCAGCTGCCTCACACACCTTTTCCTGATGCTTACGTTGTGCTGAGTACTTTAGGGGGCCACCAAGGGATTGGCCAACATGAAAGTATGGATACCTCAGAGCCTGAAAAACATGGTAAAAATGTAAAAAAACATCAGCAAAGTTTCATTTTAGTTTATGTTCAAGCATGTTTTTGGTTTTTCCATGACTGAGAAACATGCAACCTCACACAATACACCACACTTAGTATTAAAGTCAAGTAAAAGTGCTCTGGATAGAAACGTTAATCAGACTTGCAAACTTCAACAACCAGCTGTCTTCAATCTTCCATTTTCTTTAGATGTGGAAAAATGTCTTTGGACACCATTACAAATGCAGACAATCACAAATATTTTCAAGTTGAAACATTCTTTTCTGGTTTTGTTTAGTATTTTTGCTGTGACTGCACTAAAGAAATTGCATTTGAAGACCTAAGAATGATTTTTAATGCACCATTTTGAAGATGTAGTTTAAAAATGTATCTATTTTTTTTTTCTTCTGTCTGCATTCTGTTTTCTCTCTTGCCCATATTGTACAGTACTTTGGTACAATGCTCTTGTTTAAATGTGTTTAGAAAAAA
>JBBDHI010000008.1:21070050-21093061 GCA_037177115.1 Craterocephalus stercusmuscarum | reverse complement strand
TGTTGACGAGCTTCGGCTAAAGAGAGAGTCATGGTCAATGAAAGACAGTTTTAATGCTGGCAGCCAATGAGTTAAATACACAAACTGTTACAGTTGGTTGACTACTATTTTTTTTTTCAAAGAAAGGTAAAATAAATAATATAAGTAAACGAGGAAGAAAAGTGTTTAAGTAGTCACAATTATTTTATTTGTTCCAAAAATTTGGAACCTTAAAGAAAAATGCTTCACAGCTAAAATCAAATGATTTGAGAGTGCAAAGACCAAATTTTACATGCATAGAGAGCAAAGTTGCAGCAAAAGTAAATTCTGTGCAGTACTGATATTTTTCACTTGCTTTTTTTTTTAGGAAACTATAAGAGCAAATTATTCCCCCTCATGTATATTCAGCCTATGCTTTTAGCTTTGTGGTAACAATATAAAATAATGCATATTTACCATAGCACTAGTAAAAACCATAATCATAACTACAATGATAATAAAAAAATAGATACTTTTTTCATGAGATGGATCATAAAAGGCCTTAATCCAGATTAACAAAAACCTTTGTGTCACTTGTTATAATCAGATGACCCTGCTGTCAGCTGACTGAGGAATAATCAAAGGGGGCACTATGTGTGTGTGTGTGTGTTTGAATTTATCTGTGTGCAGTTGTGTGTTTCGTGTGCATGATTTCTGAGTAAAAGAGAGGAGTGGTTTTGAGCTGAACTGTAGAATGATCTACTGGAAGCTCGGTGGGATTCGATCTACACAAACGGCTGTCCTTAAGGTTGTTAGAGCCCCCTCTGGGACTCGGTCTTTCTCTCACACTGTCCCTCTCGGTCTCCGTCTTTCTCTGTCTATCTGTTCGGTCCTCCCTTGAGACCAGAAAGTGATAGAGAAGATGTTGCAGAGCACATGAGAACACATGCCAAGTCAATTCCAAAGAGTGAGTGTGTGTCTCTGTATGTTTGTGAAATGTGTGTAAGATGTTCTCTGTCACTTAACATCTTCTGTGCCTGAGATTAAGGCTTCGTGTAACTGTTAATTGTTTTTCTGTCCATTCGGGGGGCATTTAAAGTATTTTGGAAGCTGTAGATGTCAGGTCTTTCAGCCTGCCGGGGAAACTGGTTAAGAGAGCCTACAGCAGCCCGGCATTGCATGCTACATGTCACAAGGTTAGCTACACTGCCAGTGTGTTTTTATTTTGTTTCTAGAGACCAGAGGCTCTGGCAGCCAGTGTTTAGTTTTGTCAATAGCCATGTTTCCATACAATTGTCAATTGGTAGCAAACCTTATGAGGGAATAACATTTAGGAAAGAAACAATTATCCCGGGGTGATTGGGGCAACTTGGAGAGTCGGGGAAAAAGTAGGATGCTAGTGGTTTTAAGGACGGTTGTACATGTACTGTGACCGTCTCAGCGTTTGCATATGAAGGGAGAGGTGGAATAGATGCACTAACTTTAGGTTGTGATCACTTAACATCTGCATAAGAGAGGTTGAGCTCCACCTTCCAGTCCCATTTAAAATGGAGAGGAAACCGAAGTTGAGTCAAGCATGAAAGGTTTCTGTACTAGGACCCATGTGGCCACATTGTCTTTCTCAATCTAAAAGAAATGAGTTCAGTAGAGATGGAGGTTCTACTGTCCTTGTATAATTTAATAACATTATTCTTTTTGCATGTAAAGATTACCTCTTTGCATTTAATTTCCTCTTCCTCCCTCATTTTACTTTCAATATTAAGACAGCACGTCACTAGGCATGTGCCACAAAGATATCACAGCTTCCCGGTATACCGTGGTATTATGACTACGCTGTGAAATATTGGTTTTTAAATGAAAAAAACAGACAGACCTGTTAGATTCAACTGAATAACATCAAAACAAAGTATCGACGTATCTCTATGAGCCTATCCCGCTTTCTTTCCCACCAATATCTATCAACAGAAATTGAATAATTTTACCTGCAGGATGGTGTGCATGCAAGTTCAAACACACCTGACTAACACACTCTTGCTGCGATTGATAAGACTGAACACAGTTCATACTGCGGGCAGGGTATCAGTACGACGGTATAACACAAAATGTAATGGTATTCATATCGCAAATTGTTTCCACGGTGTACATTTAAACCGGCACATCCCTGCATCACTCTCTGGCATTTTACATTTTATATCCTGCAATGTTACAATTACGCACACACTGCAGTGTTAACGCAACAGCGATATACAGCTCCACAACACACTAATGATGTGCAAACTGGAAGTAAAGACGTCAACAAACCAGTATCCTGATCCTTGTATGTTACAGAAAATAAGAGTGAGGATTTTTAGAAACAGCTGCTTTGTTATGTTGGTTAAATGTTTAAGTCAGGTCTTATTTGCAAAACATATTTAGACTATTTACTCTTTTTAAGTCTTTCTCCAAAAAGACAAAACCAAAAAACATTAAAAAATCTAAATGTTGCTGATCCCATCAAACTTTTCCAAGAGGGTTTTCCCAATTTCAAGTTACCAAAATGATATCCTGCTAGTTTAGCCGGTTTTGTGTTCACTACGCACAGCAATGCTGGTAAAATGAGAATTTTATGTTCCACTTAAAGAAGGGTATCTATAAATAGATGTTTATTTTTGGGTTAAAATGTGCGTCCATTTTAAAGGACGGACAAAGAGCGAGGCCGGTGAATGGCGGATATCTGCGAGGCTGTTACTATGTGCTGACAACGTGCACACATATACCTTTTGTTTTTCACAGACACGCACATGCACGGCCTCTTGCTGTCCAGGAGTGTATAAGCACAGTCTGCTGGAGGACAGAAGTGGCGCTGCAGGTCCCCTGCTCAGAGATTGTGGAATGGTCGGCCATAGACCCCCTCCTTCCCCTCCTTCCCCTATTACTCTCCTCTCTCTCTCTCTCTCTCTCTCTGTCTCTCTCTCTTCACTGAGACTCCCCCTCCTCTCTCCCCCCTCTGTCGCTCCCCTCTCCCCCCCTCCCCTTCCACCCCCCACCCCCCTTAGAGCTTATGTAAACTAGCTGTGGAGCCAGGGCAAGCTGAGGCTATTTTTAGCAGCAGCACTGCAGAGCAGAAACTGGCTAGGGTCACGTGTGCGCAGCCGAATCAAAGGGAGTATCCCGGCAATGCGCTGTAAACAAAGGGAAGGTCGGTAGCAGAAGGTGAGACACAAAACGCCTCTGTGTTGGTTTTGTGTGGCCGACTGAGCGAGGGTGACTGTACGCCGCCCGGCCATACCTTCTCGTCTCTTAATGCCCGGACATAAAACAAATCACCGAGTGTGTATGAATGCGCCCATACGCTTTCCTGCTCACTCTGTCTCCCCCTACCCTCCTCACACACACATCTCAACAGCAAAAGTGAAAACTATCTTTACTCGAGCAGAAGTACATTTACTTGTGTTAAGAAAAAACTAACAAAAAAATAAAACAAACAAAAAAAAGAATGTTGAAAGAAGCAATTATGTAACCTTTTTAACTTGAGTAAAAGTAAAAAAGTACAGAAATGAAAAATAACTTTAAAAGAAAACCCCTGACAATTACACTGGGTGCTTCAATGCAAACTTGATCCATAAATAATGATACATTTTTTTAGAAGATCAAACTTTTGTGGCTGAAAATATAATTAAGTAATGGAGATAACGGTAAGTGGCAGCACACACTTACGTAGTGTTGTTCTTTCAGACGATACCTTTAAACTGTTGTCTGAAAGAAGGAAACAAAGGAGCAATAACTTGCTGCACAGAATTGTCTCGCTGCAGCGTTTTTCGCTTTACTTTGAGTAACTTTAATATGGATCAAAGTTCTGGTCGCAGGTTTACACTCCGGTCTGGGTCTTGTCTGTGTAAGCGTTGTTGTGTATGTTTCCTGATGACTATACCAAGCCATGTCATTATGTCCCTTTTCCTGCAGGTGGAAACTATCATGAAGTTAGAATGCTGCACAATAATGCAATATGTATAATACTAAAATAAATAAAGACATAAATTATATCTATGTTTAAAAATGATGCAACAAACTGCCTTTGTAAAACAAGGAGCAGAAAGCAAAGATATTCGAGTTAAAATGAAGTTGGAAAAAAGTAAAAAAAAATCATTAAGTACATGAAAATGTTAATTGAGTACACTAACAGAGTATTAGTACTTTGCTACTTCCAGCCTGTGCAGCCTAGCTGCTATCTCCCACTCATAGAGACAGAAGTGGGAAGCTGCATTGATCAAAGTGGAGTTTGACACATTCGGAGACATTTTGCTGTCTAATCATGACAGGGGCTCCCAGCTCTAAAATCTCTCCGGATTGCTGCTGAGCCAATTTACCAGAATGAGAAACAACAGATTCTGAGCAATAGAAAATTGATCATAGAGCACGTGACCATGTGTGTTCAGTGTTTCCTGCTCAGTCTGGCCTCTTTGTGTTCGGTAGCCCAGGTTTTGCAGCCTGCAGGCCGCCTAGCAGAGAAGCTACAGGGTGGTTGTGTCCAGCCACACCCAGCCAATAGGTTTCCCTCCACCTTGGCCACTGTTCAAACAAGCTTCAACTTTCACCTCCTGTGGAATGTGGTCATAGGGGGACATAAAGCTATTTATAGAGACCTTCCTATACTTTTCTGTCACTGCGGTTTGTTGACAGTCTGAGCTGTAGGTTGTTTCATCCAGCTAGGCCCAACGCAGTCGCTCAGAAGGCTACTTAAGTAAACATTTAGCTGCTGCTTTGGCGGTTTTGTTTGGATGATTTATTGATGCATTTATTTCTAAGAATTTTAGAGTTTATTTTGCGTACGCTCACCAAAAATGCCTTCCCAGTTGTAGATGGGGAAACTTTGCCATTCTAGCGATCATCTGCTTTGTTACTCTTAAGTCGTATTTATTTAGGAACGTAATCGTATTAATTGATGTGTTGCAACTTACCAATAACTTTAGTTTTATTAGTTGTGTTGCCTTTTTGGTTGTTGTTGTTGACTAGTGACAATTCAGGCTGAAACAGGCTACTAGTTTGTATTACCTTGTGAAATATGACTTTCTTCAATTAAAACCCCAAAAGCTATCTCCGAAATCTCGCTAATCACCCAAACATCCAATAAACTGTCAATTTCTTTTAGTTTACTTGTATCACAGATGCAATGTCAAAAAGCAAAGGCAGAGGAGGAAAAAATAAGGAACTGCCCCAGTAATTAGTTTTTGAGTATTATCTCTTAGTAAGGATGTGAGATTTGTGCTTGTAGCGTCACCACAGTTACTTGCCTCTATGACCAGACCTCTTTCAGGGACTCTTGTTGAAAAGTTTGACTTATGACATCGTCACCACTTATTACACGTGCAGACCTGTTTGCATAACTCATCACAACTGGCCGTGTGTCCATCACATTGCGACGGTATTCAGTAACTCTTTGCGTGCCACTTGGTGCAGATTACTTTCCCTCTTTTTTTTTTAAGGAGTTGTGATTTATTTTTAGTTATGTGCTTGAGACTGGGGCCTTCTGAAATAATCTGTCTGTGTAGGCCTAATTTTTGCTTTACCCTCCCACTGAACACACATGCAGGCAGTGACAGTGACACACATACAGCACAGAAAGCCAGCACGGATCCCGGTCCTGCTTTGTGTTGATGTATGGGAGAGTCAGGGAGTGAAATGATACAAGTGCAGCCTGGCTTAGGAGGAGAGGAGGGGATAGAGAGAGAGAGAGAGAGAGAGAGAGAGAGAGAGGAGTGGTATGGACTGACTGGGGTTGCCATGGGAACCCAGCTGCTAAAACCAGGCAGGGTCAGTGTGGAAGAGAAGCTGTGTGCAGCAGGAGCAGAAGGATGCCACCCGGAGGCCAGATTGAGAACTACACAAACAGCACACAGGCCTGAACGGCTCAGGTTCTGGCCGAGTTTCCGCCGGAGACTCTTTATGTTTAACATCTGGAAAATAAGAACTTAATATTTAAGTAAAATCTTAGTTTAAATTTGAACTTTTTCTCGGGTGAATGTGTCTGGTTTATTACCGCCAGGTGGTCCAGCATGTACAATATAGTAGAGGCTTATGCAATATGCACTTATAATGTAGACTCCCCTGTCTGATATTAGCCATTGGTTATTGACTGGTGATTAGGGAAAAAAAGGAAAAGCTCATTTTGACTGGGTCACTGGTTGACTTCCAAGCGGAACAACTAATTTCACATAGCAGCTGCTGTTGTTTACAGGCAAGAGACTTTAAACAAGCCCAATACTGTTGATTAGACTATTTTTACTGTGTTTTCTATTTTTGGAACAATTCATTGGCTGACATAGTGTATCAATAATGGGCTTTGCTATTATTTAGAGGAACCCATCAGACAATTTCAACTGTTTGGAAGCTCTGCATGGGGCGTAGTTTAGGCCTGAAAAAGTTCGCATGTTCCACCGTGGCTCAAATTTGGGGACTGAGTCTATTTTTAACAGAGGTAATGTAATGGTTCACATAGACACTGAGCAGAGACAAAAGGGCATTACAACGTATTTTACTTTTTTATATACAACACCTTTCAAAACCATGACTTGATGCGGCCCTGGAAGCCAATTTGGAGCCTTGAGATAAAGCAGGCTCTTTTGTTTACACAAAGTTTGGTTTGACTTTCAGGAGTGTCTCCGTTCTTGCTCCTATATTTAGGAAGTACCCACTGAGCTGTTGATGGATTTGGCTAGTTTCAGATCCATCTCCCAAACTGCACACTGTTCCTGTTTGGATGGATGAGCTGAACCCCAGGCTCAGATCTTTCCACCAGGTGACCAGGATCCTGCACTGCTCCACCTTCACATAGCTGCGTTGCACGTGGCTCTGTGTATTGTAACATTTCACTACGTTTGACAGTTTCCTGTTATGTAATGAGTTGGTCGGTGTTGCTGCTTTTATTTGGCTGTTGGGGCCTACTGTTGGTAAAAACTGATGGAAATTTCAGTTGACTGCATCACAGATTGTGCTTAAAGGAAAGATTCGATTGACAATTTCTGATCGAGTTTGTAACAAAGACTAGACTTCACTATTTCTCCAAAAAGCTGTTAAATATGCCATAATGGCAACGTTCACATTACGGGTCTCATTGTTCAACTCTGATTCGCCACAGTTGAGGTTAGATTGTTCATCATCGTAACAAGTGTCTTGCATCTGACTTTCATGTAAACATTAACTGCCCACCAAAACATCACATCAGCACATTATACATAATCTTGCACGTGCCATATGTGGAACTGTCAATTAACTGGCAGCATGTCTGAGGTATACCCCTTCTCTCACCTGACAACTTTTGGGGTAATCCACCCCCCTTAATATCCTGATTTAGATTAGGCCGACATAATAAAAATGGATGGATAATGAGAAGGTAGATGGCTAGCTTTTGATATTTTTGTGGCTATTACTAGCAGTGCTGTAGTAGTGCTGCAGGATTACAACAATAACACCTGGTCAGCATGGATGAGCAAAAGCCAAATGGAATTCTATAAAACAGTCCTTACTTATGCCAGGTTTCAGATAAGAAGAAGAAATAAGGTGATATAACTGGATGTAAAAGAAAAATCTGTATTTCTGTGTACAGATACAAGTCACATCAATGAAAGAAATCTGATCTGAGTCACTTCTGCCAGTAATGTGAATGAATCCTACAGGTGTTTCTCACAAGTAAATGCAAAACACTTGTTATTTTACATAAGTTTCACTATATTTATGCACCTCGTTTCTCCCCGACACTAATAAGCCTATCATTGGGGGTTGATTTATTGCCCTAGAACACTAATACTGGGAAGAACTTCCAAATGAACCCCTGATCTTTGAGGACAAGCAACCAGATGATTAATGTGGCTGCTCAGTTTACAGCTTGATTTCTTTATTTAATTTAAACTTTGAAATGTGAGCTATTTCCTCTCCTTCTCTTAAGGTTCATTATAAATTCAGTACTTTGGGATTTTGTTCAATTGGATAAATGTGGACATAAATCCGTTTGGGTCGTGTGAAATTATATTTCCTTGTTTTGTGTTTTAAAATAGCCTACTGATGTGGGAAAAAATGATTCAGATCAGGAAGGTAAATGATTATTAGCTGCATCCAAGAACCTGCGATGTAGAATATCTGAACTTTTTAAATGTTTTGCTAATTTTTTTTTACCCGGCTACCACTTTGTTGTAGCTCCATTACTTTTTAAATGAGGAATAACTAAATAAACTCTTTGCTGCTTGGATTGTGTTGCTGAGTTTTAAAACACTGTCACCAGTCAGTTGGATACTAAAGTAGAAGTCCATTATGCTGGCCTGAGCGGCTCAAAATATGGAAACTATTGATCCGATTCTGTGCACTGCTAATTAAAGATGGTCTGCTATTTGTAAAAAGTCAACCCAATTATCAAATGAGCACATGAGGCTGGCTGCTGGTTGTTGGTGGGAAAGTTTGCAGTTTGTTGGAGGGGATTTTTTGTTTGTCCCAGCTTTTATTGAAGCATTATTGCAACTTTTTACTGTCTTTTGATGTCTTCGATTGGCTTCTCTGTGTTTTGCACGTGTTGTTTTGATGATCTCTTTTGCTAGTCTTTGCCTGGTTACCTGCTTCAAACTGCTTGTAGCTTTTTTTGTGAATTTTTAAACGATGTGGCTTTTTAAAAGCAACTGAACATAAAACAAAATTATGCTGGCGTTTAAGTTCTGGAGGACGTCTCCAATGAGCTGCATTATGTCTCTGAGCTCCAGTATGCAATGCTTTAATATCCTCCACCATCATCTTTCCTCTGCCCCCTTTCCTGCTCAATGGGCAGCAACATGTGACCTGTACCACGTGGGGGCTGAAGCCCCCAGCATCAACTCTCTCTCAACATCAGGCTGTGCATGTGTGTGTATTCATGCTTGTATCTGTGTTTTATGGAAAGATGAGGCAAACAACACGGAAAGACCAGGCCAAGTCAAGAGATACTGTCCATAACAAAGCCTATACATAGCAACACAGACAGGCCCGCAGGACCAGTACAGTGTGTTTAGGCTAAATACAGAGCCAACCCAGCCCAGAGGAGAGAGCTGCAGCGAGGGGGACAGTAGTAATTTCTTTTACATTCAGCTTGCCAGTTCAGAACAAACTGTCATGGAACTTTAAGAGGCCTCTTTAGAAGAGGGGGCTGTGTGTGAGGACGAAGATAAATGAGAAATTGCAGCTCATTTAATTTGGTTTCATGGTGGAAGCGGTCAAACCTAAAACACACACATGAATACTGAAGCATTCTTTGCCATGTACGTACAGTACACATACTGAAAAACAGATAGAAAACCGGTGGCCTGGTATCCCTCAAGCCACAAGTTTGACAAAATACCCACATCACACAGAGATCACTGATGCCAGCAGAGAAGAGTTCTGGGAGGAAATGGAGGGAAAACAAGACAAACCACACGTTTCTCTGGACGTTAAAGCCAGTTCATCTATTTGTAGCGCTTAGCCAGAATGGTTACAGGGTTTTTTTTGATAAGGCGTTATCTGGACAGCCACAGAAATCATGGGTAGCTTTTTTATTTTTTTTTTAGCTATTTTCCCCTCTGGATCCAGCGCCCTCGTTCTTTTCTTTCTTTTCCTTTATTTATTCTTGTCTTGTATAGAGACTATATTTGGATCGCCAACACTCCACCGATAGTACTTCTGTCACATGGCAGTCACAAAGCACTCAGTAATTATAACCTAGCTAAGTTTCTGTAAGGAAGACTGACTAAAAATACTCCCACATCGGTGCAGTGATGGGGCAAAAGTGGAGTTTGTGTTTTTGTGAGTGAATATATATGTGTGTCTGCTTAGGGGAAATGTGTGTGTGTGTGATGCTCAGGTTCACATTGTGTCTTGTGAGATACAGTGCAATGGGTTTGTTTTGTGTTAAGAGCAGCACTAATTGGTAAACGGATGCACTTATTTGTGTCTTTTGATGAATGGAGTTCATGTTGTTTTGACTTGAAAATCATGATAAGTCACCACTGCAAACCAGGTCATCTTAGATCTGTTTTTCTGTTATTAAAATGGTTTGAATATTTTATTTTTTTCTGAGGGTTAAACTGAACTTGATTACAAATAACTTGATTACACACAAATGCCAAACAATTATTACTACAAAACTTTATTTCCACCTTTCATTAAATGCACTGATTAGAGAGTAAAGAGTTAATCAAGAAAATGATCAGTGGGCTGTAGCTGTAGAAGTCCTTTGAGTGGAAAATATTCCACTTTTACTAGGCTTTGTCATATTTTTTTTCCATATCTATTTGCTGCCTTTTAGACCTTTGCAAACTGTCCATAAACATTATTTCTCTGTGTAGTCAGCAGAAATACTTATCTGTCTTTACAAGATGCTGACAGCGCAGTGGTTCCCACCCTAGGTGTTAGGAAGTTAGATCAAGAATTTATATCACCAGTGAGAATAAAGAAAAATAATTATTCTGTTTTTTTTTTCTTTTTTTACTTTTCGTCGCTTCTCTGCAATACAGCTTAGTTGTACACCTGTTGGTCTTAAACTATACAAAAGATTCTTATTAAACAATCAAAAAACCCTAAAACCTGTATCATAACTTTCATCATCACAGTCTTTTACAAAGATCCAGTGATGGTAAGCTCCTCAGGTGCAGATGTTCTGCAGAGAGATTTATTTCAGGATGAACATAGGCCAAAAAAGTCCTCTCAGTTTTGCAACCTGGCCAAAAAGTCAGTTTGGAAATTAAAGATAGAAAAGTACTGTGAGAATTTTACACACAGGATTAGACCAGCGATGGTTAATAAGTATGCAGTGTTGTGTATAGTAAAATAATAAATAAGCCATTTTTAGATGTAGGTTACAGGGTTGACACTGCTAGTGTGTGATGAGCAGGTTATAATGACTTTAAATGATATAATAGTGATGAGTAATTGAGGTAGTACATGCAAATTGAAAGAGACTGTATTTCTTCTGCAATCAGCGGGTTCTGTGTGGAAAGCAAATAAATTGGCTCCTAAATTTAGTTTTAAATGTCACCTTCCTTTCTTCTGTGATCTCTGATACGCCTGTTGATACAGTAGATCTCATGAAATTAGTGTGAGAAAGTTGAGCCCTCTTTCAGAAATAGCCTTACTTCTCCTTTCGTGTGGACCGTTTGAGGCAGAAATAGTCAGTGTGATGAAAACATTGTCAGAGCACATGAGCAGGGTGGCTGTTATCTAATGGTTTATAATGCAGCATTCATTCTCAGTTATTTAATCCTAGTTGGGTGTGTTAGTGTGCTACTTTTAGGGCTGAAGTGAAAATGAAGTGACAAGTCGTCCCCGGCAGAAACCCTAACCGTGTACACCGATCTCCTGTGCATCAGGTTTCCTGTGTGCTGCAGCTTTGTTGTCTGTCTGGTGACATCCTGAAACTGCAGACGCTTTGGATAGAAAATCGACCGCTGTGAGAGGACGGCCCTGTTTAATCCACATCTGTCATAATTACCAGAGACATTCACTTAACACCCATCTATCTCTTTTCCTTTGTAAGAAAAACTTTCTTCCTGTTGTAGTTTGTACTCTTAGAAATATTGCAAGATAACATAATAGACCTTCTATTTTCTTTTTCGATTGATATGTTTGTTTATTCTTTTGTCCAGTCTGGGTAAAGTCACAAAATGGCATCTGAAGCATGCAAAATGCAAAGAAATCCAAAGAATATGCCTCAATCATGACAAATAACTGCAATCACTTCTTGCTTTTAGAGATGCTGCTACTATCTAGTCTTTCTCAATGTTTATAGAAAATTGTTTATTGTCCCAATAATGGCCTATTTACTTTTAATTAGTAGGTAATTTTAGCATTATTTGAACTACCTTTGGAGTGTTTATCAGAGCTGTATGTCCCGACTTAATGGGACATTTATGGGCATTTGGAGTTTTCCTTGAGAGGAATAAATGTGTGTTTTGAGCTTTTGGTGTTGCTGAATTGGTTCGTTTCTAACCACGATCTGTTACTTCCTTACTTAGTCAGTTACAATAACAGATTCAGTTTAAAATAAACTAAAATGGATCCGTAATGAATCATAGTGTACCACCTTAGAATACTTGTATACCCGTCTGTCTCCTTTACAGCAGCTGCAGCTGTTCTAAGGGGCCTTTATTTGTATATATTTATGTCTGAATGTATCATGACCCTCGGAGTGGCCTTGTTGAACTCTTTTCTTGGAGTTATCCAGATCATCCAGAGGCCTGTGTGACCGTGTGTCCCCAGCCTTGGTGTCCCGAGCCTGCCCGCTGTGCTGCAGAGAGGCCCAGCTGCTGCCACTGCTGCTGCTGATTCCACTGCTGCACATGCTCTCTCTGTAGTGAAGAGATGGCAACAGCAAGCTGTCTAACCTCCACAATAACCGCCTTATGTAATCACTCTGGCTAGAGACAGACTAAAATAGACCAGACTGAGCATGCCTGCCCTCTTGTGGCGTGCAGCTGCCTTAACGCAGGCCTTCCAGGCCTCTACAGGGACTCAGACATGGTGATCAAATGGGTGATAGTAGCTGCACCTCATGGGTGGGCTTAAGTAAATATACATTTTTGTTTTTGGATTGGTGTTGCATAGAGTGACTTCGTTGTGTGAGATGCACTGTGGCTTGCAGTGTGTCATTTGGTTTTGTTTGTTGCTGATAATTCACGTAGCTTTTTTTCCTAATTTTCTTGTGTAGTGACACTATGCCTTTGGTTTTTTTTCCTTACGTGCATTTGTATTTTTCCACAGCCTAATCAAATGTTTGGATCTTTTAGCAGAATCTAAATCTGTCCTGTCTCTCATTACAGTTTCCTGGACAGAATCGACTCTGTAAGACAGAGCGACTACACACCAACAGACCAGGTCTGTTCTCTTGCTTATATGCTCAGTTTAGACTTTTATTCTTTTTTTTTTTTTGTATTTCTAAATTGCTTATGTTTTTGTATCTTTGACGTGCAGGACCTGCTACGCTGCCGAGTGTTAACTTCAGGGATTTTCGAGACGAGGTTCCAAGTAGACAAAGTGAACTTTCAGTAAGTATTTTCTCTGTTTTCAAACTGACGTAAACATACTTAAAGTTACTTGATCAATCAATAAATATACCACTAAATTACTGTCTTCCTCTTTTTCCCATGCCAATGGTGACAAAATGACTTAAATCAAAAACTGAGGGGGCTCTTTTAGAAATAAACAATTCAGAAAAGAAGCCAGAAATAACAAAACATCACTATCACAATGAAATCAATGGTATCGATGCACTTCCAGCTCATTCTATCACTTCTACACATAAATTATTCATGTCCCACATAAGGAGCCATTGTTGTTTCTCATCCACTTCCACTATTACATTCTCTGTTATGCAGCAACTTTCTCAAACTCTTGTCACCCACTTCTGAAAGGGAGGCTCTCAAGGCGTTTTCCAGTAATTTTCTTTTTTTAAACATTTGACTGTGCCCCCTTTTTGCATCACTGGTAGGAATAATCAGACTGGAATGCCCTCTTGGGCGTTCCTGCTATATTTACCTTGGCCTCGTGTTAAGAGCCTGAAATGTCATAAGTTTGTTCCCTCGAACGGCAGAGCATCTTCTAATTAAACACTGAGCCCAAACCTGCTCGACTGCCGGAACTGGGGGAGAAAATGACTTCATCGAGGTGACTTTAATGTAAAATGAATCCAGTGTGATTTCTGGGCCAGATAGCCGTTATTTACCGACTGTTGAAGTTATAAGACCAGCTGATAAAAGTTAGAGTAAACGCTTTGATGCCATCTGAAGACATGATGCATTTCCGCTGTCGCAGACACAACAGTCTCATTCTACCATCTGAAACAAGCCTTTGTGTCACATTATATCATCCTGAATGATCGAACAAAGCTGCGGGTCAAGATTCCCCCTGGCTGCGCATTTGCCGTTATTCATCTATGATGACTTCCAAATATCCAGCCAGGGTCTTTCAAACCACTATCAACTGAATTCATTTTGTTTGTCATTTAATTAATCTTTTATTGATAATCCACATGCCCATATTTAACCAGTTAAGGTCAAGTTCATCCTTTTGCAAGCAGACCTGAGATCAAGGTCACATGTTTTAGGCGTTGAGTGACAATCTAGTCAGTGAATAAATGATCTATGCATCAATATGTACATCTATCTGTTACGTTATGAGACCTGATGCCGTTAGTCTGTGATCACTAGGGGGCAGCAATGAGTGCGACGTTGCATCCGAGTCTGACCCAGTATTTTGTCTCCTTCACAGCATGTTTGATGTTGGAGGCCAGAGAGATGAAAGGAGAAAATGGATCCAGTGCTTTAACGGTGAGACTGTTAACCACACTCCTCTTATCACATGTCATCCTTCTTCTCTTTCCCTGTTTTTGCTGTTATCATGATGCCACCTATTAGTTCTCTTTTTTTAATTCTCAAACCTGTTAAAAAGCTGTCCTCCGCTTTCCCTCCAGACGTCACTGCTATCATCTTCGTGGTGGCTAGCAGCAGCTACAACATGGTAATAAGGGAAGACAATAACACCAACAGGCTACGGGAAGCTCTGGACCTCTTCCGCAGTATTTGGAACAACAGGTGGGTCAGAACCTGCTTTCAATTAGGGTTAAAGTTATCACAAAGAGATTAATCTTTTGAGTTATCGTGCTTGTTTTTAAAGCATAAACATGATTATTATATATTATTAGAAATTAAACATCCAGTTTCAGCAAAAAGAAGCTTGTTTTTGGCATGTAGGTGTCCTACGGCTGTGAACTGAATCCGCCAAAAACCACTTTATTATCCTTATTTATGAAGATTCTGAGTTTTCAAGCCTTACATTTAGAGGATGTGTGACCCATTCAATACGTCACACAATTAACCCCTCAGTTGTTGCTTCTGCGCTAAGCCTCTTGCCCACCAACAAGATAACAAGAAGTAGAAGTCTTTGCATCAGCATAATGTCCGATTGTGACCAGAGCAGGATGACGAATACAGAAAAGCCTTTTAGACCCTTTTTATATGGGAAGTTTGAGAGTTAAAAAAGAAAAGACGATGCTGCCATTTGCAGACACAGTAGAAAAGAGTTTTAGTTTTACCGATGCATTTGTTGAGGCTGCAGTTTCAGGTTTAATCCTGGTTTTCAGCAGGTGTTAGATCATTCATGATGAATCCACATCCTGTCATAAATCAGTTTAAAAGTTGTAATCATTAGACAGGCCTAATTTCAGTTCCAGGAAAGCTCTGCTTCATTGTTGTATTGTCATGCTTATTACAGCGCTACAAAAGCTCCAGTGCAATGCAATTACACATTGCATTTTTTCATTTCTATATCTCACTGACCCTCTAAAATCCAAACATTTAAACTGTTTCTGCCAATGAGGGAGAGATGGCAGATCATAGATGGCGTGATAAGGAACTCTTATTGGCTTCTTTCCTATGAAGATTTGGTTGTCCACATCGAAAGTACTACATACACAGTATGTTAGATCTGAGCGAGGAAGGTTGCTGTCATGACTTTTATGCTGGCCTCACACCGGTGCGTGGGCGTGCGCAGTACTTATGCATCATCATTTTAATTTCCGCTCCTATATTAACAGATTAAAGCAATGCCGGCCTCGAGCTGCGCTGCAGTCACATGCTAGCTAGCGTTTCAGTACAGCATCCATTTTTCATGTGGGAGATGATCTTAGCAGAACCCACAGCTAAGACATTTGTTCTCCATCACACTCACTTCCTACCAGAGATGAATGATTTCCTTTTAATTTCGGGGATTTGGTCTAAAGTCTTTCATGGTTTCACTTTGAGTCGTGCTAACCGTAAATGACACGAAACTGTTTGCTGTTTTCCTGACTTGTGTTTGTCATTCATCTTTCAGATGGTTACGCACTATATCAGTCATATTATTCCTGAACAAGCAGGACATGCTGGCTGAGAAAGTATTAGCTGGAAAATCCAAAATTGAAGACTACTTCCCTGAATATGCTCGCTACACCATACCAAATGAAGGTTTGTGCCAGCTAAACCTCGTGTGACGTACTTTTAATTTCACTGTCTGGACTCACATTAACAGTGACCCCGCTGTTCTTCCAGCAACTCCTGAACCCGGCGAAGACCCGAGAGTGACGAGAGCCAAGTTCTTCATTCGAGACGAGTTTCTTGTAAGTACATCACCGCATGTCTGGGTTTAATTCGAGCTGAACTTCATCAGTGTCCAACCATGAATAGACCTGTTCTATTAATGTCTCATTCGGTGTTTAATAGTCCTTCTTGTAGTCCCAGCCGTGCACATTTTGTTGCTTTGAACTCGTTGAACCTCTTCTGCTGATGCAAACCACCTCATGAGGACAAGCAGTCTGAAAATTAGCAGCTGTGTTTTGTTGTTTTTTCTTCTTTAACAACCCTCACCGTTTCAGTACAGCCTCTGATTATTGTGATTATAGCACAGTGGCATTATGTGAACAAAAATAGCTTTTTATGAAATCTGATCTGTGAATAGAGTTCATGTAGTTGTTTTCTACATGCAGAATCTGTTCCCATGGCTACATAGGACCGTAAGACTCGAATGCCATTATTATCTATATTATTTTTAGTTCTTTTAGTACCTTTTTAGAATAGGAAACATTTTATTTTCCTGCTGTTTGCAGAGAATCATGATTTGTTCCATATGATGTTTTCTTACGTATTAGATAACATTAGTGCCTAATGATGGCGAGGACGCGTCTAATTTAGTTCAATTTGGGTCTTGCATGGTTGTTTTGCCAGTGTCTAACATATAATAGCTATTTGTGGTCACGGTAGTTGTATTTAGATGCAATTATTTGTCTGTTCATTTTTGGTATTTTCTCTTTAATGAAAATGAAAAAAAAGAAAACCTCGTAATGTCAGACTGAAAGAACCCAAACTTCTGAAACGTTACTCTTCATTTGTAAAGATGTAAGTTGGAGTATCTGTTATAAATGTAAATGCTGTGCTCTCTTTTTGTGTGAGCGGCACTGAAGCACTCGTATGACTCACGTTTTGAGTCACAGACACAGGAAGTGGTCTTATTTGATGTGTGTTGTAGAAAAGCACCACACCTTAACACTGAGATGAAACCTTCCTCCTGACATGTTTTTCCACCCCTCCTCCCCCCCCCAGCGGATCAGCACTGCGAGCGGCGACGGCAGACACTACTGCTACCCCCACTTCACTTGCGCCGTGGACACAGAGAACATCCGGCGGGTGTTCAACGACTGCCGGGACATCATTCAGAGAATGCACCTGCGGCAGTACGAACTCTTGTGATGGATGGGAGACTGTCTCTGTCGGCCTTCTGTGTTCGTTTTTTTCCACCATTCTGCATCCTTGATGAACCCTTCCTCCTCCTCCTCCTCCTCCTCCTCCTCCTCCTCCTCCTCCTCATCTTAACCCCACATCCCCTTAAGAGACCCTCAGACCACCCCTCCTGTTGAGGACTATGAAGTACTACTGAAGTGTGTCAAAACCTCTTCCTCTTTTTAACTTTTTCTCTTTTTTTGTACTATGTTTTCTCTCTTTTTTTTTTTTTTTTTGGATTCATCCCCGTTTCTCCAATGTAAAAGGAAGGTTGGGGAACAAAGTTTGTTGTGTGCCGCTTCTTTTTCTTTTTTTTTTTTCCGAATTTTCTTTGAATCCTTCCTTTTGAATGCCTTGATTTTTGTCATTCCACTAAGCCTTGGGCTACCTCCTGTTTTTTTTTTTTTTTTTTTTTGTTTTACCCCTTTTTGCCCAGTTTTTTTTCTCTCATTGGACCTGGACTGGTGGGTGTGGAAACCAAAAACACACCTGCAGGACCTCAGTGCAGAGGCAGTGTGTGTAACGGAGAGGAGGAATGCCATGTGAGCGAGCGTATGTGCGTGTATATGCTTTTGTGTCATCCGCCAGCTGATACTGGCACCACCATGACTTTCTGCCCCCCCCCCTTTTCTTTTTTGCCTCATCACCCCCACCCCCCTCCTCCTCCACTCCGACTCGCTTCAAGTGGACGGAGAGGAATCGAGCGGATGAAGAGATGAAAATGCACTTTGCATCAGGTTCCTTAATATCTTTTTTTTTTTTTTTTTTTTCCGTTGTCGTCGTGGTTTTTTTATCCAGAGGAAGCATACACACAATGTAGCATCACGATATTTATTACCCTGTCACAACGTTAGCTTGCCGAGCTGCAGGGTGGACCGAGCAGCCGAGAGACATGTGGAGCGAGAAATTAAAAGAGGGGCGGGAAATAACGGCGACATGAAGACTGATTTAAACGACAGAAAAGGGACTGAGCTTTCTGCACCTTAGCCCTGCTGCCTCCACGGACTCGGATCTGCGTCCTTTTTCCACACAGACCATCCTTTTAGCTTAGAGATACTGACGGGGAGGAGGGTGGGAAGGGTGGGGCGGGAGAGAAAAATATGTATTGTTCTTTTACTTTTTTTTTTTTTTTTTGTTAACTTGTACACTGTGCAAGGTTGAATTATCCTGTACAGACTGTAAAATGTAATATTATTTTGTACAACTTAATTGAAAGAAAAACAAATCTACTTGTAGATCTTTGTGCCTTGATTATGGCTGTACCTGTAAATGAGCTCAGATGTAAGTATGTTTTTGACTGCGCTGTACAGCTTGATGTCAAACTCTATCTGCAGCGAAAGACTGCGGGTGGGGAACTTTCTCTGTAGAGTTTAGTTTTTTCTGGTTTATAAAAAAAAAGAGGAAATGCTGTTTAGTAAAAAATAAAAAATAGGGAAAAAATCCTAAAAACCTGTATACATTATGCAAATTAACCACTTACCTGCAGTGAAGACCAGATGTTGCAGCGCCATGCCTTTTTTTTGTTTGTTTGTTTTCTTTTCTCCTTTTATTATATATCTATTTTTTATTTCACAGCTTTAAACAAACATTGGAAATCCATTCAAAGTGTCCAAATTGCAACCTGGTGTTGTTTTAATAGGAACCAACTTTCTTTTCTTTTTTTTTGTTTTGTTTTGTTTTTTTCGATATAAGGTGTGTCTGAGATCTATACTGAAGTGCGTGCCTGTGCGCATGTGTACATAAAACGAACATAGAGTCACAGACGCATTGTGTGCGCGTGCGAGAGGACGAGTGCGTGTTGTGTGTAAAATTTTATAAATGTATGTACATGTAAATTTATAGGTCTATATAAATATATATGTACAATTATACATGTTTAATTATGTGTGTGCCTAGGTGTACATACCTTTGTATGTATACGGTAAATATGTATACATACACACATAGGAAAGCATGTTTAGAATGGAGATGAATAAATGAGAGCGTGCAATATTAGTAATTCTTTGGTCCTTTGGAGCCATACCTTATGGCACAGGCACTATGAATGTGTGAGCAGCACCCAACAAGACGAGCTTTTCTTGTACAAACAGCATCAGCCTTTTTCTTCTGCTACAGTACATGTCTATCCCCGAAAGAGAGTGAACTGACTGGAGGTGCAAAAACCTTGTTTGGCCTGGGAGGATGATTAAATGACGTTTTTATTTTCTTTAAATAAAGAGGCACATTAGAGGACTTTGCTTTATTTCCATCTTGGTGTCCAGTTGTGTCCAGATTTGTTGCCAACGAGTTTTTTTTGTTTTTTTTTTCCTTGCTGCAGAGATATGAGCAGAACAAGGCTGGAAACGTCCTTACCAAGATGGGTTTTATTGGTTAGAGTTTAAAGTATTTAAACTAGAAAGGTGTGAATATTAAAAACAAAAATGGCTGTGTTCTGCTTAGCTGTACTTCAGCACCGTCTCGACTGGCAGGACGCTAGAATGCAACTCTTAACTAAAGGGCAGAATGAGTGGAACTGTTGCTTTACCATGGATGTTCAGGGATCTCTAAAAGTGGGAAATGCTGTCCAGATGTGGAAAAAATTGGAAAAAAAAAAACATCTTCATACTCTTCATTATTAAGTTTGAACTTTAAGTCAGATGAACAAATGCTTCAGACGGACGGCAAGTTCAGTTTTGAATGACAAGTTTCTGTCCGGGTAAATTTGTTGATTTTGTTATATATTAGATACAAAAGCTGTGTATTGTGATTGATATGTAACACTAACTCATGGTTTTTAGCATGGACTATTCTATTCCACAACCATTTAGCAGATGCTTTTTTTCCAAAGCGACAATGAGTAAATCTGTGAGCATGGGTGGGATAGGGGTTAAAAAAACAAACAAAACTTTTAAGATGAAAAGAATTAAACTTTTGGATAAAGTGATGTATGATTAAAAAAATAGGGGATTCTGGAATTTTAAAAGATCACAATGCTGTGATTTTAGCTTTTATTTTTCCACATTCAGCTTATCCCTGGACTCTTCTGGTTTTCACTATTGATATCCAGGGCAGGCTGACAAATAGAAATATATGAAAGATATAAATGTGTGGCTGTGGGGTAAAATATCTAAAACAAATTAAGCCAGAATTACTGAAATATGGTTGATAATGGAGCTGGGATCAGATCCAGTCCCCTCTGCAACCCGGCATTGAAATTAGTGAGTATAAACCACTGGTTGGCAAACTTTTTGAGCCACAACCCCAAGATGACAGTTGTTAATTATACATAAGATGGATCATCCTGCAGGATCCTCAAAATATCAGGCTTTGAAACAGTCTGTCTTCATTAATAAGGAAGATTAACGCAGATTTATGCATTAATGTGTTAAAGAATTAAGGTGGTAAATTTAGATTTATTTATTTGTTAATGGTTTAATTTAAACAGCTATGATAACAATCACAAATTTATTTGATAAAATAGGTTTTATAGTTTTTTTTAAATTATCTGACAACCCCCTGAAATAATGTCGTGACCAAAACTGGGGGTCCCGACCCACAGTTTGGGAACCACTGGTAAAAAGTTTGTAAAACAAACAATGTAACCTGGAGCCTTAGTTGTGAGAAGATGTTTTATAGCTGAAGCAGTAATTTGGTTATCAAAATAAAATACAATACAAATGAAAAGTTGAAATTTATAGTTGCACTAATAAAAAGGCACTTCATAAAAAAAAAAAAATCAGCAAAAGTTTTTAGAAAAATGTCCTAAAAGACCATTAGATCTTAATCACAAAGCTTCCAGTATTTTAGATGCTCCCTATATTTTTTTCCTTGTATATATTTGCACCCACAAAAAGATTGACTGAATCACACTCCTGCGTACTTCATTTCATTTATCCAGCAGAAAACTCTTTATTATATACAGTTCTTCAGAAATGTTTCACCAGTTTGGCAAAAAAACCCTCACAAACATTTGGCACGGGATGTCGGAGATACACACTTTTTCTGATACGCATCATAAAAACAACGAGAAGCCGTGATGGAGGATGTGATATCGATGACAGCAGCTGACGGTGCCCGGAGTGTGAGATGATCGGTGTGTTCACGGCGCACAGAGGAAGAAACAAACTCTACTTTTCCACCTTAAATCAGACTGTTAATAGATTTATATATTTACATATGTTTGTGTTTGATTCGTCCTACTTTATGCCACATGTTTGCAATCTCCAATCATTAAGACATTTTCAAAAGTCTGTATCTCCCGTTAATGATTTCTACCAATTTGGCATCCATCATAGACCACATCCATCCCATCATCATCATCACCAGTGTCAGCACAGGTAAGCTCATAGTCCTTTTAAAGAAATGTGAAACATATATGCACGTCCTTCACAGTGCTGTGACACAGAGTTTATATGGACAGGCTTTAGGCCCACTCAGAGGATGAGCGATCCTCACATGAAGCTGCGGAGACAGCGGTGCATTCTGGGTAACGGATTTCACAGAGACTTGTGCTTCCCCAGCAGGACCAGGCTGAGGCACTGCAGCAGACCTTTCATCCACAGACAGTGGGCCAGGAGGAGCAGCAGCAGGCAGGCGCCGGCCGAGCAGTAAATCCCGATCACCGTGCTCTCCTCCGGCAGGAAACACTTGGAAAGCGTGTAGCTGCTGGCCGAAACCGACGCCTGGGGAACGGGGGAGAAACTAGGGGTTAGAGCAGGGGTGACAAACATACGGGGGCCAACATGGGCCAAAGCTTCCAGTCTGATCCACGGTCCAGATAATCTGGTCAAAGTTACACATACAAAATGTGAAATACTGGATTTTTTTTTCTCTAGAAACTTGTAATTAAATGTGATTATTTTAGATCCATTGTGATCTGTTAGTTGTAATATATATAGTAAGAAAACTTAATACAAAATAATATAAAACAGGTTTAATCTCAAATAAATTGTATTAAAAATGTCAAATTAAAAAATGAGAGAATTTATAGTATGCTAATATATATTTGTATAAGATTAACTTATTTCACTGGTTTATCAAACAATACAAAATATATTGAACACAAAAAAGATTCAAATTAATTAAATTGTAAATTTGTAACTGAGGCAAAATATTATGGAAAATGCATTTTTTTTTTAAACAAAGGAAAAAATGTGAGGTTTTCATTATTTCAAGATGATTATGTTTTTCACTTACTGGTCCGGCCCACTTCAGATCAAACTGTGCCGTATGTGGCCCCTGAACTAAATGAGTTTGACACCCCTGAGTTAGAGTTTCTATTAGCTGAGATGCTTGCAAAGTGACACTGAGCCACCAGGGGGCCTCCAAAGACAAGAACATTTATGAAGCCTATTTGATTTTGTCTTTAGATTTTGACCTTGGCCATGGTAAGTTTCAGCAACAAAGAAGTCAACGTCGTGTCATAACAATGGCCTTTGGTGTGATCTATCCTATATGCCAGTGAGCAAAAGTCATGTCCTCCCAGTAGAAGCTGCCAGCAGGGATCAAGCTGCTCACCTTGTAGGTGAGGAATGTACGAGCTAAAGAAGAGTTCAAGGTTAGCCTCACTGTAAAGAAGAAGGAAAGGCCTGACATGCTGGAGTGGGGGAGAAAACGATTTACATAACTATTCCCTTTTTTTTGTTTCCAATTTTTAAATAGATTCTTTTGGCTGAGAGAAAAAGGAGCAAAATTTTCAGGGATTATCATGAATCTTAGTACAGAATTGATTAAATAAACCTGCCTGAACTGTCTCTACCAATTGGTTTGGGCATGTAATACCAAAAGGAAGTGTTTGA
>JBBDHI010000008.1:21030897-21047233 GCA_037177115.1 Craterocephalus stercusmuscarum | reverse complement strand
TGAATTGCCTGAATAAAACAACTTTTCCAGCATATTCTAATTTTCCGAGTAGTACCTGTATATTATATACCTGCTGTAAAAACGGTTTTCTGCCCCCAGCATGAATAAACTAAATCTACTGTACAACACTGTTGGGCTCCGTCGATACTTTAGAAGACAGCAGGACTTCTTCAGACTTTATCTTGTTTTAGATCCTGTGAGCATTAACTCTGCTGCTGTTACAACCTCCATTCTCCAGATTTTGAAGGCCGACAGTGAGGCGTGTCTTATAAGGAATAACACTAAGATCAGCGAAAACATAAAGGCCTTCAGTTCATGGGACTTAGATGTGTTCAAGGATAAAACTGTAGCCAGCTGACTTTCTGCACTGGAGCTCAAACTGGATAAAATCTTCCCAATTTTTTTGCTAAATAATCCATTTATGAGATGTATCTGTTACTTGAAGATCTTGTGACCACATGAACTTTTGGTAATTTTGTTTAACAACTCAAATCAGAGTAAAAACCAAATGAAAATGAGTTTCTTACTTTGGTTTATAGCTTGGTAGTTGTTGCAGGTTTCATCGGGAATGCCTTTTTCATGTGCATAAGCGTAGACTCTCAGGTGGTCTCCTCCGTAACATGACCCCGCCCTCCCGCAGTCTATCACGTTCTGGACCGACAGGTAGGCTGACGGCCACACTCCGCCACGTTTGATGTTGATACGATCTAAAAAAAAAGGGAAAAACAACCATCACCAGAAATCTGTAAAAATGTCAGTAGAGGTGAGTCCTGCCTGGCTGCTACTTTAAAATTTGGAAAATAAATATGGTTCCAATTAACATATTTTTTTAATCTAATCCTCTTCTTTATTTAGTTTCTTCTCCCATCCGTGTCTCTTTTTTTCATGGGTACCTGCCAGGGCGCTGGTGGCTCCCATCGCCCAGCATGAGCCACAGTACTGGGGGATGTGTTGGTTCCTTGTGACGCTCACATAATTTTTCCCCTTGATGTTTCTCCAATCCCACGACGGAGGAAGATCCGACACGTTAACGTACTCATGAGGTCGTGCCTTTTTCCTAATAAGCACACAAGAGGATACGCATTATGTGTGGATGTAATTGTTACACAAAGACACAGTTTTCACTTGTCTAACAAATGAGATCTCTTCCTTGCACAAGTGGTGTCGGGGCTGTGATTGATTATCAGTTCCTGCAATATCCTGTGGGGGCTTCTGACAACAGAATATTGGAAGGTATTTCCTATAATTGCACTTCAACCTGAGTGCGGGTGCAATCAACTGGAACGATGGAAAGCAACTCTGGGAGCAGTTTTACAAAAGAAATATATTAATATTGTAATTACTACAAACATTTTAATCTTGTGTATAATAGAACAACAAAGTCACAATTCTTTATTCATGTCTGAAAAATATTGTTGCAATAGTTTTGAAAGATTTTGAAGTTTTTTTTTACCCACCCATGAACTAACATCATTAAACTAATTAAACTAATTAACTACTAATTAAATTATTTAATATTTGTGTCTCTCATCAATTCTGAAAAATACTCCAACCAATGACAGGCCTCCATTTTAACCTTCCTGTATGGTTTTATGTATAAAAGTGTATTCTTCCACAAAAAATGACAGCATATATTTGTGGTGTCATTGTGTCCCATTAAGATTCTTCAGCACACCACATGAATGAGATGAAAATAGCTCCAGTTTAAGCAGCTACTCCAGTCAAGTGCTGCACATTTCATTGATATAACAGAACTATAACAACTTCATATGTATTACAATAAAGATAAAAACCTGTTTTCTCCCTCAAAATTAGTATCATATTGTTTAAAGCACATTTTCCTGTGAACACTTCTGTTAAAGGGTAATATTTCTGTGATATTGTGTGAGATTATATTTCCTGTACACTATATTCAATCCAGAATGCCGAATTTTCAGATTGCATGTGTGACAACACATCAAATCCCACATGATGCTGATGAATAACAAAAGGTGAATTGGTTGATTTCTAAATTACATAAATCTCTACACTGGCATAACTTAGAACTTTAAAATCACAAGTGAAAACCCTAAAAGCTTACAACTTGTCATAACTAAAATTATGCATTGCTTTGGACCGTAAAAACAACAGAAGAAGAAGAAGCCCCCTCTGTTTACTGGCTCGCGCTAACCGTCCTCCTGCTACTTACCTGACTGCGTCTGGTCTGCCGTCGGCAATGGGTTTGTAACACGGCTCGGATAAAAACCTGGAGGAGGTGATTTGCAATGAAAATAAACAAAACAACAGCGGGACGAGTTTTGAAGACGCCATGTTGACCCCTCCCCCTTCGTCTGACTCAGTGACGTAGCATAGAGCGCCGCCTGCTGGCCATTCACTGTACAAAGCACAGTTCTACCGCAGTGAACTGAAATGATGTTATTTTAATACCCTACAGATATTAAATATAACCCTGAACGCAACACTGATTATTTGTCAGCTATTGCTGTTTAAAGATCAACATAAAGTTGTATTTTTGTGGGAAACGGATTTCCTTATAGCATTTATTTTTTAAAACATTAAACAAATTTGAGCACTTTGTTTTCTTACTCTAACAGAAACATAGTAGCCTAACAGCTCTCACATTCAAAACCCACTGTTTTACATTCAGAGCATGAAAACAATATAAATGTTAATGACTAAATGTTTGCATTTGCAAAGATGATTACATCTGAAGACTTATTGATTGTGATTTATTTCGCAATCAATAAGGCGTCAGACATTTGATGTTCCATTTAAGTTTGCAAGTGCCGTGCTCCATTTGCATGCCCTTGGGATTGATGACACTGCGAGAGCTCAACTCGATGGCGAGATTAAAAAAGAAAACAGCACATAGAAATGATCATTAATCCTTAAAATCACCATTTGCAGTTTTACTCTAATGCCTGTGATTGAAATGATGATGATAATACTTGGATCTTCTGTTTAAATCTAATTCACACTCTTTCTCATATGCAAAGGAATTTGTTTGAGTTAATGCACAGCTGTCCAGAAACCAGACCTTAAAACATAAAACTAATAATTAAGACACCATTTTAGATATAGATCGATACAAAAATAATAATGATGGATACACTGTGTAAGGATGTTAGGAAAGGTTGTAGACAGAATGGCCTTTACCCTCCTGCACCACTAATCATAAATTACATGTTCTAAATATATACTAAATAGGAGTGTAGTAGTACTGTGGAAAAACATTTTCTGTAGAGATTAGAAAGACAGACTTATCAGTAATTTATTACGTTTTTTTATGTTTTTCTGCTTCCAAGCAACTGAAAAGCTAACATCCTAATGATAAAATAAGTGGTGGTGCACTGGGGTTTTTGCATGCTCAGCAAGAAACTTTAATAACTCACTTAGTTCACAGTTACAATCACATTACACCTAATGCAGCCCAGATGATTGGCTGGGTTAGTGTGTAGAATATACATGTACAGCTCTTAACATGGTTATTATGTTACAGGATGAAACTAGACTTCAACACACCCTGTTTTTGTGAGAGGGAAATACAGTTGTTTGTACTTTCAATGATTAAAGATTAGATGTCCATTAGGGACATAATGAACCCTTCATGAGGAACACTAGACGGTTCCCTGTTATTTGTTGAGCAGTCCATCTTCTGTTTGTGGTTTAGGCTCTGTTGATGAGCCAAAACGCTGTTGTTTCCAGAAAAAAAAATAATTTTCTCTTTTTCATGTTTGTTTTTTAAAATAAATTTATATACAGCATAATTCTCAACATTTAAAAAATAAAACCTGCTATTGTTTTCAGCATGTAAAATAGTTATCCTTCCTGTCACAGATCTGTTGCAGCTGTTGTCTGCAGTTCTGCAGGTGGACAAGACAAATGTGCTAACAGTGATGAGATCATCAGTGCATTCGGCCAACCCGGCTGATTTGCAGTTGTCTTGCTTTATGTTACACCGTTAAAGCAGGCACATAACTGTGGAACATCTGACATGGCCTGGGTCAGCTGGCTCCAGGGCTGTGCAGACATGTGGGAAACATTTCATTTTGTGACCCCTCTATGGCCCCGGACCACACAAATTTTAAGATTGCTGAAGGATTCGTAAACTTAGATGAGGAACGTGCAACATGGGACAAATTCCTGACAGAACAGGAGATATTACCACTTATATAGTATAAACATTAGCAATAGGAGATGAATAGTAATTATTCTTTCTTGTTTTTGATGGGCGGAGGTTACTAATGCACAGATTATTACAACTAAAGAGGTCATCTTATGTAAAGCAAAATTTATAAAAACAAACTACAAATGGCTTTTCTCTGTTTTTTAATCACTGCTACTTAGGCATCTGTGTTACACTGATAAGGATAAAAAAACACAAGTTTAATTAGTGTTTCTTCAGCATTATTGGACATCGTCACGTATAGTGGTTTTACGACTTTTACATCCACTTCTTAAAACAGTTGGGACATACAATTATCACCTATGTACATTCATAATCAGAAAAATGAACTGATGGCTAAAACATACCAAAAAGATTATCTGTTGACTGATTTGCTGCCGCAGGGTGGAGAAAAGATTAGACAATGAGAGCATTTTCAAGATAACCTTCTTTGCTGTAATACTTTATTGTGCAGATCAGCACATTTTCATGCTAAACTTAGATTATTTTCCCAAGAAAATATTTTTTTCATGCAGTTCTTTGCTGGTCATATTAAATGTTACAGATGTCTATGTATTCATTTATTAACATATTTATTTTATATTAATAACAGCTATTGTTGTTTCCACCACCACTTACAAATCTGAACTGAAACACTTTATTGAAGGGAATAATTAAGTTTATTCTGGAAAAGGCAGGGAGTATTACAGATATTTGAGAGAGGCTGAGGTACAGTTGGTAGCACAGAAATGTAAACGCTCCTTCATCTAAAAAACCCACTGAATTATGACTCTGCGCATGTAAAAATGACGATACATGTGACGGTGAAGACGGAGAGGTTGAATGTTCCCAGGATTTGCTAACCTCAAATAATTTATTGGTCCGGGTTTAAAGCTTCTGGAAATAACTGAAACGTGGTGGTCAGATGAAAATTGAGATAATAACAGAGTACGCAGCCACAATTCTGGGCTAAAAAGTCATCTCGCTGAATTTTGTCAACCGAAACTCAAGTTTTAATCGCAGACACACTCAACATTCCTCTTCATAAAGTCAGAGACTGTTTTCTCTGAGAGCAGACGTTCCACACACCCTGAGAAGTCCTTTGTGTTTTCACACACAGAGACAGTTGTGTGCAGCAGGAGCTGAGGCATGAAGCCCAGCTGACCTTTAACCTCTTACATCATCGTTGTGTTAAAAGCTCCACTTTTCCATGCTTTGGTGCATCTTCAAAAGCACAAACAGTCCTCAATTATGCATAACCTTACAGCAGCATGCTGAGCGTCCGTGTGTTTGCTGTAAATTTTTCAGGATGTAACGTGATGTTCCAAACAGTCCGTCAACATGTGAGTCCTTTATGATGAAGCCGATATCCTGGATGTGTGCATTAACATAAGCTTCTTCCTGCTTTTTGAAGCAGGGGCGATAAAAGCCTTAATGACACACTAAACAAACTTCAATCATCATTTAAGGAGTCCCATTATCCTGCATCAATTTGCAACAGTAAAATAGCTCAAAGAGCTGCTCTGATGCACACAAATAAATTAGAAGCCCATCGTGCTGTTGCAGTTAAATAATTTGAGCTCTTTCCGTTTGTTTTGGCTTTTTAAAAATCAGCTACCACTTCTGACATTGATGGAGGTGAATGAGATAAATAGATGGAGATTTTAATCATACTTAGAAGAGACAGGAGGTAAATAACCATTAATTAATATTGTGATCTTCTTCGCAATTTTATTTTCTTTTTTTAATCTGACCTGATCTAGTTTTCATTGCTTTGTAACATTGTTCATAGAAATGTGTTATTTCTTTTCATGCAAGGCTTCATGACTTCTAAATGATAAACACAAATTAACCTATTGTTATTATGGTCAGTGAAGACACAGCCACCTTTGGTTGGGTTACAGATAATGACTGTAATTCAGTCGCGCACCATCATGTTTAGTTGAACTGAGGATGAACAACTGGAGTTTTAGGTTAATTAACATTAACATTATAAAAAAAAACCCGTCGTCATAATGTCATCAGTCATAATGACTGGTGAAGAAAAGTTAATAAAGGGCTGAGCTTTCCAAGGAGAGCGTGGTTCTTGTAAACATCTACAGACAAGCAGTAAGGGGCATTACACTGGAAATATCACACCCTTGATTGTTTATTTGATTTTACAAAAGGTCTGTGTGTAGCGGGGTGCAGATCTTCAGTTCAGGATACAACACCTGTTTACAAATTTCCTTTGGGATTAATAAAGTTTATTGCTAATTGATTGACTGGGTAGATCAATAAAAGTTTAGATTTAGAGTTTGATGTGTTGCCATCAGGTGGGAAGTTTACACTTGCCAACTGGGATAATTAAACCAGTGCAAGCACTCATTGATTCCAACTACGATCTGTATTTGAATTGATTTGTGATTGATAAGTTATGTGATTACCATCATTATCAGTGTTTCCATTGGAAAATTCAATGAAATGGAAAGAAATTGATGGACGGATAAATGAATAATCCATTTACAAGATGCTCTAAAGGGACATTATCAGATCAAAATCTCTATTTATCCAATATATTGTAATGAAATACCAGCAACAACCTCACAAGCATTACCTGTGCTTCTATGAATATTTAGGATAAATCCAAATATCCTTGTTATAAGCAATTATTAAAAGCTGCACCTCAACAGTGAAAGTTTTATTATAATTTGAATAAATTATCAGGTACATAACCTATGAATACAAAATGAGTGCAGCCTAAAAGTGGAGTTAGCAGGTTTTCAAAGGACAAAACAACTAAAAATATGTCTACATTCCTAAAGACACCATCCGCCCACAGCCACCACAGAAAGATACTGAAAAGCCCACTTAAGCAGAGAAACCTTTAGAGTGCATGGAAAGTGCATCCATGTAAATATTGAGCATGCACAGTTTGGATTTCACTTGCGGATCAATATTGAAGCAATTTGGACGCTAATCTAATTACCCCCGCTTTCTTCTTGGCAAGTGCTGTTTGAGCTGGGCAGTGTGAGCTCTCCAGTGAAATTAAGATAAAAATAATAAAATCCCAGTTTAGGGGAATTTTCCGTGATCACATGAATATTTTATTATAATACAGTTCCTTAGTTATTAGAGCTTTAGAGAGAGAATCAATATACACAATATATACAGGTAATTTCATATCTTGGTAAACATATTTCTGACAGATTGAACTGAAAGAGACACTTTTGTGGGGATAAACAAAACAATCCAGTAATTATGTATGATTAAAAGACATGGGAAGTTAGCTTTGCTTTTTACAAAAACAGCCAAGATAATATTTTGCAAAGTCTTACAAGATACTGTTTAGATATTCTTTTGAGAATCTCCTATGCTGCTGTCATCTAATATATGTGAAGTCCTTTAATCACTGCTATGAAAAAGCATCATGAATATGAGCAGCGGTATCTGTTGTCAAAGATGTCGTATAACACAGAATGTAACAAGAACAAAGTATGGACCAGTAAATTTGTCTAATTTGTATTTTCTTCCAAAGCGGAGCTGTTTCTTTAAGAGAGAGGCTCTTCCGTTTCTCATTTTCCTCCTTTCCAAGAGTTCAAGAGTTTAGAAATAGTTTCATATCATGTGCAGGGCAGGAAAACAGGGTTTCTGTACTGAGCAATGAAAAATAAAACTAAGCTGAAAGCAATAAAAACAACCAGACAATATATTCATGTCAATAAAAGCCAGTACAAAACAAAGTGCATGAATCAGTGTTAGGTGCACAATTTATCTTTCATCAAAACCCCTCATAAGTAACTGGCGGCCCAGTCTATCTTGCTCTGATGGCGGCTGCTGGGAGGAAGGATCCCTGTGTCTTTCCGTCTTGCAGACGTCTCTCACTAGACACGCTGTTTTTTCCTCACTGTGTTGTGTGGAGGATATGAAGAATGTTCCACACTGTTCAGTAGCTGATGCAGCGTTCATCTCTGGATAATCAGCCCCGGCACAGAACCAGTGTCTCTGGCTCGGACGCTGCTTCCCCAGCACGTGGCTCACTTTCCCCATCAGACTTATAGAAGATGTGCAACATCTCGGTGCAGACAGTGACTAATTTCAACCAGCTTAAGAAGTGAAATCTGCTCTGTCTCTAACTGTAGATGCTTTACATTTCCAGAGTAGTCTGTGCTTTATCTGAACTCCATGTTACTTGTTTTCCTCTGCTACCTCCACCTCTTCCCCCAGGATGTGAACAGTGCTTTGTTGACCCCCGTTGCTTCTTCATCCATCTCTTTTTGTGTTTAGCTTACTGTAGGTGAGGTGATTGTTTCAAACAAACTGATTGATCCCTGCACTCAGTTTCTTGTCCATCACTGATACAACTGAAGAAGTATCATGGTATTTATGCAGATGACAGGACTCAGAGTTGTACTGTAGTCTGAGGTATTCAGTGTAAAGAGAAAAGGTGAGAGTATACAGTAGCTGCTGACCACTGTCTAAAACTTTCAGTCCCAGCTGTGGTCTACTTGTTAGCTTGTTATACTAGGATAATATGATGCTTCTGTCAATCGCTGCATCTTTGTAAGCTTTTTTTCTTTTCTGATTAGTCACACTAACCAGTCACAGCATTAAAACTGTGGCTTAATATCTTGCTGGTGCTTCTCATGCCATCAAAACAGCTGTCGAGATTAGTAAGAATATTTTCCCAAGAATACACTACACAAGGTTATTTTGCAAAGCCCAAAGCTCACTGTCAAAGTTATTAAGTTATTAAGCACAGGACTTAATGCAAACAAATCACCTTGTTGCAACACTACAGAAGATATGAGACCAGTGAGTCAGGAGCAACTTGACCTGAAGCGCCAATGCTGAGTCAATTTGACCCACAGAGTTTATCGATATCTCCCTCTCAAGAATCAGATGAATAATGGATCAAAGACAAATGTTACTTAAGATTCGCATCCATCCGAGGGATTAGATCAGCGGGTTTGGACTTCAAACAGCACAAACAAATCAAGGGCTGACATGTTTTGAGGTTGATTATCGATCATCATCGGCTGCAGTTCAGGAGCCTCGTGGGCGACTCCGTCTCCTCTCGCATGACAGCGGAGAAACCAGCCAGTCTGGATCTCTGCTGAAAAGTGAAACTTCACGGCTGACGTTGGCTGCAGCAACCTTTTTCATTAGCAGGATTTAACTGTTTATTTTACTTATTTTCATAAACTGAATCAGTTCTTCTGATTAGGCCAAATGATGATTCATCACATCAGGAGCAGGACCTCAGCTGCTTAGTGGTCTGACATTTTCCACGTGGAGACACAGGCAAGGCCATTTGGATCATTTTCTTTTCTCCTGCTCTTTTCCTTTCAACAAAACAGCAACATGGATCATTTCCTTGTCAATAGAGTTATAAAATATGTCAAAGAATACTTGATGTATTCATTTTATTCTTGGCTGGATGTTGCACAGCAGAGTTCAGACTTCTGCGTGTTCACTGAAAGTGGTGATAAATCATCAAAATATAACTTTAAGAGCAATATAATACGTTATTTATTGCATTCAAACTCCAGCACTTTGTTATTTATAGTTTTGATGTGTGGATACATAAAAACAGCGTGATGCTTTCTGTGGTATCTCAGACTTCAGATTATTATCCCTACATTGATGTGATAGTGATAAAACATGTCTGTGCTGTTCTCCTAATGAAGAACATGATTGTTCATCTGTATTTAAAATGGGGGAAAATTTTTGTTTTAGATCTTTGCTGTAGATCTAAAATTAAACAAAAATTATTCTTGAACAGCAAAAGCTGTGTGAGTCACCATCATCTCTCTGTATTCACTGGAGACGTTCCAGGCAGTTTCATTAATGACATTTAACATTTCTGTGTATTTTATGACTCACAAGTGACTCCAGCACTGGTAAATGTGGCAGAAACATGATGGATGTCGGTATTTTCAGAAATCTAAAACCTAATCGTGCTCTGCCTTGTGTCTTAAAACACTCTTCAACAACCAGAGGTTGAGTGGTGAAACTTTTCTATCCGGATGATGATGACAATGCTCAAATTCACAGTGCAGAATATTCTTTAAAAAAAATGACATTTGTAATTTCAAATATCTGAACAGAAGGTGCAAATTAATTGTGAAAAGAAAAAAAGCATAATCACACATATTTCCAAATGGCTCACTGAGATGATTATAGGGGTTTGTTGCTTAAATTAAAGGATCTCAGTACATGAGACAAAACGTCCTGTCGGGAAGACAAGTCTTTTCCTTTTCCTGCTCTTTCAAGCCGGCCGTGGATGTCATACAACCTCTGTGCACCAATCATCCGATCTTCTTCCTGCTGCTGAACGCTGTCTGTTGTTGTCAATTGTCATTTTACAGTCAGGTCAACATGACCCCACTTCACCCCCCCACCCCCTCCATGCATTCACTTCTTCGTCCATAAAATCCTGCACCGGTGAGTCCTCATACTGAACCCATAATATCTCCAAATCACTTTTGTTCAACTGATGATCCCCAAATCCTCCCACATCTAGCGCTTCAGAGATAGTCTACATCTTGTTTCCTGGGCCTTTGCTTAATCTGATTTAGCATCAGGAAAAAAAAATTAGTTCAAATTGTTAAGGAAAATCCATGTTTCTTTTTTTTTAGGAGTAATTTAGGTCACAAAGATCAAGTCTTGATTTTAACAAGTTGATGAGGTTTTATGTTTGTTTTAAGACTAAACTGATCCCTACATATTGTAGTTTATTTTTTTAAGAAAAAGAAAGCAGAGAGGTGTCTTTTGAAAAATATTGCAAAAATATTAATATTGTTTAGGCCTATTTGTGAGCATTTGTCCCAGGTGCTATGATGACCTATTTCAATGTACACCCTGGACTGGTTGCAGGTACGCTAAAAGAGAAAAACATTACCTTGATCAAACATAGCCTGATTCAAATCATATCATAAATCCCACTGATCAGCTGATAACCTTTTTCTCACAAGGTTCAGAAGGCAACGGAGTTGGAGAACAGCCATATTAAATCAGACCATGAGCCACTTGAGGTCAGTTTACATGCCTGAGACGGTATCATTTATAGAAATCCAACAATTTCCCCTGAGCAGAACCTGGAAACAAAAGGAAAAGGAAAAAGGTTAAATGAAAAAAACAACAGAGTGATGCAGTTTGGTTTAAGAGTCTGGGATAAATAAAACGATGAATTATAGTTGCCTGGGTTAAGTTTGAATCATGACATGCTTCCGTTTACTCAGTTAAAAACGGATTTCATGAAGAGAGGGTATTACCACATTCCTCCCAAGTCAAGTTCTGAAGATGTAATTTTTTTACACCAGTAGACGTCGCTGTTTCCCTTTTATAACCAGATTGATCTAATTGTAAATTAAATTCATTAAGATCTTTCTGGAAGTAGTGGCTCTCCTTTGATGTTTTCAGCTCCAAATACGCAGATTAAATGCATCATGTCTATGCATATGATCTGGTAAACTCACACAGGATCCGCAGTGCCCCGGAGCACGTTATCTCTTTCTCCTGGTATTTCCATCCATCTCGTCCCACCTCTTGGTTCCAATTATCCCAGTGGGCTGAGCCGACTCTCAGGCGCACACTTCTGATTGGCTGATCCCGGTGTCACTCTCAGGCTCATACTGTATCCTCCTGTTGGTGAATCCAGTCCACACCAGAAGTCAGAAAGTCAAATTTCACTAAGGGGGGCTTCACACAGAGGTGTCGACTTATCCGATTTCTGCGTCTGTTTTCAACGATCCATTGTTAAGAAGTGTCTTAAAGATAGTTTAGCAGTTTCATAGTTACTTCTTAATGAGTTTTTCTAGTTAAAAAGGAGGTTAATTAGACTCGAGGACTTATTGGTTCCTTTCTCCGGCGTTTTTACGCGTTCTGCCTGCGCAGCTCGCTGCGCACCTGAGTCCGCTGCTGTTCAGCTTTGGCAGCGTCAACATGTCTGCAACACCTCTCAGCAACTAAACTATCATGGTGACATTGTTCACCAGTGACCTACCTGCTGTGGTGAACCTCTGTAAATGCGCTGTCGCCCTCTGTGGAATGGCCAGAGTCCAGGTGTCATCAGGAGAGAGCCGTTGTGGCCGATCGGAGGAGCCATCTGGGATTTGACAGCGCGCTGGAGACTGGGATGCGAGAGAAACTTTAGAGGAGCAATCGCCGGCTTCTTTTACCTGGATTCAACGCGGGCTGCCCGGAGCCATGGCATCTGAAGTGGTGTGCGGGCTGATCTTCAGGCTTTTGCTGCCGATATGTCTTGCAGCTGGTGAGTTTTCTCTTAAATACAGACTTTATACGCATCTCAACTGGTCCGAGATGTACGTGCGCCACGTGGGGTTGGATGTTCATCAAACTATTGGATACCAATAAAGTTAATTTACCAGCATTATTCCGTAAAAAATGATGTATATTTTTTGTTATTGAAATTGTAACCCACCTGTGTGAAATTTCTCATATTGTCTTATGGAATACGGCTGGGCACATCCACCATGTCTTTATGTTTTGCTTTAAAGGAGAAAGACTTTGTCGTCATCTTTTTAATTGGTCTTGAACAATAGTTCTTCAATTTTTGTAAACGTATGTCAGTTTTTCTTTGGCTCAGTTTTCTATTTTCGCTTATTATTATTATTTTTTATCAAAGACTTGATTTTTGCTTTTTAAACCCACTGACATTAATCTTAAACTAAAGTTATACACTCATAATAGACGAATGAACTAAGATCAACGTTTTACTGGCAAAATAAAAATAAATGAAGAGTGGCTAAAATCTACGTGATATTTGGACTGAGCAGCATTCAAGGTTTGATTTTCTGATTGCAGTAGCTTTGTCCCTCATCACTGCTCCAGGCTGTAACACGCACAGTCATACATCAGCTATTATGCAGAGAGGTCATTTACCAGCACTCTCCTTCACCTGGATGTAACCTTTTATTAGATTTAGTAACACCAAGCATTAAATCCCCTGCAGAGTGCGTGACTAAAGGATATGTATGATTTATTTACAAATATTTATTTAATTTACATATGCATTTCTAAACAGTCTAAAAGTATGATATAGGCTAGTTTTCTTACTTTAACATAGTGTTATTCTAAGCATAACTAAAAACTTAATTATAGTTCACAGATGTTACACAAGCAGCTTAACTACTGCTCAGAAGTAGCAGTATGCAGCCAGGCTTGTGTAATTTGTTGATTTATATTGCTGCGGTTTCTTAGTTTTGTTTGGTACTGTAGCTACTCATGAATCATCAGCATTGTTACAGACAGCTGCTGAGAGTGTTACTGTTATTAATTAACATTTACACTGCACTGACAGTGCTTCCCCTGCTGTTTCACATTCCTTTAAGTAACAGTTCAGGAGTTTGTTTGCAACTTTGGAAAGAAAAGTGCTGTATTTCATGCGTTGTTGAAGGTTTCTGTCTGATTCACTTCTTAACTATGCAGATGTAGAAGATGATTCATGCTGGCTGTTTTTTGGAGGGACTTTTAGCAGCTTAAAAAGTTGATTTAAAGTGTATCTAGATGATGCTGGAGGCTACTGCACCTTGATGCAGACTCTTTGACTTAAATGCAGCTTAATTAAAGCTGTAATCCTGTGGTAGGCCACAAGTGAAAAATGATTAGCGTCAAAATGCCACTGAGGTTCCAGTGTAGTGTCTGTACCGCAGGCAGAAGTACTTTTAACGCTAACAGCATGCTTTCTATAGATAAGACCCACTCAGAACAACCGTAATGCATTGTTTGACAGGCCGACGCGCCATTTATTTCCAAAAGCAATTGTGAGGCCATGCGTTGTCTCCATTAATTCGTGGAAAGTCGTTTTAACAGTATGAATTAATAATGCGGTTGCGAGGGAGAGAAGAATCGCTTTCCCTCTTATCGTAAACATACCTTTAATATTTTATGTTTTTTCAAAATGTCAGGGAGCACTTGTCATGCACTGCAGCTGTACGTGATAACTGATAGGATGGAGGAGACGTGGACAGGAAATAAGGAAACTTGCTCAGAAATATAAATATTGTGGTTTCTTTTATCAACACATTTATTTATCAGTAGTTTCATAATTATCATTGACAGTATTTGATTAGATTGGTTTGTCTTTTTTTATCCTCATGATTTGGTTTAAACTCTCAATTTTTGGAAAAAACACAAAAAGTATGTGATTTTTGTGCTACGTAAACAGACAGCATAGCAGATGTTATCATTCCCCCAGCAACTACATGAGCTTCACTGTATATGTTTATGTCTGCAATGTATGTTGCAAACTGTTGCTTTTCATGTCCTAGTGACAGACTTGTCTGCTGACGTTACACAGTCAGTGTTTCCTGTCGGCCATCTGACAGCACCTCTATTGAAACAAGCACTACTGCTGTGCCCATGTGTACACAATCCCCTGTACTAACACACTCACATTTGCACACAACTACAGGTTTGATGATCAAACAGTCCACTGTTTATGTGTTTACTGGCAGAGTTCAGAGTGTGAACAGAACTGTGATCATTCACTTTCCCAAACGTCTCTTCTAATTTTGAACCTGGCGTGTGAAACGGCGGACGGAGCGGTGATGCAGAGTGAAAAGCACAAAGCTGAGGAAAACACAGGTTAACTGCTGGGAGCATCTGTGGAGTCAGGATGCTTTGAATTTTTAAAAACATTGATCCATGTGTGGTATATTTGCATATCGTAAGGCTAAAGACAGATATCCAAACTATAATACTTCGTTATCCAATCAGAAAACAAATCATTCCAAAAGCTGAAGCAGATAAAAAAAAAAAAGCTTGTTTAAAGATTTGGACTGTAGAGGTTAAAGAAAACAGTAAGACATTAAACAGAACATAGCTTCCAAGGAATGAATCAGAAATAATTTAGGTGAAAACTTAAACATCAGGGAAATTGTGGGCATTAAAAAAATGAGACAGTGTTGTTATAGAGGTGAAAACATGCAAATACTTTAGTCGCAAGTTTGACATTCTCAGAAATAAGATTTGAAAAAATGATTGAAGATACAGTTCAACGTTCTGCAGTAGCTGAACCAGGAAATCTTCATTTAAAAAAACACCCAAAAAGACAAGGAAAATGAGTGTGAAGGGTTTAAAGTAACAGTTTAATTTCAATGTAAAAGTCTTCTTTGATTTATTTGAGTAGCAGAATAGCAATAATGTTGGCTAGATAAAACTTTGGTGTGGTCTGCTTAGAGAGAGTTTGGTGCAGTTTGTGGTGTTTCATGGCCGTCTGACATTCCCTCTATTGTTTTATAAGATCTGAATTACACTGGAGAAGAACTGATTTTAAAATCCATGTTAATCTTCAGTAAAGTTGTATAGTTCAAACACTAAAGTATTAAAATACTGACGTTAGTTTTAGTAATAATACTGTCAAATTGATCTGTTTTTGTTGTAAATTAATAAAACAGTTTATAAAAAAAATCAAGAAACAAAAACAAACCATAAAACAGAGTTGCTCAAATGCACACTACCAGTGTAATGTGTTTGACCTGCAGCTTATCCAACATTACTGCCTAATGTTATAAAAATGTTTCCGTTGACCTACTGAGTAGCATCTGCTCCCTTACCAAGCAAGCAGCTTGAATTATGTTGGTGTTTTGACCATTTTATAATAGTTTCAGAGCAGGGCTAATCAGTTTGGGTCAGGTGTGTGGGAGCGGGGAAACAGAGAAAACTGCAGCCCTTATAGGACCAACCTGATAAGTCTGAGTTGAGTTTAGAGTTAACTCTGTAAATACTTTAAAATATATTTGTCATATGAACACAGTGGTAAGTAACAAACTTGGCTGTTTTTTTATCGCTTAGGGGCAGACAGCTAGCTTGTTCTAGCATAAAGCGTTATTTTTGCTTAGCATAGAGCATTTAGCCTGTTAGCCATCAAGCTTGTAATGGTAGCTAGCATTATTAGCCAGTCAACTTTTGCATTTTATTGAAATTAAAACAATTATATCAAAGTGTTCCAGAAAGAAAAATGAAAAGTCAAAATGGGAACTGTTTTTTACATTTTTTTCTTTTTTTTTTATAAAAGCTAATCATTATTCATATCCCAGTCAAGCTGCACTTCTTCTTCTTCTTCTTCTTCTTCTTCTTCTTCTTCAATTTTATTTCGACATGTTCAAAGAAACAAACAAATAAACTTGAAAATATCAACAAAGACAGTCGAAAAGGAGTGGGTAG
>JBBDHI010000008.1:20993821-21008348 GCA_037177115.1 Craterocephalus stercusmuscarum | reverse complement strand
GAATGGGGTCACTGGAGGAGCAAACTTTCTAATACAGTATCTAAAGCAACTGTAATCCTTAAAAAGTACTCAGTACTTTATTACAGCTACTTATGGGTATTCATCCAGTCACTTTTCTATCAAACAAACATATCCACGACCATCTGGTGACTTCAGGAAAGGATCTTGTGACCCCGGCCATTCTGGGATCCTGACACCTAGGCTGAGAATAACTTATTGAATGTGTTAATTTGCCATTATTGTCAGTTGAAGCTGGTATAGACAGAGTTTCTGCACAGAAACGAGCTATCAACACACAGTTTATACTACTGCAAACACTACTGATGAGAACATGTGTAACCCCTGTCAAACTCTATTATATGTCTGGTAATAGTCCAGATATCTGTGCTAAATGTTTAGATGAATAAAGGAAGTCCTCTTCATCGGTTATAGGGAAGATCCACAAGCTCTGGGAAGATGTAATCAAGTCTTTGTCAGAGCTGTTTAATGTAAAAAATTCCTCTAAATGTAAAACTCTGAGACTCTGGATAAAGGACCTTGCAGATTGTATTGGTCTGGAAAAACTTAAATGTATTGCCAAAAGGGAATCAAAGCTTTTATGAATCTCTGGGAACCATTTATGTGCAGAATAAAAACTGGAAACAGGGCACTTCTCTGAATATGTTGAATTTGTGTGTTTTATTTCTATCACTGTGTTTTCATATTGAAAAATTGCACTTTTCTATTTGATATATAAGTGTAGTTTGAGTTTTATATGTTTGATATGTGTATGCATGAGTGAGAGCGTCTGGGTGGCTGTAATGTAGATGCTTGTAAAGTTAAGATGTTTCTGTTATGTATAGTATGAATAAAATCCACTAAAATAATTAAGAATTGAAAAAACTACTTGTGGAGTTTAGACTCTTACAAATATGAAACATTTTTCTAGGCTGTCTGGATCTGTGTGGGTTAAAATATGTCATCTTTGATTTTTAAAAGAAACTTTCTTCTGTCCACTGTTCTTGTGTTTGCAGGAATCATGTTGCCATCTATGACCTCTTTTGTTTACTTCTCCACCTTCCTGTTCCTGTGCACCTGGTGGTCCTTCTGTCGGACCTTCAACACACTCCTCTTCAGCTGCATGTGCGTTCTGATGGCCATCTACAGCGCTGGACACCTCATTATGCTCCACCTGTACCAGTTCCAGTTCTTTCAGGACTTTGTCCGACCAACGGACACCTACACCAGGTCAGATATGTCAAGTTTATCTCTAGATCAGCAGACAAAATCCAAACAATACATTGTGTTTCAAAACACACTCTAATTTCCCCTTTTCCCAATTCTTTGTGCACTTTAATGGGACAACTGGAAACAAATCAACCCTTAAGAACAAAATACAAACTCCCATCTCACTTGCCACTTAGATAAACCACTAATTTAACATCACAGTATGTTACAAATGCTGCCTGACTTTTAAAGAAGACAGTAAACATACAAGATGTGTTCAAAGACCTCGACAGCAGAGTCTCCTCTGACTCAGACATATTCATTGCACCCCATCAATACAAAGTTGTTTAAATCTTAATAAATATTTACTATTATTATAAACATGAATGCAGAGGAAAGGTCAAGCCTGGCTGGAGGGTAGATGTTTCAAACTCCTACTCCCAGCTCAGCAGTATGAAAGGCAAAGCTTTTATGTTCTTCTGAGCAACCAGTGTGGCTTTTATTATGCATGAGGAAGGAGACAATCAGCTGTCTGTGGCTGCAGCGGTGAAACGCTGTGGTTGGAGGAAAGCCACATTGTTGCACGTCTTGCCAATATATTATAGTCACAGTTGTAATGAAAGCTGACTACAGTATGTACACTGGATGATAATTTAAAAAAGAATAATTATCAAAGGATTAAAAGGCTATAGTAAATCTGTTGTTCCAAGTTGATATACTTTGGTTTGGTATTTATAACCTGTTTGGGTTGTTATACTGTACTGTACAGACACAAATTTTACACTTACATTAATTTGAGGCTTTGAAATCAAATTTATTATACATATTTTTGTGTTGTAATCCTAGTACCTTAGAGTAGAAAATCATATGTATCTAAAATATCATCAAAAAGTCACTGTAAAGAATCAAGTAATATCTAATAATCCTATTTTGTTTGCAGTTAGATTATTTGTAATGGAGTACTGCTTTTCCAAAATCTTTTAGCACTGTTTCTTCTTGCGATTCCCCAAATTATGGTTAATTTGGCCAGTAAATTTGGCCTCATTCAGCAGGATGTGGAGAGACCAGCTCTTTTAAATGTCTCAATTTAATTGAAAATACTTCATTATTTAATCGTTTTCATCTACGATTGTGAAATAAACACAGACACAGTTATATCATATCTTGAAAGTAGTCGTTTGAATCTAGCAGAAAATACCAAAATCATTGTTCTTGACTGTCAATATGCAAAAAACATCTTTTTGCTTTCAGTTTCAAAATAAATAATAATAAAGATTCCAGTTCCAAGGTGGATTTATGCAGGCCAATTGTGTTTACTGCCTGTAAATAGGGCTTGTTTTGAGCCACTTGACCATGAATTCCCCTAATATCTTGACGAAAATAAACAGGAAAACAAGTGCTCTCTTCAATACAACACTGATGTTTATTTGGGAATGAGCTTATTAAAAAACAATGTGATGTAGTGTGTGAAAGTCACAAAACATTCGTAAAAGAAATACGTTTCTTAGTTAGAAACCTAAAAAAATATCTGAAAAAAGCATAAAATTAAACTTCTTGAATAGAAAGTGGAAGCACACCCAGGTAATACTGAACATTATGTTGTTGATCTTATAACTGGGCGACAGCAGGACGACCGATGACTGGAATGATTGCCGAATGGAATTCTGCTCCGCCTCCAATCCTCAACTGTCGTTATGTCCCTGAGCAAGGCACTTAACCCTCCTTGTGTTCAGTGTTGCCATCACTGGTGTGCTCAAATGTAAGCCGCTTTGGCTAAAAGCTTTTGCTAAATGACTGAAGAAAAGAATAACTGGAAATAATGACGTGTCCTCAGACCTCAGCTGCACTGAAGCCGTGTCTGTGGAGCTGGTGTCTCAGTGCCCTTGGTGTTACAGGGTTTTATTGATCTCCCTCTTCCTCGTTTAAAAGGAACGTTTTGTATGAGGACTGAAGCTATTTACAGCCGTGTCGAGCTGAAGCTGCCTTGAGCAAACCTTGCGTCCTCCCCATGTCTTTGATGGCAGATAGGGTGGTCAGTGCAGAACTGCACTGGCTGATTTTTTTTTATTTTTATTTATTTAATGACAAAATAATCTCATAATGATAAGTTTCCTCATATAATACAGCAGATGTATGAGCATTAGTCTGGTGTGTCCAAAGTCAGTCCTCCAAGGCTGCTGTCCGACAGGTCTGGGATTTCTCCAACTGCAGCAGATTGATGGGCCGAACTTGACAACAAGCTTTTGAGGAGAGCCACTTATGGTGCGTTCCATTTACCTCACAACTGGGAAGTTCGAACTCGGGAATGACGTCACGCCCGAGTTAAAAGCATTCCAGCTACATCTTGGAAAAATAAGGCAGCTTCCACATTAAAGCCATTTCTCAGGGACAATTGTTGTTTTAAACCAGCAAAGCAACTATAACAATACTGCAAACTGTGTTTCTAAGCAGAATCATCCGCAAAAAGGGAACGGATGTTTTTAAACGATAAAGTGTCGTTAAGAAGACCCGCACGGCTGTTTGCCTGTTTTGGATCTCAGTACAGCTGACAGCATCTTAGTTCATGAAAAATGTCAACAAAAACTGGTCAGAAGTGCAAATAAACGTTATATTATAGGCGCTTCTGCAATGTAAACAATGTGCGCAGCCATCTTGAAACGCAAAGTCGGGCGGTGGTGAGTTTCCTCAAAATCCGACTGCAGGAGGCCGTTCCAGTTGAAACTTCCCACTTGAAGTCGGAAATTCCGAGTTCCGAGTTAAAATAGAACACACCATTAATTTAAATCGGGCGTGCTGGATAAGAGAAACATGTAAAACCTGCAGGATTACGGCCCAGAGTTGGACACCCCTGAATTACACCGTGCAGCTGTTCCGGCTACAAAAGGTGTCAAACCTAAGTGAAAGTTTTCCGAAAGAGGATTTTCAGTAAACCGAGAGTAGTTGTTTTATGATAAAAATATGTTTGTGTGGAACAAAAAAGATAAAAAAAAAAAGGTCTCAGCAGAAACAGATGCCAGTCTGACTGGAATATAAACCAGGTTGTTGCTGACAGGAGTTGGCATGTGTTCAGTCTGTGAAAACAAACCAGTACTTGACTGAAGCATGACACTGGTGATGTGATCAATATGTGCTGGCTTGCTGTTGGAGAACTGGTTTCCAAGAAGAACTCATCGCTGTTCAACTCTAAACTATTCCAACACTGACATACTAAAAAAAGGCATATGGCCACCTATTGTAGCAGAGATATATGATTTCTATCAGTTAAACAAAGTTGTCGAACCATAACAGTAAATCAACTTTACTGTTCCAGTAAAGGTACTACGTGATGGTCAGGGCTCAGTGGTGTCCTTACAAAAACAAACTTCTGTTTAATCTTTGCTTATTTTTCTTCTTCTGGTAAAGTCAAATGGAAAGCTGACACATTTTTTTTACCACAAACATCCACGTCCAAATAGTTTCAGAGTTAGGGAATGGCATGCAGTGATATTATTTGTTTACATGAATATTCATCAAAAAAGTGCGACCAAAAAAAGTTTGATATAGGATTTCTCAGCCTATAAATGAGCTTTGTTTAGGTTTTAGCAGTGAATCTTGAAACGCTGGTAGAAGTTTTAAACAGCGGACTTCTCCTTTTTAAAAGAAACACTTCATTTCTGTTTAAATGCTTTCATTTGGAAGGATTCTTGCTTGGTGCCTCTTTATACAAATAGGCCAACTATTTCATCATCTGCCATCTCCTCACACGTTCATGTTGACTTTCCACTGCTCTGAGGTATTTTTGTCTGCCTCTGTGTAAAATCTGAGGCCCGATGTGAAGCCTTCTCCTTTGCTGTTTCCTCTGCGCTCACCTTCAGGCGGGTTAGCGCCTTAGATATGCACAGCCCCCATCGGACAATAGGCCATTGCAGTGCTTGCCCTAATTGTCCTTGTTGACAGTGACTCGGCCTTGCTGTGGGTCTGCTGCTGAGTGAGACTGTTGAGAGGCCTGGCTTCCATTCCACTTCCTGCCTCCCCCACCTTACAATGGAAGTCCCCAGTCATGTGACCAGCTGGCCTTCCCCAGTTGTTGGAAGAAACAGGAAGTGCCTCAGGCTGAGGAGGGTGGTCACTCCTCTACTCAGGAGACTCAGGAGGCTTCTAAATTTGAGTAGTTGTCACACATACGTCACTGCATTTCCTGAGCAGAGGAACTTGGTTCTGGGCAGAGGAAAAGAAGTCAGCCTTACGGCATCCTTTCTTGTATAAACAGTCTTAGGCTCGCTGCATTGTTCAGATTCCAAGGTTAGAGGACTTTCATGTCAAGAATGTCATTAGCTGTCATTAGCTGTCATTAGGAAGTCTTTATTTGATTTGGAGAGCTGTTTTTTTTTTTTAAAGAGGTCATTTTAATCATTTTTTACTCCCAGTATACATTTATAGGCCAGCTTTTAAACATCACACTAAAGATTTTATTGAATTAAATTTGGGTATTTATTAATCCCTAAAACAACTTAACTTTGCAAGATGTAAATAAGGTTGTTTATTGTTTATTTAATTATGATTTATTGTTTGTCAGTCAAAAGATTTAATTAGTTCCTGTTCTAACGCACAATGGCTTTTGGCAGGGATGGCTTCCTGTTCCTTTCTGTGTTGCAGTGGATGTGAAGAAGCCGCTTACACTGTTTCCTCGCTGTGTTGTAGAGGGTTTAAAGAATTGTCCATTATTCGACAAGAAGACATCTATCACATTAGTTTTAGGTTATATAACTATGTACCAACTTGATATTAAGATAAGGTGGACTTTCCCGTGACCTTATCTTTGTTCATCCATTTTCCAAACTATTTAATATAGCTGTATTGTTTTATTATAACAAACTCGGTCTTACAGAATGATGGGTTGATTGAAACCTTTATGGTATTAGCGAGGTGGTTTTAAAACTGTGATGTAGCTGTGATATCTTATAACTGTGACAGTTCTGTGTATAACGTATCCTTGCAAGAGATATTGAGACATTCCCAAGCCAGATGAGTTATCACTGGTGTATTATGTACTTACTGGTAAATCTTTGCTAATAACTCAAGGAAGACAATAGTTTTCTCTTCCTCTTGAAGATTTAAAAGGCTTAACCGAGCCTTTAGTAGCACTTTATGGTGAGGAACTAAGGTTGTTCTTTTCTTTTGGGGCTGACTGTAAAATAGCTTTTGTTGTCTGGAAACAAAGTGAGTCTTTGGGAGACAAAGACCAGTGCAAAGTCACAGTGTTAGTCACTGCAAATTATTCACTGGATTAGTTCATTTTAAAAGGCTGTAAATTCTTATGTTTAACAATTTGAAACCAAGGTCTCCTTGCTGTCAGATAAAAAGTTAAAATGATTCATCAATCATTCATTCACACGCACACACACTATGCGTGTGACTTTATGTTGACTTCCCATGTATCTCTGCTCAGTCTTGTCTGAAGATAATTCTTATATTGTTTTTATTGTTTAAATGATGCTTGTTATCTTCATACACTCCTCTGTTTGATCTCTGCAGAATATTTGGCATCTCCCCCATTATTCAGACCGACTGTTCCTACACATGGAAGTTCATTGTGCACCCGGATCGTAAGTGGTACCACTTTGTCAATCCCATCATGCTGCTGATTCTTTATTACACCCTGGCAACGCTCATCCGCCTCTGGCTGCAGGAGCCCGTTGACCAGCTGATGGTGAGTACTGCAGACTAAAATACTATAAAACCCAGTTACTTTGTGAGCCTGTTTATTGTATTAAATGCTTTTTTTTTAAATCAGGTTTGCAGTAATCTTGTTTATTTTGACATTATTTCACCTTGGAAATATGTTTACTGGTTTGCTGTTGTTTACTGGACAACAACCCAGCAGCAGGGCCGATATCTGCTCCTGTGTGCAAAGAGGAACAGGAGCACAGCCAGAGCCCTGCAAAATGGCCTCCAGTCAGAAACAGACTCCATGAGGGTTTGACTTCCACATATGAGGCCTGGTTCACAGCCCAAAACCATGCAGCCTCTTGGGCTTTTGCCAGAGAACAGGATTGGCCGATTGGCCGATTGGCCATCGGCGCTTTGTGCTCATCATGGATGAGAGCAGCTTCACATTGAGCACATGTGATGTGAGTCTGAAGACGCCGTGGAGAACATTCTGCTGCCTGCTAGCCAGAGGTGCCATTAGGTCCTGGGATGAGGTCCTTAGACCCATTGTTGGGTCATATCCTGCTGAAGTGGGACCTGTGTTCCTTCTGATGTAGACAATGCTCCGCCTCACGTGGCTGGAGACAAACACATTGAAGCTATGGACCTGAATCCGATCCACCACCACATCACACCACAGACTGCACAGGGTTTGACTGATGTCCTGATCCTAATCTGGGAGGAGATCCCTCAAGAAAATATCCCTCCTCTCATCAGGAGCTGGTTGTAGGGAGTGCATACAGGCACGTGGAGGCCACACACACACTACTGAACCTGATTTTCAGCAGAGAAAGATGGGATCTTTGCACTTTTATTTGAAGTAAGATTCATGGGTTAATAATTAATAATGAAATAATGATAAAAATAGCTTTCCTTTGGTCATCCTTATATTATTTGGTTCTCAACACATTCCAATGAATGAAGATTTTCACCTGGAAGATGTGTTGTTTAAGTGTTCCCTTTATTGTTTTGAGCAGTGTCATCACTTCTTGAGCTCCAGTTTACTGAGCCCAAACTAAAACAAAACCAGCTTGTAGAATTATTCAAAACAATGACAGCACACAGAGGCTACAGCTCCACATCTGGCCCAGGTTTGAATCCTGGCCTGGGGCCCTTTTCTGCATGTCACTCCCTCTCTCCGTCTGACCCCCTTCCCTCTGAAGTAACTTTCTAATAAAGGATCCTAGAACTCAAACGCTTCAAAAAAAGACGAAAGTAGTATTCAGGTATCTGATTTAATTGAAGATTGATGTTGAGGGGAAGAACCAACCCGAACAGGGCTACTGTTTCTGGTCCTATGAGAGACGAAACCCAGACGGTTTTCTATGTATTCCTTCTTCAACAAACCAGAACAAATTTAAAGGATCTAACAGCCGATCTAGTTCTGCACGACTCATTAATTTGAGTCAGATGTGTTGGAGCAGGGATACATGGGAAACCTGCTGTAGTGACCCTGAACCAGATTATCTTATCCACATAAACAACATATAATTTAACAATGATTCATGCAATTATACCTGTATGAGTTGTGGGAAACCTTGATTTGGAATCATTTCTAAGAGGATGCAAATAGTGGGTGTCAGAGATGTACGACATCGTTATGTATCAGTGTGTATCCGTACACAACATCCCCGTAACATCCTCCTCCACAGTAAATTCCAGACAGTGAGCTGAAATAGATTCAGATTGAATTAAATGTGCAGCCAGGTGGCCTTGAGATCAGAGAAACTGTACTGATGGAGGATTCCAGTACAATCGATTCCCAGCTGGATCAGTCCACTGTGTGCAGCTTACCGTATGTGTTATCTGAGACAGCGTTTCACTTAGTTTGGCAATGCACGCAGGGAGGACGCATCTTGGCATGATGCTCCAGTGTTGCAGTTTCTGTTGCATAACAAACAATCTGCAGAGTTGTAACGGGAGATGAGGGGTCGGCGTTACGTCTGCGCTGTGTATGAACTAAATGCACTGATGATGCATTGTGTGCACTGTCCAGGTCAAATTCAAATTAGATCTGTGGGCAGATGCTGGATAGCAAAACAAGAAGCCTGAAACACAGTCAGTTATGTCTGCGTGAAGGTTTTCATCGGTCAGAGATCCCATAAAGTCACAACAAGCAAAAAACACCTTCATTTTTCTCCTCAACTGGGACACTTGGATTAATTGCTCTTTTAACAAATAGATTTTCAGGATGCTTGAACATTGGAATTATGATGTTTGTGCTGTTAGTTGCACTTTTTTGAAAGCGAACGTTCTGCTGTCTTGTCTCCTCGTCCTCTTATTCAGGCTGAACTTCACCGCTGTGTTGGGTCGAGGCAACGATGTGGCACATGGACATGAAATCACTCACCAATAATTGAGTGTAAAGATCTTCCAGCATAAATCTGTAGAGCGATCATTACCTGAAGTGCCTGAAAGAGCATGGCTGCAGAATGACCATCCAATTGCTAATGGTTGAACAAATCATAAACTGTGTGCCGGTTAATCTGTAATGTAAAATCTATCCAATGATTTGTCTTGGTCAGAGAGCACTGACTGCGCCATGCTGTGATTAAGATAAAGTTGAAGGTAACGATTTATTCCACTATGATGACCGTTGTTAAACCTTCGTTCATCTCTTTCAGAAATTATTATTTGCTCAAGATAAGGAAAAGCCTTAAATTATTTCTCTAATTTCTATTAGTTGTACAGCAAATTTCCTGTCTAAGACACTTCAAAGTGCCGTATATTAACATTAAAACCATTATAGTGCAAAAAAAAAATATATATAAAATAGTAAAAGGAATGAAATCCCCCAAAATATATATTTTTAAATTGATTAAAAGCAATGTAAGACACCATGCAGCTTCATGCATAGATGCATGAGAACAGATATGTTTTTAACCTGGTTTTAAGGCAGTCTACATTCGATGCAAGGTGTTTTACATTGATGAATTAACATGGATTCTTCAACTGGCTCCCGGTATCCGATGCTAGGAAAGAACACAACTGCAATGTTACTCATTTTAATTTGCTTAGTTTAGCCAATGAAAAAAGTTTGTTGTAAGTCTTTATAATATGCATTTTTATCTTAATTATTACATTATTCGTATGTTAAAAAAGTAGCTTTTAATTGTTGACAGAATTTTTAAGAGATTTCTCTGCATCTTCAGCTGATTGTTTCAGTTCTTCGGCGTACACTTCGATGATTTTTTTCTCCCGTCAGAGACCAGCAATTACCGTCCAATAACTTAGCTATAAACGGGTTAAAAAACAAGTTATTAAGTAGAAGCAAACAGGAAAATTGTGTTTACATCTTTCATACTGAACACACAATTCTTAGAGATATTGTCCAGTAAAGCATTGTGAAGTTTAAGAGAATGGACCAGAACAGATTTCATATAATGGGACCTTGTATTTTCAAGATTTCTCCATTACTTAGAAGAAACATTTTTCCCACTACTGAAGTGGAACCACTCTGAGTGAAATATCATACAACATGGTCACATTCAAGGAAACCCTTCTCTGTCTCTGTCTTCCCTCTCCTCAGAGCTTGAGGCTCAGCTCCTCCATCTTCTAATGGAGTTATAGATTAGTGTTTTTATAGAGGGGTCAATACTTCCCTGCAAACCTGTAGGGCTGTATGCATTATTGATTTTTCCACAGAGGGGTGTGTATGTTTTCACCTACTCTTACACTTTAGATGAAGGGATAATAATAAAAAATTATTAGTACTTAAATCAGCAGCTGACAGGTTTGTTCAGTAGTGGAACTGCTGGATTTTGATGGACCCCATTTCTGCCCAAAAGTTGAGAAAAGGTGGATTTTCTATTTCTATTTTCCAGTTTTAACATCTTATATGTAGTTGTGTAATTGAAAAAAAGGAGATAAAACAGATCAATTTAATCTCAAAAGATGCTAAATTTAGAAGAAACTATTTTTAATGTTTTAAAATCCCACACAAATTAAGTAGATTCACAAAACCAATATCGCTATGTAGTAAATTATTTAACAACCTGAACCTGACCACCACTATAAACAAGCTAGCCCTTAACCAAGTACCAATAATGAAAACAGTACGTCTTTAGGTATTGATACCTGCCAGAGATCGCTGGGATGAGGGACATTTAAAAAAAAAAAAGTTAAGAATATCAGTTTTTGTTTTAAACCACTATGCTGTATCATAAAAATGTTGAATGGCAATTGATTTTATTTTATTTTACCTCATTAAACCTTTGTTTCATCAGGCAAATGCTCATGATCAAATGGCTTGTTTGATGAGAGCACGGTCAACTCCAACATAAATACAAACGAGCGGGGCTTTGGTTACACTAGTAAAACACACATTAAACCATTAAAGACAAACTCCGCTATCCAGTTTAAAGCTTATCCTGCTGCAAAGCATTTGCATGATCCTGCATCTACATATCTGTGATAAGAGTTTTAAACTGAGGGAGGGTCACATGGATCTGAAGCTTGACTTTTTCTTAAACCTTGTTCAACATAAAGCACCAAACCCAAACGTTTTTCTGACTGAAGATTAAAAAAAAATCCCCCCAAACAGATTATCAGTATATTTGATATAGTTACTGATTCTTGATAAGTTAAAACATCAACAAAGTCACTGTAGAGGATTTTGGCTAATTTCTTTGTTCTTCTAAGGTAATGTGAAATAATAATGAAAATTTGTTTTTGGAGGCGGTTCTCAGCTGCGTTTTGAGGCTAATTACTTTTTTTTCTAAGGGAGCTGATAGGGTATATGTCAGGGTTTTTTTGCGATTAGGAGAAGGGCTGATATGTCTGCAAAAATGTTTAGTACATGGATATGCTCAAAGTAGAATGGATTGCAGGTTCCCCTCCCAAAAAATTAGGACATAGTCATTGCCTTTACCTATTAGTGGTTTTAATGTTATTTTGATGTTTTTTTAGTGCATAACCACTGACCAGTGAATATGTACATTCCGATACAACGAATGCAACAAAACAGTTGTGCAAACAGTGTGTCAAACTGTTGCCTTGCATTAGAGGGGGGACACATGAATGTACCAAAAGTATGCAAGGTTTGGTTTTCCTATTGTATTTAGCACAGACAGTTTGATTGTTTAGATTTGATCAAAAATTGTCTGACACCTTTTTGTTTTGTTGGGCCAATTTTAGTTTGGACTAGGCACATATCGTTCGTGACATCATTTTCATAAACTTACACATTTTTTTCCAGATCACCATATTATAGAGAAGTTGGACTGTATGAAAGTCTAATATCCCTTTGTGTTGACCGATTCATGAGTAAAACTTATGTATCATCATCCTTGAATCAGTTTCTCACATGAGTCTGAAACACCAGGACATCATCATTTTAGAATATATACACACTACCAAGAAAGAAAATCATTAAATGATGGAAAAACCTGGTCATTCTATAGATTCTTGGAGTCAGCTGACCTCCATTTTTCCACATTGCTTAACCGGAAACTGACCAAACTGAAGCAACCCTGTACTATAACTGGCTGCCCCCACAGGCATGTATAGTAGAAAGTCGCAGTATTTCATGTCTGGGACAGAGTAAATCTGGCTTCATCAGGCCACATGACCCTTTTCTATGGGTCTCCTGTCTTTTCTTAATGCTTCCAAGGAAATTGAAGCCTCTTTTCGATTAACCTCACTGATAAATGGTTTTCTTAAGGCTACACAGCTGCTTTACTCCCAGTACCTTGGCTTCTCTTTACACTGTGTGTAAATTATCCTACTTTCACCACTAAACACTGCTGTTAATTTCTACTAATGATTTCTACTAAACATTTAAGTGATCTCCAGTCACAATCCAGATTTCATCCCAGGGTTTCATTCCATAACTAAGGAGTGTGTACACTAACATGATGCTTTGAAAGAATACTGCATACCTTTCAGCCACTAGGGGAGCTAAAACTGTAGCTGCCTTCAGGCCACACGACATTATCTACGTTTCCATTGCAGTTATACGCAAAATAAATGCGGTATTTCAAAAAATTTGCTGGTGTTGAATAATGTTTTGCGCATAAGCCTTAATTCTCGTAAAATCTCTTCCTATGAGACTCCACCTTACAAAACATTTTGTTTTGGAGCATTTAGATGTGTTTAGTGAATCCAGTTTGTACATTAAGCCTGCCGCACACAAGAGCTATCTGCTGAGCTAAAAATCATTCGAAACCGTTTGCTGAGCAGAAAGCTCGACGCGAGCGCCTCATTTTCGGTGAGTTTTCCGCCTCACGAGGTCTTCAGGCGAAAATCAAACATGTTTGATATTTTTTGCCTCGCGAGGCAAAGAACTTACCGTGTGTGGCGCTTCCTGAGCTACGTGCTAACGCTGCCAAAATTATGACTGTTGGCACACCTAATGGAAAAAAACATCACACAGTTTATTATCATACAGTCTGCCATGATGATACCCGTCACCATTTCCTCCTTAAAAAGGTCACGCAGCTTCTCCTCAGATTTTAACCCTTGCTGATTACAGGAGCTGATTACATCCAGCCCTGAGAGAATCATGTCTGTTGCACGGTAACGGACTCAGCCCTGAGATCAGTGTGGAAGATACACATCAAACTCTAAACTGTCTATCTGTGTTTTTTCAGGAGGACAAGGATGATGATATGTGTGAGGAGGAGGAGGACCAGGGCGGGGACAGAGCGAACAACTCAGCCAACAGGAAGAGGCACATGTGGTGGGAATCGCGCCAGGGCACAGATGAGAAAAATGTACGTGTGTTTCATGGAGTAAACCTAATTGGGTTAGCATGTACTTCTGATATTCGAGTATTAAATAAAAATAGTGGAGAATGAAGCAAACCAATGATATAGAGGTATAAACAGAGGTCAGAATAAAAGAAACCAACTCTTTAAACAAACCTGCTGCTTTGATTGTTTTCCTCAAGCGTCATAATAGAGTCTTTAGAAAGATGTCAGGTAAACACTTCGTTCTCACACACTTTCTGACCTTGTTCCTATATTGAGGCCTTTGGTCTCCTGTGGCCACCTTCTGAGGTCGAAAAGCTTTTAGTCTGGTCCGACACAGATGAGTGATGAGCTCGATTTACAGAGTAGCTGCTGTTTCGTTCCTGCTTATCAGGAAAAAGAGGGCCTTTGACTCGGGCAGCTCATCAATATCACATCTTGCTCTTTTCTCCTCCTAGCTCCTGTCCACCCAAGATGGCATCAGTACGACTGAGGTGCGGCTGCTCTTGATGCCTTCTTTAATCTTCTCCTCTTTATCCTTTATTCCTGCTGCAGGAAGGAAAAAACAACAGAATGCTTTTTCACACTGTATTCTCATAAAAGGGATTTTTAAAGCTGTTCAGTTATTACAGTTATAGTTAATACAGTTTATGTAAAGTTTAAGTTTTTGACAGTTTTAAGTTAGTAAAATAAATGTTGTGATTTATTAATGTTTTGTGGAAATTAATTTATCTCAGACTTTTTTCCCCTAAATGAGTCAATTTTCCTTAAAGCTATTAATATATATAATAATAATAATAAATAATAATCAATGAATAAGGCGCTTAACTTTTATGAAACAGATCTCACAGTGCTATACCCGATATCACGTCCGGCTAGTTTAGCTAGCGATAGCGGCTAGTTTTTTAGCTTTAGCATGACGGTCTTCTCTGCCAATGGGATTA
>JBBDHI010000008.1:20894937-20907522 GCA_037177115.1 Craterocephalus stercusmuscarum | reverse complement strand
CACCCCTTCTTAACCCCTGTTCTGAGGTGTTTCTTTACAGTCAATGAGAGCAGCTCGATTTGATGCTGTCTCTTTAATTCTGAACGAGACGTTTCACACCCGCCCCCTTCCTGGTCACAGAGCGTTCTACTCGGTTCAACTCCGCCCCATTCGGCCATCTTGTAGTTTCTTAGCGGCTAATGATCGGCAGAGAAAGTTTTTTTACAAAATGTCATGTCCATATTTAGCGAACCTGCAGCAAATACTCTGACATAATAAGCAAGAAAACCCAATTGCGAATGGAGAAAAACTAAACAGACTCGAAAATTTGACCAAAAAAGAATAATTAGATATATATGCAGCACTGGGAGTGAATAAATAAAAATTTTCTGCACTCCTGAACCCTCAAAAAAGACAAAAACATGTATTTAATGGCTTAAAAAAATGGATTTTTCATGATATGTCCCCTTTAAAGAACAAAAACATGCAGCTTTTCCCACCTTGTACTTATAAGTCACACAGGACTGCGCTGTGTCAAGATCCACCCTTTAGGGTTGAATTGGTAAGATTGGGATCCCAATGAAAATGTTGAAAAAGTAGGACTGGTTGGATTAACAATTTTGGCAGTTTCGGCCTGTGGAAACAGAAGAAATACACAATGACCGTTCCCATAAAGAGCTGGACTCATTTGTGGAAAAGAGGATAAAGTCAGTCCAGTGTTGACTCTTGTCTTATCTCTGGCTTTGTCCTTTTCTTGCTTTCTCTTCCTCTCTCACTCCAGTAATGCTCTCTTGCATTTATCTGACGAAACATCCGGTGTGTTTATATCCAGTTGCTGGTTTGTGTCCTGGAAGAAAGAATTGTAAAGTGCAGTTTTTAAGCCTCAGGACGCATCCCAGTAACTGCAGCTCCAGCAATGTACCACATATTTATAGTGTCATAAAGTTAGATCGTGCTACTTTAAGATGCATCACAGCGTGCCATCAGGCTGACGTTCAGTCAGGTGGTCACAGCATCTTTCTAGTCTTTTCTTTTTCAGCCATTCTGTGGATTTCTCGCTTTGCTTGGAATAATTTTTTAATTAAATGATCAGATTTTAGTCAAGCTTCCGTGCATGGTTTGTTAACTCCACTTCTTGGAGGCTTCTGCCCTACAGTTTATAGATGTTTTTTCTGCTCCAATACAGCTCAGATTCCTCAAGAGCTTCTGATTGAGCCATCAACTAAAGTCAAGTGAGTTGAAGCAGGGAAATATCTAAGCCCTGCAGGGCTGTGGTTTTAGACGTACTTTACCTGTTGGACACATTTGACTTCAGTATTTTAGTGTGCAGAGGAATTATAGTCGACTCAATTGTTGCAAGGTTCCCCAAGCTCGAAAACAAGACCAAATCATAAGCCCTCCACTGATTTTCTTGATGGCCGTGAGGTGTTTTTAGTTTCTGTAGACCAGACAAGCCATGCTTGTTTAATTGAATGGTCACAAACCTTAACATTTAACATGCTAGCGCCTAAGATGTAGCTCTTGGTTTAATTTTTGCAATTTTTTTGAGCATTGCACCATCTGAATTTGGAGTAAAGTTGATGGAAAATCTGCTTCCTGAGAGATTGGCAACCGTTATGAATGTTTTTTACCTTTTGGATGATCTTTCTCACGTCAGATGATGGACTCGAAACTGTTTGGAAATGGCCTTTCCAGGTTGTTGGGAAGCAGCAGTTGTTTAACACACACCTGGGTACTCCAGACCAGTAAAACCGATCAGCTCTTAAAGTGCTATTGATTAGCAGAACCTGTCTGCTACTGACCCTGTTAACTCCATTGGAAGCAGAAAGTGTGAACTTTGGTTTTTCTTTATCCTCTCCTTCTATACCTTGGCTTAGTTTTTGTTTATATAATGACTCATTGTGAAATTTCCTGTATTGCTCTTAGTCTCAGGTTGTACATCCTTAATTTTAAGACCTAGTTAAGGCCAAATAAATTTTTCTTTTGTTCGAATATCAGAATTTCGCTGAAGCCTGTTTTTATATCCATATGACAGTATAGAAGCTTTATTAGGCTTCTTGTCATCAGCAATGGTCCTCATTGTTTTTATCAGCTGATTTTTTTTTGAAGACTGTAGTCGACAGAATGATTTACATCAATATTAGTGATCTTTCTTTAACCTTATCTTGAGTCTTTACTTGTTCGCTGGCCTGAACTTTCCACTTTTTGTCCACATCATAGGTCCATCAAGTCAGTGTGTTCCAAAGACTGTAGATTAATGGACGCACATTAAAACCATGTGACCCTGACGTTTTTGAAGAGCTGAAAAGAAGCTCATAGGGAGGTTCCTCCTTTTGCCATCTTGGCTCTATCATGTGTCTTCTGACTGCTTGAAAACCCCAAAATGGGCGATTCCATGCACTTAGAAAAGACAATTTTGCATGAAATCACCCTTTTAAGCCTAAAATGTTTTTTGAACCAGGCTGTAAACATGTTTAATTCTGCTGTAAAGCTGGCCTTTTTAACACGGGAGTCTATGGGGGTCTGTGTTGTTTTGCAGCAGTACCTATAAGTGGGAAACTGCAATTTTGGGCACTTTAAGTAGGCTTCATGTTTCTAAGTTGGGGGTTGTTGCTTGTTTGTTTCTCCCTCAGTGGCCATTCTCTGTAAGGATCAAACTTAATTATTTGTAAGTAATGAGATTAAAAGCCAATCTAGAATCAATATACACTTAGCATAAAAGTTGAACTCACTGAGATTAAAATATTATAAAGTCAAACACAAAACTTTCTACTCATGTTTCAGTAAATGAATAAACTAGTTTAGCTTCATGTCTCTGTGACAAAGTGAAGTATTGAGACATTTTAATGTAACTGGAAGACTGAGCGTGCTTCTTGTTAGAGAAACTGATGATGCTTGTAATGGTTATTGCAATTATGGAAATAACGTCTGTCCTACCTTCAAAGCATCTGTCATCAATGTAGCCCTCTAATCTGCAAATCCATTCCTCTAAATCTGTCTGTGGGACAATGTGATTCAGTTTCCATGGCCAGTTACTGGTGCTGATGACAGGACAGGACTGGAGCCAGAGAAGCTGCAGCATCAGAGCAAAAGAAGCTCAGTTTAAGTTAATTTATTTGTAATTTAAAAGAACCCAACAAAAACACACTGACAGGAAAAACAAATATCAGATCTATATGATAAACAGTCTCTTTATTAATGTTTTGGAGATAGATCTCCATGCTTTTCTCTTATTATACAGGATTTTATCACTTTGTTAATATGTTATGCAGAGAGCTGTGGAAATTAATGAGTATATTCTTGTTCCACAGATGGTTAATTTTTTTGCAGTTGCTGCAAAATCCTCACGTCAAAATGACCCTTTGAATATGTGAGATGTAGTATTTCTGGTCCACAATGTCAAGCATGCAAAAATATGCAAATGGCCCGAAGAGACCAACGTCTCATGATTGGCAAGAAAAAAAATATTTTGATTTAATTCAGTTATTGTGACAATCTTAATTTTGAACGTAAATTTATCAGTAGGCTATTATAAGCATTGTGAAACAAAACAAATATGAAACGGTTCATTAATGTTGCATCAGTTTATAACAAAGGTCATATCACAGCTAGAAAGATTAGACACGCCTGACACTGGAGTTGATGATTATTTCTTCATTCTGTAGAATTTAACATTTATTTCTTTATTTTTTCTACCAATTTCTTTGTTGAAAATTTTCAAAAAGAGTACAGAGTTTCAGGATGAATACCAGTGACATTGGGTAAAATTCAGCATTAAAGCAACAGCATTTACATGAAGAAGCCGAAGCATGTGACCTGTCATGCCTGGAAACTCATAGCTCCACTTTCTCTTTACAAGTTACAGAACAACACACAATGACAGATGCTGATTTAAAGAGAAGTGATAGAAGAAAACCTTCACCGACGGCATTGTCTCGCATGAAATGGACGTGTTGCTGAAGACCCGTTCTCCTCCCGGCTTCTCTTAGGATGAAGTGGACGAGCTGCGGGCAGAGATGGAGGAGGTGCGAGACAGCTACCTGGAGGAGGAGGTGTACCAGCTGCAGGAGCTGCGGAGGGAAGTGGACCGCTCCAACAAAAACTGTCGCATCCTGCAGTACCGCCTGCGAAAGGCCGAGCAGAAGAGCCTGCGGGTCGCTCAGACCGGCCACGTGGACGGAGAGCTGCTGCGAAGTCTAGAACAGGATCTGAAGGTCTGTTGTGTGTGTGCTCGTTCCTTCTGATTCCACTTCTTTTAACTTAGTATTCATAGTGAATTATTTAATGGATTATGAATAAAAATGCCATAAATGAAAAAATGGCTTACATGATGGTCCACATTCTTTTTTACTGTGAAAATGGTTTTTCATTAAGTGGTTGATTAATAGTCGGAGCAGTTAGAAAACTGAACAAATAATATTTGATTTGTCAATTTCCTTTGCATTAATCAAAGTAAATATGACAATAATGTGCAGTAAGAATGATAAAAGCATGAAAATTGCCATAAAAGTAATTGTTTTTGTTATCGAACAGCATGAATGACACACCAATGATTCCTCTGAGTGTGAAAGTAAGAACTGGTGAAATATTCATGTGCCCTTCCTGTGTTATAAACTGAACTGATGACCGCAGGTCGCCAAAGACGTGTCGGTTCGTTTGCACAACGAGCTGGAGAGCGTGGAGGACAAACGCAGCCGGGCGGAGGACGAGAATGAGAATCTCAGGCAGAAGATCATTGAGGTGGAGATTTCCAAGCAGGCGCTGCACAACGAGCTGGAGAGGACCAAAGAGGTGAGCCTCGTCTCGACAAAGGAGGCTGCTGGTTGAGGAAACTTGCCTGAAACTCGGCAAACATGTCGAACAAAAAATGTAGATGTAGTCGCTTTGTTTGAGACGCACAATGGAGTGTTTGCTTTCTTGCATGCAGTGCAGCGAAAATCAGCTGAAGCACCACTTGTGGTGGATAAGTGATGATGGTTGTGTTGACGGTGCAGCTGACTGTCAGTTTCCATCCATTAGCTGTCAAAAGAGACAGATTTATATTTCCTAACAAAGGCGAATGGAAATATCTGGAACTGTTATGCTGCTTCAGATCAATAACCATCTGAATGAAATATTGATGACGTGCAGTGGATGCACAGGCATATTTAAGGTCAGATAGTCCACTTAACTTGATTGCAATATATGGATTTATTCTATTTAAAATGGTGGATTAGATGTATTTTTGAGTATTACAGGTATTTAGTCAGACCAACAACCACTTGAAGTGATGTGCATCCCCCTCACAGCTCTGGGGTCTGTTCCAGAAAGCAGGTTATGTTGTAACTCTGAGGATGTTAACCCTGAGCTCAGCTGGGGAAAACACTGGGTTTCTGCCTGACTCACCTGAAGCAGACATCGGGTTGTATGTACTAACATGATTCCACAATAATTCCATAAATGTGTGGTCTACTCTTGGTCTCTTTAGCAGACGGTGTCTCGTGCCATCCTCTTTCTTCTCATGTGATGATGGAGATTAGTCTTAGTCCATAGTTTATCTATATCTAAAATAAAAAATATGAATAATAGTGGACAGGACATGTCCTGTGTGAGTTAAACCAGCATTTGTTGTGGGTTTAAATCACTAATGAATATTTATTTTGTGTAACAGGTATAAAGATAAGATAAAAAATGTACAATTATGATCTAAAAGCTATTTTACCTTCATAAAAGATCTATTTATATTTAATATTCAGTTGCCTCCACGTCTGTTTTCCACCTTTAGGACTGAACCGACATTAAACTAAGATTTATCCACCAATACATCGACCCACATCCTCCAGTTCTACTAAGGTTAAATATCCAGTCTGTGGACTGAAGCAGCAGGTTTCTCTCATGCTGCTCCTCTCTCCTTAGCAGCAGCAGCGCTGTTCCTTCTTTAACAAGATACCACTTTATATCGCCCTATCTGCTTCAACAAGAACCTCTCAATCCAATTAGCTTTTTGTCAGCGGTTCCCATGGTGAATCCAGGTATCAGGGCTCCATTAAAGGAGCTATACCTGATATCAAGTCTGGCTATTTTAGTTAGCGAAAGCGGCTAGTTTTTAGCTTTGGCGTGACGCTCTCTTTCTCTGCCGATGGGGTTAACTTCCGTAACTTCCTAAGGGAACGCTCTTACTGGCTGATTGGAATCCGGAAGTTAACCCCATCAGCAGAGAAAGAGAGCGTCACGCCAAAGCTAAAAACTAGCCGCTATCGTTAACTAACAAAGCCTGTCTTGACATGGAATATAGCTCCTTTAATATAGCTCCTTTTAATATAGCTCCTTTAAAGATGGCTGTTTGTTTTGGTTCCAACTGGGTAAAGATTCTCATAATTTGAAGATTCTTTCTGTAACAGGCTCCAGGTGTGTTTACAAGCTCCACCAGTTTCCATACATGTGTATTTCCAGAACGTCTTACAGACAGTATTGTCGTAGCTACAGGACTAAATCCAGTTAAGACAAAATCCTGTTTAGATTGTCGAATGCATCAGCAGGAGTCTGTTGTCTGTTTCTCTGGTAACCTTTTTCATTTGAGGTTCTGGCAGCATTTCCATCACACGTCTTATATAGACGGACACTTTTAGGAGGAAGTGATGACAATATGAGCTTTGGTAAAATCAGAAAACTGTGTTTTGTGAAACAGTAAAAAAAAAAAAATCTTTCAGGGTTTTTTTTTTCATTGTGCGTTTTTTTTTTTTTTTTGTTTTTTTTCCTTCAGTTGTGATGAATGTGTTGTGAGTTTAGGAACTGCAGCTCCCATCACACTTTAGCTGATGTAAGCACAAAGTATTATGTTGTCATGTTGTCAAAGAGGAAGCTGGGAGCTGCACCTGAAACCTGGTTTTTCTGCTTCTTTACTTGCAGTCATTCCTCGTTTGCATTGCTGCTTTGATTTGCAAACTTGGCTCCACTTCATGTTGTTGTTGAATGTGAGAAGTCCTTCCTCCTTATTCCTCTTTATTACCTTAGAATCCTGCAGAACACAACCCATAAAACTTGAGGTAATACACCCAGGTGGGTTTTAAAAGTATTTTTTCCCATTTCTTAAGAAGATGCCTTAACATATTGTTATATATGAGCAAATTAAGTGAAAGTTAAACAACATTACAAGCATATAAAGTAGTGATAAGTACTTATAATATAACCATCTGACAGAGGAGTAGTTTGATGTCAAGTTAGATTTTTTTACTTCATGTGAACATCACCAAACTACATCAGATTACACACAACACCAGCTGACTGTGTGTTGTACGTCTGGGTTTGTGTCTCTAACATGTTTAAAGTATTTATCTGAAATGGAAGTTGTGTATTAATCCAGGAGAAGGATATGTTGGTGTAGTGTTTTAACACGATCCATGAGCCACATTTTTTTCCCAAGTAATTTTCTACATTGATGAAAGAAATAAGTTGCCTTTACTTGTTAAAAAAATAACTTAACTCCTTGCCTTATATTGGAACAATTTGACAAATAGAACATAATAAATGAGATAAATCTGAGCATAAGTTCACCAAAAAACTGAGAGGTGATGCTTGTTTCTATTTAAAGTTAACCATGCTAAGTGGTGAGGGTGAACTGTAGCTTTGCAGCAGGAGCTTAGTGGACGTGGTCTTTCCTGGACTAACATGACAATACCGACCTCCCTGGGTGTACAGATCATTAAATGTGACAGGAGATGCATTTCTTGCATTTTGTGAGAAATGGGGAGAAAATGGAAAACTAACAAAGATACTTTCAGCCATTCTAGTTTTCATAATTAGAAAAAGGGCATGACATATCGCTTATTTTAGTTTCTTTAATTCTCACTGAAAGAAATTCCATGCAAATTAAAGATCAGCCCATTTTTAAGTGTTTTTTTAAAACCAAGTCAATTCCAACTTTTATCAAGCTACCAAGCTGAAAATACAGAGCTGCATATTATGAATTCCCTCTAATTTAAATATCCCCCTACATCGCCATTTTTACACACTCATCTTATAAACATTGATACAGATTAAAATACATTCATGAGTTCGATCCTTTACTCTTCAATGTACATCCGACTCATTTAAATTGAGTTTTGATAACAACTAATTTCTTCTTGAAGCTTATTTTAGGATCTACATTAGGAAACACGTTTTATTTCCAGCAGCAGGAAATAAGTCTGTAAAGGTTTTCTGTGATTGGCTGGGTCGTCTCCTCAGTAAGTCATTTTCCTTCAGGATGCAGAGGTCGAGTGTTTTAATCTCCCGCCGGCCAAGTTGTACTCATTAATGATGCAGAAGTTTATGCATATGTTTTTTTTTTGTCTTAATTGAGGTCAGCTAATGTTAATCAAATCCTCTGAATCTGCTGGATCGTTGTATTTATGAATGTTTTTCAGACTGATTCATTCTAAATGGTTAATTTGTCCATTAAGCTCCTGTGAGCAGATTTCAGCCTTTTATGTGTGAACTTCTTTAACTCTTCCTTCTCTTTTGTGAGACTTCCTGTGCAGTTATCAAAGTAATAAGATGAGGCTATTCTCAGCGCTGCTTAGGCTAATCGATGTTGACGGCCGCAGGTAACTCACCGTCTGCCAGCAGAGAGAAAGTAGGCTAATCTCTGACCAGAGGCTTGTGGCGATGTGGCAGCTGGATGACACCGTTTCCTTTCTGCTGTCATCAAGTGAGCAGCTCGATTGATTTCCATCCACGTTGTTTGCGTATGACTGACCGGCTGCTTCTGTCTGCTCCTCAGAAAGGTCCGTCCCTGATTTTTAAAATCTATATTCGGTGTATGACCTTAGCTGCCGTCGCTTCCAACACGACTGTTTTCAAAGACAACTTATCAGCAGCTGAGCTGGAAGCGGGACAGAAAATCCATGTCTAGTGTGGATGTGGTGATGCAGCAAATGCAAACCCCAGATTTTAGATTTGCTGTGATGCCGTTTGCCTTTTGTGAGTATAAAGATGAGAGTAGTTTGTCGGGCAGTTTTTTGCACATCTCTCTTTGTTTGTCCTCGGTGGTGGTAAGACGATGCATAGATGCATGAGCAGGGACGAACAGGGAACGGAGTAGGAGTGGGGCTGAGATTGCAGCTGCTCCAAATGATTGCAGATTTTTTTTCAGCCATCTCCCCCTCCTGAGATGTTCGTCCCAGATAAACACACCGACTCTGGATCATGTTTGAAGCTTCAGTTCCTGGTAAACTCATAATAAATGGAAGAGAACTGTCTGAAAGGGTGACAGGATGTTTGCAAACATGCTGATGCCACTTCATTGGAGATCGATGTTAATAACTGCATGTAAGAATCTGCACAGTCACAGAGAAACATCCGATCAGGGAAGAGAGAGAGAGGAAGATAAGAATGTCGCTAGACCGGATAGAGAGGTTTGACTTTCCCTTTTTGCTTTTGTTACATCCTGTTGAAGGTGAGCCAGGTGTTATATGATGCAAGGAGGACAAAGTCCTCCCCACTGCTTTGGGTTTTTCATTGTCTTTTTCAGCTACTTCATTCCTTCAGATAAACGAGTATATTTCAAGGTTTCCTTAGTCACGTTTGTCTGAAACAAAACTTCCACAGAGTTAGAAAATCTTCTAAAAACATCGCTCAGATTGGACATAATCATTCCTCAGGCAGAAAATTGGGGAAAATATTCTCTCAATATTTGAATGATTCGTTGTGGGAAGCACTCCTGACAAATACTCTGGATATCTACTCCTGTTAGATTAGCCCTGAAGATCCTGCTCATTACTCTCTAATTGGTTTTCATGATTAGAAACCAAAAGAATTCCTGTTTAAAATTTCTCTCCTCAGTGTAAGAGAGTCAACTAATCTCCAACAGTTTCAGCAACTCTGGCCTTTAAAGCCCTTCTTGTCCTGTCGCCAGGGTCTCCTCTCTGCTGTCAGGGGGTCATGTGGTGTAATTCTGGCCTAAAGAATGGCACACCAGCGTGGATTAATCCTGCGAGAGGAGCTGTTATAAAACAGCCTGATGTGTTTCGGTGTGCTGTGATGGTGAAGGGAGAGCGGGAGGGCGGCTGCAGGCCCGGCCATTGTTGGCGTGCCGCTGCTTTTCTGTACGGCCCGGAGATTCGGTAAAACCTCAGTTTTGAGAGATTTTTCACTCCTGTGACATTTGAAGAGCGGCCCACTGATATGTGTAATGAAATGGAACAAATGAAATGCCAGCGCGCAGAACAGGAGCATCAGGTGATTTATTATGTGTTCCCAGTCCCCCGTGATAAATTCATCTTTCATTAAGGCCAAATGCTAATCTTTTGTGCTGCTACCAGGTATGTTTCATGACACATTTCCTCATTCTGAAGCACTGACGTGTGTGGACAGCGCCCAATAAAATCAGAACATTGACTCGCGCTAACCGAAGTAAGCAATGCTTGTGCTTCTCTCTAAAGTGGAAATGCTTTGTCATATTTTAACGGCAGAGGATCTCACTCAGCTGACATTATCAGCCATGCAGTGACCGTCTCTTCTTTTAAAGAGATTTTAATGAATCCATCCATTATGTCAGGAAAGCTGGCGTTATTGAATCTGAAGGTGCTGCTCACTCCTGTTGTTCCCTGTTAAGAGCTGCAAATCTTCACCTTCATGATTTTAAAAGAAGAAAATGTATCTGGGTGCATGTGAACTAGCTTACACCCCGTCTTCCCCTCTGAGTAAACACTGGTAACATCGTAACAAGGTCAACCTCAGCCCTGAAGGGAGGGGGTGGCCCGTCCATGTACCCTGTGATGATCTGCCATGGAGTGGTGTGGGTGGAAACAGTCTTTTCAAATTTCCTTCTTCTCGTTTTCTTTCTCCAGTTATTTATGGCCAGGTGCTCTGCGATCATAGATGTATGTTTTTGTCTTGCCGAGGACATAAAACAGACATTAGATATTCTCAAACATTGATGTTGCACAACTTCGATACATTTTTCTATTTCTGGTTTTCCTTCTTTTTAGTTTCTGGAATATTTCTTTTCAGCTTCATAGCCTTTAAAATGTCCAATAAAGATATTAAGAAATTACATTTGAAATCACTTAAGACCTGAGCCCTTCATTTTTTCTACATCCTAAATTGATTTGAAGTGATATGAAATATAATGCATACGGACAAATTTGTGTTTTAATTAACAGCTACGTTAGCCAAAAAAAGGCTCATTATTCCAGTGATTGAAATGATTTTGCATCAGTCGGCTAGGTGACCTGATGAGCAGCTGCATGATGCTGATCCTGTGTGATGCATGACAGTTTAAAAGCAAAGCATGCGAGTAAGAATACAGATATTTCCAAAGGGGGATTAGATGGTTCAGCTCTGTTTGAAACGACAGAGACAGCTGATGTTTCAGTTCAGTTGCACGGGAAAATGTGTTAAATGTGCATTTTCTACTCCTAACTAAAACACACAGCATCACAACGCGTTGTTGGGAATCATCCCCATTTTCCTGAGTCGTTATTCCCTGTAAGGCAACGTTAATCTGGAACGAGGAACGAGGAGAACCGTAGTTCGTGAATTGTAAAATGTGAAAGCCACAATAAAGAGAAATTATTTCTAACTCCTTCCCAACCATTCTCAGTTGAGAGGGAAGCAAGAAGGTGGAAGAAAAAGACTGAGCAGGGTGGATCTTGCATGAAATCCCATGGATTAACATCCTCTGCCATCCTCTCCTCCTTTTAGTATAAATAATTGTGTCCAAGTCAGGGGGCTCGGATGCATAAAAGACATGAAAAGTGGATGTAAGGATGTATGAAGAAGGATGTGATTTGTGGATTTCGCTTAACGAGACATTTTGACATGCTGAACATTGACTTGATGACTTGAAGAAATCAAGGGAAAAGCATTCAGGAAAACTTAGTGATCGTACCATAATTTTGAGCCTTTTTATAACACCTTGTACCGTCTTCCATTGTTGCTTTAATAAGTTCTGTCATCTGATTTGGTTTGAACTTTCTGACTTGTTTATTTCCAGTCAGAATCTGCTCTGACTCATGCATAGATACTTCATATGAGCTGAACTTGACAGCTACGCTTGTGGCTGCTCTGTCCTGAGAGGGGGAAGCTGCTGCTCTCCATTTGAACTGTGAAGTTGGAAATTTAGGAGTTCAGCTGGATTTTCCACTTGCAAAGTCTAAGGAATACCAGCAAGCTTTAAATCCAACATGGCTTTCTGGCAAAATGATCAAATAAAAAGAAAGTGTAAAAGTTATTCATATGAAAATCTATCTGTATGTATTTGGCTGATGTGTGCAAAATGCCAAGTAGAATGCGTTATATGGTGCTAGATCCGACATCAGAGAGGAGGCACCCTCCATTACCTGTTCATCATGAAAACTGACTGCAGCTCGCTTGTTATTTTCTCAAAAATTCTTTGCACTTGCACAAAAAGTCCCTCCAACACTGCGTCTTTTGTTTGTCTGCCGCCAAAGTTCAAGTAGGAGACGTCTGTGTTTTTAATAAGTCACGATGCCTGAGCGTGAGTCTCTGCAGACACCATTTGTTTCATGCCAGAGTATCTGCCTCGTGCTTCCCTCTCATGCCTTCCTCGGATTCGTTTCCAGTGGGGGTTGGACTCCGCCAAGGCTGCCCTTTGTCACCGATTCTGTTCATAACGTTTATGGA
>JBBDHI010000008.1:20776726-20790120 GCA_037177115.1 Craterocephalus stercusmuscarum | reverse complement strand
ATGACTGGTTTCCACTTTACTTAATATATTTGAGTGTAAAAATGTTGCATCAAAAAAATTGAGTAAATGCCAGTATTGTTTTTAGAGTGTAGTGTGAATCTTAAGTGAAAAGAGCAGGTTACTCTGACTATATTTTATATTTATTTGACCATTATATTTGCAATGAATTACTAAGTTGACATTTGTTAACTCCTTCTCATTCTTAGTTGATGTTTTTAGCATACTCAGCATGTTCATCTAACTCTCTGTTACTCTTTATAAAAAAGTTGTTTGATGATAGTGTCTTCCTAGCAGAGTATTTTACGGTAAAAGAACTCAGCAGTGCTTCATAATTTTAAGATAAAAACTGTTAACGGAGTTAAATTAGTTCCACATGGAAATTTAACTAAAGAATGATTTTTATCAATATATTTTATTCATACGGCTAGGTAGTACTTTATCGTAATGTTTAATTCCCAGGAATAGTGCAGTTAATTAATTTTTGATTTATTTGATCAATTTTTACTGTATTTTTTTATTTACGGTATTTTTAACAGTATTTTTTTATGATATTTATACTGTATTTTGATCTACAATATTTATACTATATTTTGATCTACGTTATTTTTACCGTATTTTGATTTACCGTATTTTGATTTACGGTATTTATACCGTATTTTGATTTATGGTATTTTTACTTTATTTTCATTTATGGTATTATACCGTATTTTTTTATTTACAGTATTTTTGCCTTGTTGTGATTCACTGTATTTATACCATATTTTGATCTACGGTATTTACACTGTATTTTTTTAAGGTATTTGTACCGTATTTTGATTTATGGTATTTCGTCGTATTTTGATTTACGGTATTTATACCATATTTTGATCTATGGTATCACTACCGTATTTTTTATTTATGGTACTTTTAAAGTCCCTTTTAAAGTCCCAGGCTATTAGGGTAGCTGTATTTTAATTTACAGTATGGTTATTGGGGGGAAAATCTGGAGCCCCAGTAGTTGCTTGCCCAGAGAAGATGGAACCTCCCATTACAGATGTTTCATTCAATGGCACTTGACATCTTCTGAACTCTGCAGTCAAGTGAAAAAACACTCCTGAACTCTATCTGAAATAGTTAAGTAATGGAGATGGAGATCCTTTATCATTCTAGTCTGAGCTGATACTGCGATGTGACAGTGCCCTGAAGATAAAGTCTAACAGGTTTGTTTTACAGAATGCAGTGCAAAATTTCAAACTCAGGTTAACTTATGGAAGACTTTTAGGCTTTGTGACTTAAACCAATGCATTCAGTAGACATATGATGCCGGACTATACAAAGAACCCTTTAAGAGATATAGATTTTTATAAGACATGGGGGAAAGTGTGACTCACAGCTGATTTCTTTCTCTTGAAGCTGTATTTGATTTATGAATATGAGTAGGAAAAATTGCCATTTCATTGTGACACAGTGCTTTCTACACGCAAATAACCACCGAGCAGATATGGCCCCCTGGAGATTAAAAATTTGCCCTCACAGCCCTGTATTCGGTAGCTTCTGCCCCTAAATTCTTATGCTTCTGTTCCATCTAAACTTAAATAATTTTAGCTCCATGGTTATAAATGATGTTTCAATTAAGAGAGTTCTCCTTTCTTTCATGCACACATAGGAAGGAACATTATTGTTGTTCCAAGTGATCCAAGTGTTCATGATGTCCACAAACAAATTATCAAATCTTGGATCGATTAATTTTGCGGAGACTGGCTGACGTAGCACCTTACGTCAGACCCTGCTAATCGAGCGTGAGAGCGCTTGTGTTGATGTCTGCCGCTATTCGCCGATACTTCTAAGCAATAGGACCAAGCTTCAAGCCCTAAGATGTTTTTGTCCTCTGCCGTTCGATCTGCTGTCACGCAGGCGGTATGTTTGATATATTTTCTATGGCTGTGCACAATAATGTGACTGCTAATTTCTATAATTTGGACAGAAAGTGCTGTGACTCTTTACAAGGGCATGTGGCGGAGGCCGCTAAGCTAAGTACAGTTGAGTAACCGCTTTATGCTAGCTAACTTAGCTTCCTACTCAAACGTTCACAAGGTGATGTCTGGATAAATAAACTGTGCCAAGGAAGATTTACTATGAAAACACGAATTTAAGAATTATATTGTGCTATAACCTGATTAATTGCACGGCTATGTCTATTGGTTTTGGCAGGACAGCTTAAAGTGAGAGTTCAGCTATGAAACATGTAAATGAATATTTACGCAAATCAACGCGCAGGCATTGGAGTTAACACGAGATTGTTTGGGTTTGTTTATGAAATGCAAGCAGTTTAGATAACTAATATTAGCTCGATGTGCTTTTATCGTTTATCCGTATTTGATGACCGTAATGTTTACTTGCTGCTACTACTACAGGAACCCTCGGAAGACATAGATGCTAGAATTATGCATTTCATGTTCATGCATCAGTTCTGCACAATCTGCTGTGTAGAAATTGTTTTTCTTTTCAATTGTCATATAGATTATTAATGACTTTAACAACTTTTATTTAAACTAAGTCCTTCCATATTTTGAATGTCCAGTTATACAATAATGTTCCTTCTGACTGCAGCTATACACTCATCACACTTCCAGATGTGTTACTTGTCCCATTCTGTGATACAGGCCAGGCAGGTCAGGGGTCTGCATCGATCTGCTGCACGAGCTGGAGCTGGTGGCATCTTTGTGGTGAGTTTCATTTTCTGCAGCTTTTTTTTATGGGTTATTGGCTTCAACCTTCCATATCGTTGATCTCTCATATATAAAACTACAACATTTACTGCCGTATCCTAAACCTTGAATGATGTACATGCACATGTTGCATAAAATCTTAATGAAAAACACATTAAAATATACAACTGATGGTCAACAACAACAAAAAATAGGTTTCATACAATTAAAGCTCGTCTTTTCCCCAGTTATTTAATGTCAGTACTGTTGGTTGTGATGGATCATTAGTAGCAGCTTGTGTTGTACTTGAAGAATTGACAGTAATTTTTGCCGTGCATAAGTTTACAAATGATTAGTCCAATAAAATATGTGATTATATTAACCATTCTTTACTTTTACATAAACACTGTGCAATTTTTAAAACTACTATATAAGGTTGAAAATTAAACTTTTCCTTCAACCTCTTTCTCACAAGGATTATTTTTGCTGGTATGGCGAACCCAAAAATAAATTAAGTATATCTTTAAAACTACAAGGGCTGTATGTACTGTATAAAAAGAAAGCTGACATATGTGCTATTACTACAGAAGTGTCAAAATCAAAGTGTGTTACTGTGTCAGAGTAAATTCACACAGTAGTTTTCCTCCTGAAAGAAAATCACATTACTTGCTGTGACAACCTGAGGATAGTAACTCTAGGGTAGCTGAGTAGCTGTGCAAAAGTATACCTGAGCAGTTTCATTGGAGTTTTAATAAAGGTGTTATTTAGTTAAATGCCTCAGGAACTCATCAGCTGATTTCGATTATTGACACATTTATCAGTGGTCAGTCAGGAGAATCGAGGCATACCTGCCATATTCACCATAACATTTTTAGGATCCAGAAAGAAGTGAACCCCAAGATGGTGTCATTGGAAGAGTGAATACTGATCTATAAAATTCCAGGTCCTTTGTGGTTAATTTCAGACAAAGGCAGATACATAAGAGAATACCAGAGGGGTTTTTAGATGTATTTATTTATTTTTTACCATGAAATATTAAAAGTAAGACATGATTTATTTATTTACTATTTGGCTGCTAGCCGACAGTCATCTTTGTAATCAGCAGTCCCTGCTTTCAAATGATGCCTTGTTTGTGTTGTTTGCTTGAAGTGGAGAAATTAGCAGAAGCTCTTACGTGACCAGTGCTCTTGTCTTGTTTTTGTTACATTCCCACATAATTGCCTGGGATTCAAATTGTTTTGTTTGGATACCGAGGTAGAAATGGGGCTCTTGTGAAGAAGAGGTTAAAGGGTTGCAGTTTGTCGCTTGCTCTCATAAAATATGGTTTTACAGCAGCCATAAAATCTATTTTCTTTCCTTATCTCTTTATTAACTTTTTAAAACTGTATACACATTTTTTATACCAAAGTATTATGTTTCAGAATTTATCCATCATACTAAAGAAAAATATTGGCCCGCGTCTAACTGCGCAACATGTTTTTGTTGGTCTAACCCCAGAGGTATTTGTTTTCCAAAGGTTCTTAATATATCCAGGGAGTTACTTTGGAGCCTGTTATAGTCACAAAAAAACATCACGTTATATTCTCATGCGTTTGGAAACAGGCCGAGGTTTCATAATCCCTTTGTAGTAAACTTTGTTTTGACCAGCGCTGATTTAAAAAGAAGTGAAAAACTGTTTTATGAAGCGATTCTCTGTGCCATCTCTTGTTTTTAAGCAGTATTAAATTAAAGGCTAGGCTTTTTTCTAATTGCACAAAGGATATTTGCTGCTCACAAGGGGGCAGTGTGTACTGAAATAATTGTGTGTTTTGATCTTCTGTGGTCAGCAGTCTTACCCGTTTCCCCTCTGGGCTTACATCATGTCTACTTAATATTTTATCGGATACTCTAAAGTGTTTATATACCTATTATTCACACATGGAAGTGGTTGTGGTGTGGAAATGTATCCACAATTCTAGCTTCCCAGTTTGATGGCTTAAACAAGATTTAGAGTATATTTGTAGCTGTCTTTAATTTTTTAAAAAAGGTAATATTCTGCATTATTAACAATATAGGCTCTTAAAAGCGATTGTTTTTCTTTCTTTTAGCATAGAGATACTCCTGACAACAATGCTGACACTCCTTTTGAATTCACCGAGGAGAACAAAAAGGTAAGGCTGACCTCTGGGTCTGACGTCTACACTGATGGGGCTTTCCATTTAAAGATGGTGGCAACGTGTCATCTGATTTAAAATCTATTCTAGTGTGAATCTTAAATGAAAGGAGCGGGTTACTCTGGCTATATTTTATATTTATTTGACCATTATATTTGTAATTTATTACTAAGTTGACATTTGTTAACTCCTTCTCATTCTTATTTCATGTTTTTTAGCATACTCAGCATGTTCATCTAACTCTCTGTTACTCTTTATAAAAAAGTTGTTTGATGATAGTGTCTTCCTAGCAGAGTATTTTACAGTAAAAGAATTCAGCAGTGCTGCATAATTTTAAAGATAAAAACTATTGTCAGGAGTCAAATTAGTTTCCCATGGAAATTTAACTAAAGAATGATTTTTATCTTTCATTCATACCGGTTGGTAATACTTTATCTTAATGTTTAATTCCCAAGAATAGTGCAGTTAATTAATTTTTCTTTTTTAATAGAAATTTGTTTCCCCCCTAGAGAATTGAAGCGATCATTTCAATGTACCCTGAAGGACACAAGCAGGCAGCCACCATCCCAGTCTTGGATTTGGCCCAGAGGCAGCATGGATGGCTCCCCATCTCCGCCATGAACAAGGTACAGCGATTTCTATGTAGCCTCTTTCACACTTGCATTGGTCTCTATTAATCTGGTGCTAAATAAGCATGTTGGATTGAGAGCCCTGGTGCTTTTCTTCATCATTTTGCTATTGTCTGCAAAATTATTCATACCCTAAAGAAGAAAAAAAAATCAGCTGTCACTGAAATAAGCTAAAACTGAAAAAAGTAAAAATAAATAAGTGTTATGAAATCAGTTTTTTAAATTTTGGTTTAACAGGAAATTAAAATATATATGATAAAATCATGTACATTATTAACTATTATATTTTACACACTCATAAACTATTTAGTTGAACAATCTTTTGAAGCGATCCCTGTAATCCATGTTTTCTGTAACTCTCAATGAGATCTCTGCACCTGTTAAAAGCTATTCTGGCCCTTTGCTCATCAGCAAATTGCTCTCATTGGTCCAGAACCGTTTTGTTTTCAGTATTTTTTTCCAACTGCCTTAAGTTGAAAAACAATGTCTTATGTCACTAAATAAAAATTGAACAAAATTGTATTTATTATTATTTTTTCAGTCTTCAGTTATTTGAATTAGTATTAAAAATATAGACTTTTCTTTAATGGAAGAGTATGAATAAATTGCAGACAACTATACATACATATCATTTTCAATATGGCACAATTGCGTGCTGCAGCTGACACATTAATTGACAGACATTTGCTGTAGTTGTGGGTTAAACTGATATATTATCAGCTGATCAGACGACCCCAACAGACTACATTATGTCATATACATTGTTACATATCAACCCCATCCAAACTTTCATCAACCATGGTTTTTTCTGTGTTGATCAGGTGATTTACCAAGACTTTATTTTTGTTATTTTCATGTAATGATACATGGAGGAGGATGTTAATTTTATGTGGCACAGCTTTTAGCCTGTCAAACACTGAGCCAAGATGGTGTCCTCAGGTGAACTGAAAATGTTTTTCTTCATTCAATAACAGCTACACTGATTCACTTGACAGTTTACTTACACTACTCACTAAAACAAGTTTAAACTCATAGATAAGTGTTATTTTCTTGAACTATAACCAAATACTGCTGTTTCACAATACCATTGTGCTTTTGGCACACCATTATGAATTATTATGGTGATGTGTTATGAAACTTGAGGATTTGACTCACTTGGTTTACTATCCAATTTCGTGGGAATACTAAACATGTGATCTGTTGCTCTGTCACTTTCACATGCATATTCTCTCTCAGCGCTGTGAAGAAAAGTGGGTTTTAGTTTAATATTTAGCTAGCTCTGATTATTTCTTCAATTGCACCTACTCAAGGATTGCATCACGTAAATGTCTAATTGTGTTTGTTCAGGTTGCCGAGGTGCTGGGTGTCGCTCCAATGAGAGTTTATGAAGTAGCGACATTCTATACAATGTTTCTGCGACAGCCTGTGGGAAAATACTTCATTCAGATCTGCACGACAACTCCGTGCATGCTCTGCAACTCCGACAGCATCCTGGAAGCCATCCAAAAAAAACTGGGTAAGGGAATAATTTTCCATTTTCAACAAGAAACCAATTAAAACATGAAAACACACATGATAACAAACTTTTTTTTATTGTGGAGGCTTCAAACAAACATCGAAATATACATTTGTCAAAGATATTCAAACCACCATACGCTGAACAAGCAAACAAAGCAAGGATTAAAAGGAAAAAAGGACAAAACTTGCAGGCATGAGTTAGTGTTACATTTACATGGAACCACTATCTCTTTCAGCCAATATGGAGACTTTCAGTTGTTACTCTCATACAGTGTTGCAGCTGCACTACATCAGTCATTACTGCGGCAATTTTAAAGTGCTAATCTTTCAAGAAATAATCTGTTTCCTTACAGGTATCAAGGTTGGAGAAACTACTCCAGACAAGTTGTTCACTCTAATAGAAGTGGAATGCCTGGGTGCCTGTGTGAATGCTCCGATGGTCCAGATCAATGACAACTATTATGTGAGTGCCTGACTACTCGGTGCAGATGGTCTCCTCACAGAACATAACTACATTAACTAAATTAGATTAAAGTCTGAAATAAGTTTCCAAAGAATGTCTGTAGAGAATAAAACTCTGTCTTGTTTGACTGAGGCCAGTGCAGGTGTGCTACAGTCATCACATGCAAACAGGACGACCTCAAGACCCCGGCAGGAAAATTAATGTTAATACTAATATGGCTGAAAGAGCAATATTATCTCATTTCTGAACATAGTTTGGAAAATAGATTAACTTCATAAGCCAGATATGATATTAAAAATCTTTTTGGATTTTGTACTGAAAAGAATATAAAACTTGTTCACTTTGGGAACTGATTATTGCAAGCTGAGCAACAGTTAAATGACCCATTTGGAGTAAAGAAGACTTGTTTGTAAAACTAAACTGCTGAGATGTGATCCCTAGAGTAAGAAAAGGGGCAGTACAGTAGGCTACTCTGAGTTTAATATTTTATTTGAATAATTAGTAGCCTTAAATGATCGCGGTCCTGAGAAATTAGATTAATTAAGTCACACATTATATGCACTTAGTATAATGCACAAAAGGCAATTTATTTGTAAGAGACAAGCGCTTTAACTGGTGTTCATTTACTTTTGAGGGCTTCTGTAGGTGAAAGTAGCTGCTCAGATTCATCTGTTGAACGGTCTGGCTTATTGTTTCTCAACATAGATGTCAGATTCTCTCTTTATATGCAGTATCACTTACAAGGTAGAAAATAAAGCAGTACTTTAACCCTTTTTAAAAAGAAAAATCTTGTTTAAAAAGAAAATTTAAAAAACAACTTACTGCCAATTTGGTTGTGGGAAAAATGTCTCAGGCCAGTCATAAGACACATTAGTTAAGCTTTGGCTGCTTGAATTAACAACATAATTACATTTTCATTGTGTGGCACAGTGTTGACCTCCTCAGTTCTGACAAGAATCAAAATGAAGACTGTGAAATCTGAGCTAAGCTAACAAGTGAAGACAGTTTTGATTTATATTACATGACTGCACAGTAATTACCTTGATATCATAACTCTGCCTGCCTGCCAGGAAATATCAGGTTACAGATTGGACATCTTACAAATCAAAAACAAAACCACCTGCACTGAATGGCAGCTCACCTAACTACATGCTTCTCATTGGTGTTTTGCTTTTTCTTGTCCTCAGGAGGACCTGACACCCAACGATATTGAGCATATAATTGATGAACTCAAGGCAGGAAGAGTCCCTCCACCAGGACCCAGGTACTTTCATTGGAGCCATTTTTAGAATTTCCCATCATCACTTTTACACTGATTTTTATTTTGTTTTTTTGTATTTTGTAGGAATGGCCGTTTCTCCTGTGAACCTGCAGGCGGATTAACTTCCCTGACAGAGCCTCCTAAAGGACCAGGATTTGGTGTAAGACCAGACCTGTAGGCACTGGCAAGCCATTTATTTATGTGCTTTGAAAGGAAGTTATCCTTCAAGCTGAAATGTTAAAGCTGAAACATATTGTAAATAAAATGCTTCTGTACCTGTTGTCCAGGTGTGTGTCAGTAATGTGAATTCCAGAAAAGTGATGGCAACGGTCTTGTAAGATCCCTTTTATGAGTCAGGCACATTTAACTATCATATTCTTATAATCATGTAATTACACAGATATGCTATTTAGTAGCTGTCTGAAATGAGTTACTGAACTTCAGTGCTATAATTGTAAAATAAATGACTGCCCTTCCAATACACTTAAATATTGTGTAATGTAAATATTTTTAATTCTGGTCAAAATCCCCTAGTTGCACACACGCATGTACACATGACCCTGCACTACAAGCAAGGTATCACACAATCATTAACTTTGACAGCAGCCTTGTCAGGCAGGTTAATGAGGAGTTTTACTTGATTATGAAGAAGTAAAAAAAAAAAGAGGTTAATCCATTTTATGTATATTTTAGCAGGTGACTTATTCATAAAATATTTTTATCAAATGCACAACACAAAATGAATTCATAAAATGAATCCATAAAGGAAAATATCCAGCTTGGGGGTGCTCAAAAAGACCTCATAATGAGAAATGCTGATTATTGAAAGAGCAATACATGGATACAGGATATTGGGGGATTAAAAAAAATATATATATGTATATATATATAAATATAAAAGATATTACTTAACGGCAATAAAGATGGCTTCAATGAACATTCATGCAAATGTGGTCTGTTTTGAGAAATCTATTGTGCAATCTGCAATGCTTTAATAAAAATGTAAACGTCTATAGTTAAGAGGAGTTTAATAAAGAATAGACACATTTCAGGCTGTCTGCCCTGGAGATATATCTGCATTCATATTGTTACTGGCCTCCTAAAATAATCAAATATGCCACTTTTCTCAAAATGGAAAATATTCCACTCAGTTAATTGGTCAGCTGATAATTGATCTATCTTTAGATGTAATCACATAAATGTGAAAAGCTACTCAGAATGAACAGATTAACTATTTTAGTGCATGGGACTGATTTGTAGCCAACTATTACAAGATGATTGGAGGAACTTTTTATGTAAAAATTAGATTTAAATAGTCTTTTATTGGTCTCCTAGAGACTATTTTTGTAATAGTTAACTAAATGGAATATTCGAGTTTTATCTGATCTGAGTGTAATTAGATATTAAAATAGTAACCATTTAACCATTATTTCAAGCTAATCTATTCAAGATTTGTATTATAAAAGCAGAATTAATTTATTCATATTATATATGTATAGTATCTGCTCCATTCCAGCAACTGCTTCTGTCATTAAATTTCCATCCCGCCCAGGTGGCGTTTTCGTGTCTAGCCGGTGCCCCTCCCCCACTTTCCTCTCGCCACTTTCTTCAACCCTGCTCTGCAACATTATGCACTCGCAACGCATGCGCAAAATAACCACCATGATGCAAATGCCACTGCGCAACCAATTCAGGACTGACTCATACACAAAATTGGCGGGCAACGGTGCGAATGAACACCACCACTTTGTTAATTTAATTGTGTCAAAATGAAATAGCCATTGCTCACAACATAGGACACAAACGCCTGTCTTATATAAACCTCAGTTATGATCTTCGAGAAAGTTCTCACTGTCCGCAACACAGCAGCGGAAAAGATGACGTCAAGTGGCCATTCCTGCTCTCCCTCTCTAGTCTTTTCAGTCTTAATTTACACGCTTAAAAATCACTTTCTGGTATTAAACATGCCTCTTAATTGCAAATTGTGATAGAACAAAGAATACTGTAAGCATTGAAAATGCGGATTTACTCACAGCTTCGAAAGAATATCAGCTAAATCGTTTGACACGTACCCATCTACACTCTACCCCAGCAGACGGAGACCTTATAAGCTCGGTGGGGCTCAAGCGGTCACGTGACTACTTTAGACCAATGAGAGCGCCGTTTGCATGTTTTGCTAGGCTTTTCTCGGAGAGGACGACAGACGAACGGCTGGGATGTTTTCAAAACCAGCGATGAACGTCACACAGCCGTAGGCTACGGTTAACGTCCAATATTTAGGAAATAACCGTTAATTTTGCGCAATATTCATATAGAGCAGAACGTGAATGAGTCATCGGGACGTGTAGCCCAGTTTAAAGGTAAGCACAAAACAAGGCTTGTTAAAAGTGCTTCGGATCATGATGGGTAAAAATCCCAGTTAGCCAGCTGGCTAAGTTCTACAGAGAGCAGGCTAATGTTGGGCTAACTTGACGTAAACTGCGTGCGATAATGAATGTTATCTGTTTGCGTGGGCTTGGTATAGTTGTGTGCCACGTGCGTTACACACAATGTTTAGTTTCTCCCCTAACTAAAAATTCACCCGTATCCGCTTTTGCTAAGTCGTTGCATTTGAAGCGAGGGTTCAGTGAGCATGATAGGAAAATGTCGGAGCGAGGCACAGTGAGCTGGGTTAGCCCCACTCAGCCAGCGAAGCTGTGACGGGCTGGATATGTGCTTGCTAGCTAGCTATAAACGCTGGGGAGGGGGAACGTTGTAAGGGCACAGTGAAGGGGCTGCAGTGAGCTTTTGTCTCAGTCTGCTGTGCTCTGTGTTGATTACTGCTATTAAAAAACTGATAGTCGATTTTTATTAGAATATGGTTTTACCTCTTGTTCACGCCGGGATATTAATTTATATATATATATAAGCATGAAACGCTTTATGTGAAAGAATTAAGTGCCTTTTTAAATTTTATTTAGGTTCACCGGTCAGGTTGAATATTTTAGCGCTCAACAACATTGCTTTATGTGTATTGTTAAAAAGCACCAGCGACATAAACGTTGCCGTGAATAGGGTTTTTTTGTCTGCGATTATCTGAGCGCTGTTTATTTCCATTCAGAGTTCAAAACAGTAAGAGATAATTGCAATCAAAACTACTAGAAGGCATGATTATGATTTGTAAATGAATGCAAGGAACTAGCACAGCTCGAATAACTAGGAGCTTGCGCCTCCCAGCCATTGCCTGTGACATCTTGGGGGTGTGTTGCTTTATACAAAAGCTGCCTGTTTTCAGATGGCAGTCAGTGCAACTACCAATATGAATCAAATGAAGATGATTTCCTGAAATTTATACTGCTTCGAGTTAAAGATCTAGGTTTTTCCATAGTAATAACACACATTTAATGCGTTTAAATGCCAGGCTATTTAATTTATTTTTGTCTGCTATTAATAGCATATGAGTTATATTACAGTTAAATCCGCTCACAAGCAGTAAAATGAAATAAATGGTGCAGAAAAGGTAATTAATAGTGTGCTTCTGTAAAAACCGTACCATCCCTTGTAAAATAGTTCATATCATTGTCTTCTGTAAGGCAAAGGTTAAACATGGATGACAGCTGGTATAGCTGGCTAAAATAAGATTTTTTTTATTTTGTTTTCTTTTTTCCCTTCCAACAATAATGTTTTGTAACTTGAACAGCAGGCTTAAAATTGTAAAATATCAGTTTGATACTACAGAATAATCTTAATTTGGGTTATTAATGTAGATTTTAATATAACTGCATCCAAAACGAGTGTTGACAATATACAAAGAAATGATCAAGTAAGCGATCTGAAAATTGTAAGCAACCAACAGTCAATGTAGATTATTTTTTTATTTTAGACTCTGTCAGGCTCCATTTTGCTGGAACTTGATGGTGTCAACTGTGTTTTTATTAAACTTTTTGTACCGCAGCTTGACATAATCTTGTTTTTTTTTTAAAGAAAAATGCTATAGTTTTGCAGGTTTTCTTTTTAGTCGGTACTAAATGAGACCTTGTCATTTTACTCAATGCCACATCTTAAACCTGAGAAGAGGAACTAATTGATAAAAAAAATGCATGTCATTGTCTAATGGGGTTTGAATGATACCATATGACCACAAGCTTCTGCAACATCTTTTTTGGACATTACTGATTCCAAAACAGCATTAACAACCTGTCAGGTAAATTATTTGATGATTACAAGATACGTCTGTGTTATAGCTACACACTGCTTTAGAAATGCATTATTTCCATACATTTATGATATTGAAACTCAATAGCAATTAAAATATTTAAAAAACAAAAATTCAGTTTAGTTTTTTTCATTGGTTTCTTAACAATAATACATAGTGTAGTATAATGAGTTGTAATTGTTGTTGTTAGTTAATATTACGGCTAGGCAATATGGCCTCAAATCAATATGACGATATATTGAGCGGTTCATCTCAGTTATGATTAATGGAAGATAACAGCACTTTGGTGAACAATTTCTATTTACCATTGATGTAATGTTAGACTGATGTTCGGGTCCACTGTGCCACTCTGTTCTCTACATGCTGGGAATCAGAGTTTTTGTGAAATATTTCATATGAGTTAATTCATACTAGGGTTGTCACGGTACTCGGTACTTCGGTACCAAGTCGGTACCAGTGCTACTGTCGTACTGTTGGTACCTGTATTT
>JBBDHI010000008.1:20745632-20764281 GCA_037177115.1 Craterocephalus stercusmuscarum | reverse complement strand
TTGGTATCGGCCGATACCAATAGCACAAGTATCGGAATCGGTATCGGGAGGAAAAAAATGGTATCGGAACATCTCTACTTAAAATTACTATTAACAATAAATTAAGAGCTCAATTCACCCACTCAGCGAGAATGCCAACCATCCTCCACGGTGGGGAAATTCTCATTTTGCTCTGTAATTTTTTCAATTTAGAAATTGGACTGAAAGTTTTAGAAAGTTTTTCATTATTTTCTTCTCCCTTTTTAGAAAATATTAGTTTGCAATCAAATGCTTTTTGGCGTTTGTTCGATTGTCGTCTCCTTGGTTCCTGAATTATGTACCACGTGGTTGATTCTGGAGCAGAGGAAAGCTGTAATCCTGAGCGTCTCTTTATTACATCTTCCAGCATTTTTTCCAGTTGGGATTCTGCAATCTGATGGCCTGTTTTAGTGAAATGAAATAGGGTGTAATAATTGTTGTTTTTACTCAGTTTGCACTGTAACGCATCCCATACCCATGTAATCATAAGCTGTAGTTTCTGCGAACTGAAGGACTCATGAAGGCAGGGTTTGATCTCGACTTGAAACAGCCCAAGGTTAATGGCAGAGCTGGTAGGGGCTTATGCAGCCCTGAGCCGCTCATGAAACGCAGTGAATGTGAATGCCAAACTGGCCGATGCCCAAATACCTCTGTAATTATAGTCACACCCTCCTTGCATGTATCTGGGCCAGATTGGAGTCATGTCAGCATTTGTTTTTTGGTCTGGTCCCGGCCTGTCCATGCTGCTTTAATACCCCCGATACACGAGCTTTACGCCAACATGCTCATCGTGGGCAGCTCAGTTCTCCCTTTCAGCTTTCTGAATGACAATGCCGCTGCACACCGGCTATATGCTGACTAATGACGGACCTCTCACTGGCCTCGGCTTTGCAGCAGAGCTACGTGCTGAAAAATGATACCTGACAACACAGTTCTATTGCGAAGGATCAGCAAAGGTTGTAATGGTACCTGAAGAACCAAATGTTGCGATACCAAATGTTTGTCTTAGTCGTCAGCACCGGAAAAGGTTTGACTGATGGCAAATAACCAATTTGATCATGAAATAATTTTAGAAAACACAAATTTAGTAGATTTTTGATCATACAAAAAAAATAAAACCAGGAGAAACTTTAAGGTTGTAGTTGTCTATTTTAAAAATGAAGGGAGGTGGTGGTTTTTAGAGATTTTATTATAACCAGTTGATGAGGAGAAAAAGCACTTTCCTTTTGAGGCTCAGCTTCTTAACATTTTGTTATTAAACAGATGTTGTAAATGAAAACGTCATCAGGTTCCTGCTCCTTTCTTCACGTGCAGCTGTGGAGTCCTCGTCTTCATGCTCCTGTCTTTGAGTACCTTTGCAGATGAAACGTTTAAGGCTTGGTGGTTTTAATATAAACCTTTGATTTACCACATAATGATAACATGTTTTTATATCGTTTCAGTTAAAGAGACAGAACTAGAAGGTGGTTTTATTTCTATGAAAAGAGGAGTGGCATCGTGTGTGTGTATGATGATAAATGTGTGTAAGAAGAGATCATGTGTGTGATATTGATCTTAGATATTTTTATACTTGTTTTTATGTTGAAAAGCACTTTGTGATGCATCGTGATGTTTGAAAAGGGCTTTACAAATAAAGTTGTATTTGATTTGATACACGTGAAGGTGGACTTTATGAAATGCCAATTTCATAAAGTCCTTTGATCTGGAGGCATTTCTGTGTTTTCTGTTATGATCCGTTTCGCCTCATTGCTCTGTTTTAGATTTTAGTTCATGCATGCATGAACTGATTATTTGGTTACGATTCTGTAGTGTGTCACTGTTGACTGTTGTTTATATTGTGTGGTGGGGTTATTAAGTTTCAAACTGCACGCAGCATGACTTTAGTCCATCTAGCTGGAATTTTGAATGAAAGAAACCGTTTACACATCCCACTGGATTATTATCTCACACTAGCTAGAGAAACCCAAATACCAAGATGGCTGCTAAGTAGATATAGATCGTGTGTGGATATGTACAATGGCTATTTTTAGAAATGGGTCAAATTTGTTTTTATGCAAAAAAATAAAAAATTGCCTTTTCTTTTTGTGCTATTTAAGGATGTGTATTGCCCTTGTTCTCTCAGTGTTAACGTCTTAAAGGACCAAACTAAATTAAATCAAATGCTCATTTTAAAAAAACAAATTTCATTTAATGAAATTTCTTGTGCATATTTAGCAATGTAACAGTTATTTTTGGTTAGACTAAGCTAAAGCTAAAGCTAGAACGCTTTAAAACATTAAAGTTAAAATGTTTCAAGGACTATAATTAATCAATAATTTACATGAACTTGGGAGAAAATTGCAATAAAATTAGACATAGTTCAAAACCCCTTTTCCATCTTACCCAACAGTGTCTTTTGAAGTTAAATTATTTAAGTTAAATTCTTAAAGACTGGTTTGAACAACTAGCATGTTGATTAGAAAATATCTCCAAGACCTTGTTGGGGAAAAATTGCACCATGCTTTTTATAAACTTGTTTTAAGCCCAGCAGAAATCTAGATTTCCTTTGTGAATATCTGACTTATTAAAAATACAATCAGGCCTGTTCTTTGGAAATGACTGTAGTTGGAATTCTTGTTGAGTAATGGGGCTTGCCCGATCATTTTTGTGGCTGTTAAACAACTGACTCGCCATTCTTAGGTTGCTAAATATAGTTTAAACTGCTTGTGGGGCTTTTATAAGGCAAAATGGACTAGTTCTGATAACCAGACAGTGTTTGAGTGTGAACAGGAAGCACGGAAAGCTGATTCAAAGGACTTGAAAAAAGGATCCTATGAACGAAAACGTCAATCCTCATGACAAAATATCTGACACACGTCTTGTTGGCTGATTGAGCAGCCTCAGCTGAGTGTCACACTTTCTCCAGGCCCAGCAGGGGCCCACACTGCAACCCATTGACTCCACCTCATGCGTTTCTACACTGTCATAACCCACATCAGAGAAAAGCTCAGTTACGCTGATGAGTTGGCCACGGTGACAACATGTAAGGGGGCGTTTTCCTCTCCGAGACGGAAGAGTCCCTAAAGCTGTGATTCATGCTGCCTCATGTAGTTGTTTCCTGGCTGTTTAAGGTCAGTCTTGAGAAGAAGAACGGAAATTTCAATAAAAATCACTGATGCAGTCTGAGAAAGCTCGGCGGAGACGCACTGTCACGGCAGCGCTGTTTCATGCTGTTACTTCAGTCCTTAGATCCCTCTGATTGTTATGTCTTTTCTCTCCAGGTGCATGATGAACCGACTGTACTGTAGCTGTCTAAGCTAGTCAGGTGCCGCACCATGGCCAAACCTGGGAGCGACCGAGATGGAGCCATGGTGGATAAGCAGGCGGGGAAGAAGGTGTGTAATCACATAATCACAGACCAGTTGTACTGGAGAAAAACTGTAAAAGACATATTTTACAAGTCGAATACTGCAATCAGTCCCACCTGGGACCGGTTCGGGATTTGCCTATTTTCATTCTAGTTGGTAAAAACCTCAAAAGTGGCATAGAGATGTTTCTATATTAGAGCTTTCCTTGGTGCTAAAAATTCTGATTACATGCATGAATTTTGTTTGATCTGAGAGCCATCATATGTAAATATTCATCAAAACACAATACAATTTGCTTTTACCTTCACTGCACAACAGCAGCTACATGTGTACACGTAGGGCTGGACGATGAGGCTAAAACTTGTATCACAACACATTTTTTCATTTTGCTCGATGCAATATCGATATAACCATAAAAGCCTCAGAAAAACGTTTATTTATTTTAAATACCAACAGCAGATGCCTGTAGACCCAAAACTAAAAATTTTTTAGCCAAGTCTATGACATTCTTCCAGTATAACATTTTAGCAATAAAAAGTCTACAATAAATCAGTGTTTGTGGTCACCTTTTATTTATATTTATGTATATTTTCCTGAACCACCACAACAAAACACTTCCATATCACCAAATTAGTCCGTGCTCTCTTTGCTTGTGGAACTCTGTTCAGTGGCGTCTGCAGGGTCATAAGCACTGATTTGTAAATAAAAGTTAGCACTTTGGAGCTTAGCCTAGCCTAGCTGTCTAACTTGCGCTGAGTACAGCCAACTGCTGCTGGGATTTTTATTAACTTTATTGCAACTAGCGCAGCTTACAACATAAACAAAAATAAAGGAAAGGAGGGCAGCATGCTATGTGGAACCTGCTGCGGGGCTTGGTTGGGCTCTGTCTGTAATGTACATAATCAATTGCGTACACTAAATTGTATGTGTTGCGGCTTTCTGTTTGGCTTCAACGTATGCGCCGTTAAATACTAGGCAGTGAAATGCTGTAATCATGCACTGCAATGTATATCGAAATATTGGAAATATGTTTAAAACTCATATCGCTGTTATTGAATTAAATCATATTGCGATATATATTTATATTGAATTATTGTCCAGCCCTACTGGCATGTTTAGTACCTGACACACTACGGAGAGCTTTTCATCAAATTCTCCTACCAACTCTACTTAATTGTTCTTTCGACATAAAAGGGAGATTTTTCCCTCATTTTAAAAGTAAAATGTACTCCACAACCCGGCTCTTTTCTACTTTCAGCAGTTCCAGACACTCCAGCCTCACACAGCTGGCACATTGCTTTTCTGAGATCAAAGAAGAGCCACACTGCAGACATTTTCCTGCTGCCAGAAATGTATTTTACTGCGCCGAAGTGCAGTTCAATAAAAGTAATGGCAGTGAAAAAGCTTTATCTGCAGATCAGAGTGCAAAAAAACAGAAAATGAAAGACACTGTGATTATACCGACGTTGCTTGCATTACTGTTCTGGCCTGTTGCTGTGGCCATGTTAGATACTGGAGTGTTTGGCTGCACTCAGCTCCACTGTGGGTCTTTTCACGTATGACTTGCAAACTGGGACTAATGGGCATTTGCTGTGCATCAGTGTCATGTGTGAAAGTACAGAGGAGGAATGAGAAGACAGGGTTGATCCGTTACTGACACCCCCCTGAGCTGGCGAGGGGAGGTAGTAACAGAAGTAAAACGGTCAATGTATGTGAGAGAACCAGCATCATGAAACACGCTGCTCTTGCCTCGTCGTAATGCTTCCGTTTTATGTAAAGCATGTTGTGTTGTCTCTTATATGAAAGGTGCTATACAGATGAACTCGCCTTGCTCTAGCTAAGGATGCTGTTGTCACTCAGTGACTTTCTAAGCACACACTGATGTGATGCTGTTTGGTGTGTGTGTGTGTGTGTGAAATACCAGGGAAGAACAGCAGCTTAACAATATATATTTTTTTACTTTTATTGTTAAGGACTTGGGTTGTTTTTCTAAATGTGCTATACAAATAAAAGTTTGAACATGGAATTTTATCTTATTTTTATTTCAGTTTTTCACAAATAATGACGAAGTTGTAGGAGAAAGCGGCTTAAGATTTTTGTGTTTTTAGAAGAACCAGACAGATCCTAGCATTTGATTACTTGCTGTCATCAAACCTGTACACTTGCTTTACTCATCTCACAGCTTACGATGTTTCTAATTGACTGTATTACATTCTTTACTGTGATATAAATGCTATTTATCAGGCATTTGTGGCAGCATTTAGAATTATTTTCATTGTGGATTGATCTGCCCTCTATTCTTTTTGTTTTCAATCACAAAATCAGTATATTTCTCCAAAATGTCAGTTCTTGACTCGTTCATTTCTTTGAACATGGATGAAAACAATCTGATGCCTGCATGATGAGTGCATCATGCTTGGGTTGCAAAGACTTTATTTCTGTTTGAAAATGGGATAAAAGAAACAAGCTGCTCCTCTTTTAGTCTTGGCAGTCATGCAGGTGAACCTGTAACAATGTATTGCAGAGACACAACATTGCCTGTAACATAATCATGTGCACCTTGTTAGGTTAGTGTCATGTTTTAGCAGGCTTTGCTTCCACCTGAAATACTGCCTGCATGCTACGCTCATTCTTTTGTTTTGAAACTCGTTAACAGGCCTTTCTGAATGGAACTGCCACGTCCAATTATGGACATGTCTATATTGTTTACATTTAACAGAAGCACTCAGCTCTAGCCACAACTTTTTGTGTTTTACATGCCTCATTTTCTCGCCCTTGTGTTTTTGTCTTCATCACATCTGACAGAGCAAAGACAAGTTGTCCCCTTTCACCAAAACTCCCAAGTTGGACCGGAGTGAGTTGCTGGGGAAAGAAGGGAAAGCCAAGTCTTCCATGAAGCGCAAGCTCTCCTTCGCCACAAGTCCGCCTCGGACAGAGGAGCGGGACTCAGACACTGGTAAGGAAGGTCGATGTTGTTTAGCTGCCATGCTGTTGGCTTGCTGCCATGTCCTCACACTGCCCCCTGGTGGCCTATTGAACATGATATTTAAAGATTTACATTAGTTCAGCAAGGTCCAAATCAGACCTCACAGATGAAGTTTTTTGCCTGTTCTGTGTTTATAAGAAGGTTGGTGTGATCAGGAAGCCAAGTCAGACGGCACGGATTGGTGTACATGAAGCCTCTGATTCATCGTACAACATCATTTCGTTTCACTTAGTGACACTTAAGTCTGAGAGAAACCGTCATGAATGGACAACTGTTTGGTTGTTGTTAGCCAACACGTGCAAAATTTTCTGCACTCTTCAGACATAACAGGCTTTGTTTTGTCATGGGGTGCCGAAATCATGCCCATTTACTTCACCCCATGGGTGCTTAAAACCGAAAAAATATGAATGGGAGTCAATGGAGTGAAAATAATTATCATCTTGTCCACGTCGTTCTCTGACCTGGATTCCAGATATGTTGGTTGTGGATTTAAATGAAAAATTTTCATGCTAACAAAAATATAATACCGCAAAGATTTATGATTATTTCAGGTTTTACTTGAAGCCGTTTTGTGAACTACTACAGCCAACATATCTGGAATCCAGGGCAGAGAACGACTTGGACCAGAAGATAATTATTTTCACTCTACTGACTCCCATTCATATTTTTTTTTATTTTAAGCACCCATTGGGCTGATCGGAAGGGGCGTGACACTCATCTTTTATGATGTTGTTGTTGATTATGTTGAACAAATTCAAAACTAGACAGTTTGGTACCGTCTCTGATTGTTTAAAATCAAAGCATTTCCAGGGCTAGCTTACCTGTTATTAGCAGCAGTTTCTCCTCAGTTTTGCAAGTAGATTCAAGTTGGATGAGTTAAAAAAATTGTAGACCCTGGCTTTCAGACATTTGCCTTTCTCATTTGCCCATCATTTTAGACAAAATCTTAATTGGCTTTCATTGCAATCAACCAAACGAGTTGTTCTCGATGTCATAAAAATGTACTTTTTAGGTTTGAAAATGGTACATCAACTGTATCTGGGATATGATATGCACTAGAATAAATGAGCGATCTTGTGAATGTCCAGTCTTAATTTCTTTAGAGGTCAGTTTCTAACTAAATATGTCAGTAATGTAGTCAAGATGGAAAGAAATCTGAACATGTTGCATTTAAGTTGATTTAAGTGTTGCTGCCTTTGTGCTGATGCTTCATTTTTCAGTCAGGAGCAGTAAAACCATTCTGAAAATCAAATTTTCCCCTCCATGATATCAACGATTATATTTGAGTATATTTTTAGTTATATTAATATTGTGACAGCTCTGCTGCGTGGGAAGTTGTGGGACGTTTTCTCTGCATTGAATGATGATAAACTTGATTCCATAGTGGGTTTTGCTTATTTGACATCTAGTCTAGGATTAATTGATCTGTCAATGATCAGTGGCGGATTATTTGGAGCAGCTCTTTGGGGGAAAAAGAGCAAATAGAACCACATAAATGCAAAGAATGCTTCTTTTTATATTTAGCAGTTTTAAATCTTAAATTATATTTAGGAAAATAATTTGAGCCCTCAGTTTCTCTGCAAAATCAAACTTGTTCATGAATCCCGGATGGGCCTCTTTGTTTTGGTGCTTTTTCTACCAAATCCAACAAAAAGGTGACAAAGAACTGTTCCTGTTGAAGTTATTAAAGAGCATCAAGAGCCGGTATGTTAGATCTTTGTCTTCTGTTTTATTAGACCTGACTGATGTGTTAAAAACACATCAGTCACCCTCATAGTTGCTCCGGCTGGCATGTTCTTTTATTAGTGTAAATACTTGCACTGTAGCTCACTCTGAGCACACCCCATATATCTCCCCACAAAAGCAAACACAACGTAAGATTTCAATCTCTTAAGACCTTTAAATAAACGCTGGATTTTTAGATTGTGCAGTCTTTTATGTAAATTCATCCTTCCATTCAAATAAGGTATAAGCGTTTTGCAGTAGCCTTGAACTATACTGACCAGCAACTTGAGAGAGAATGACTTGCTCAAGTGCTGAGCTCCATATTAAAGCCGGTTTAATCTCACTCTCTTACTTGTGCAAACTCTACTCTTCCATCATTTAGTTTGAAGCGTAACTGAATGCGTAAATCAGATTTTAGGCCTGCAAATAGCTTTGCACATTGTACAGTGTTTATGCAGAGCTCATGACCCGGCAGCTTGTCTTCATCTCTGCAAAGCAGAGCTCAACTTGATCGTTCTCATTGTGTGGTCCTGCTTCAGTCTAACAAACGAGAAAAACCCTCAACTTAAGTATAATTTATGTGCTGCGCAGGTTTTAAATGTAAACTAGCTTCAAGGGTGGCTTTTGCCTCCTGACAGCTTTCCCCGGTGCCTCTCAGGTCTGTGCTGAGCAGCTGTAGGAGGAAGCGAAATAACGACTCCGCTCAGCGCCTGATTGGATCTCCTCCCCTGTCTCCTGTGTTGCCATGACTCATAATCTGTAGCGTGGAGTGCGAGTGTGCCGCTGTGCCCGCTTGTGTTTGAGTGGATGCGAAATGTGGAGGGTGTGAGAGCGTTAATGCAGTGCTTTCCCACCCTTCCACCTCCCCCCTCCTCTCTCCCCCCTCTCACCCCCCCCCCCCCCCCCCCCTCTCTGCTTTGCACTGTAGATGATTCAGACCCAGGCCAGTCGAGTGAGACCTGGGGAGAGAGATTAGTGCCTCCCTGCAGGATATACGCAGGTAACCACTGCAGCCCGATCCTCAGCCCCCCGCGTCCTCTTCGAGTCACGTCACCCATTCTGCGCTGCTCCTCTGCTGTAAAAGACACATGCGCACATGCACGTGTGTGTGTTTTCGCCTTGCATCTGGCCCTATTACAGCTCAGCATGTCTGTGTTTAGACCGATCGAAGACGGTGGGAGGGGGGTCCGTCTGAACTTGGCTGGCTTAAGAGAATGCTGTTTCTCTTTTTATTTCGTCCCTCTTTTCAAACCTCATACTTGTCATCTGTTTCTCTGCTAGCCCAACAGATACAAGGGGAGGAGGAAAATGTGCTGCCGTGACAATAACATGGCCGACTTGTTTCAGACCCTTTCCTAAAATCTGTCTTTGCTTCGATTGCAGATAAGGATGGGCCAGATAAGAAGAAGGTGAAGAAGGAAGCTGGGAGCAAAAAGTCCCAGGCACCTAACCTTTTGTTCGGGTATCCGCTGTCTGAGCGCAAGCAGATGGCTCTCCTGATGCAAATGACTGCCAACAGTCCAGGTTTGTGTCGCCGTCCGCTCATCTTAACCACATCTGCAACTATGTTTACTTTACAGTGACTCAAGCTTTTTTCACTAAACCTCTTGATGTTTTATGAGTCATTCATTTATAGTCCAACAGGTTTCCAGTAAAACTAGATTCTCTCTTGTTCAGTCAAGTCTTAGCTTCACCTCTTGATAAGTAGGCAAATCTGAAAGCTTTGTGCATGACTCTTAAATTAGAATGAAAGTCAGAGCTCTCATTCAAAGTGTTTGAATGTACATTTCTCAGTAAACAGGGTCTTAAATGTAACTGCATTAGTGGTTTTATCTTTTTGTTTGTTTTTTTCAAATCAGTGCTGGTTTATAAAACTTTGCAGGCTGCCTCGAGACTATGAATAAATAAATAATAGGCTCCTAGATTTGTGATGCTTTTTACTCCAGCTGTGGTTGAGGAATTTAAATTCAGTATGATTACGTTTAGATGAGGCGATTGACTCGAGTTATTGCAGAGTATTCCTTTCTCTCCATTATTTAACTGTGGCATTTAATAGCGCAAAGATCCTTTAACATTATCACTTTCAGAAAAGATCATGCATGAATCATATGTTCAGATCAGCGCAGCTCATGCACAGAATGTAAACAAACGCCGCATCCACTGTGATCGCTTGAGCCGCTTTGTTTTTGTTCCATGTGAGTTACAGTAGATGCATGTCTGAGTGGGAAGCTGTGGCCGAGGATAGTCATTCATGTGGAAATTTTTGTGCGTTTAAAAAAAAAAAAAAAAAAAAGACCAAGGTGTCATTGCGGAGGTCTCACCAGCCTGTAAATTATGTCATGTAGAAGCTGCTGTGAAAAGAGTATGTTTCACGACCTGCGAGAAAACCATTGACTCCACTTTGTACAACAAAGTAAAGGTAAATGCAGTAACAGGATTAAATTACATAAAATTTTAACAAACAAGCACTGAAATAAAATCTTCTTTGCAACCTTGTCATTCTGTAGGACTCGGGTTAAATTAATGCAACATGTTGTGAGGTTGATGCCTTTTTTTTCTTCCTTTTTAGCTGTGCTATAACCTAAAGTAAAAGCAATTTCATTTCATACGCATTATATGGTCTTATTTCTTTTAGTTTGACAGTTTCAGTATTATTTATGTCTGAAACAGCAGCTATTTTACGGAACGGAGCAGAGAGGATTCAGTTGCAACAAGACTTTTTGTTTACTTGTCTTTTGCTGCTTTACTGTTTTGTTATGATGGCATTAAAAGATGGAAACAGATAAAACTTAGAGACCTATAAGTTCCCATGGTTTTACACATTCTGAATGTTGTGAAATTAATGCATAACTTTGATTATTAGTTATATGAAGAAAATCGCTCATCATGACATTCCTGGTTTGTTGTCCATATTTAATGAGGAGGACCATCGAGTCATTGTGGCTGCATTAAAAAATTAATCAAACAAATAAAACTTTAATTAATTAATAGTTGCATTAAGAAATGACGGAGCTCCACTTATGAGAGGATTCGTTAGTGTGAAGTACACCCCCGACCTGGTGCCATTGAAGTCACGCGTGCCCACTCTGGCTATGCAGCTTTTACAGATGATGCTTGCTTTGGATTGTGAGCTGTTTCAAGACTTGCTCAGATATTTTTTCATACAACAGCTCGATCTTAATTTAATCTGTTCACATGACGCTGCGTAAGAACTGCTCCGGATTTCTATAATTACTATAAGTTTATTCTATTCTTGAGGCCTGCTCCGTGTGCTGAGCCCGCTGGGTTTTCTGTCGTGTTGTCTCTTTATGGTAGGCTCGGATAATGACATGCCTTGCTCTTGGAATGTCTTCATCACTTGGCTGGATTTTATAAAGGTTTTTTTTCTTTTTACCATTAAATGAATGCTCCAATCATCCGTCGCTGTTGTTTTCAGTAGACGTCCAGACCTCATTACGTTGCCAAGCTCACCTGCAATCTTTCACTTTATTCGGCTTTTGCTTTGATGCTTTGTGTTATTTTTGCAGCCTGAGGTTGACCCGTTGAATTTGCTTTGTGTCCAAAAAACAGCTTTTGGAAAAGGAAAAAGATCCAAATTTATAAACATCTTGTTCATTAACCTGTTGCAGGCATTTGCCTTAAGCTTCATGCAGTTCCTTTTTCTCCTTCCTCGTCCACAGACTCCACACCGAGTCACCCCTCACAAACGACCCCTGTGCAGAAAAAAGTCCCCAGCAGCGCCTCGTCCCGACAAAAAGACAAAGTCAACAAGAGGAACGAGCGCGGGGAGACTCCCCTTCACATGGCAGCAATCCGGGGAGATGCCAAGCAAGTTAAAGAGCTCATTAGCCTCGGAGCCGATGTCAATGTCAAAGACTTTGCAGGTACGCTGCCACATGAGATAATCGTTTAACAGCCTTCATTAAGTCTGTGTGTTTGAGAAACAGATGTTGCGATAACAGGAACAACAATCAGTCTGCACATCAGTACCTCTTGTGCAGATGATGTTTTGCTTCTTTTGTAGATAAAATGGCGAGGTAGACATGAAACAAAGTGGAGCTTCAGGTTCAGGAAACTTCCTGATGTTACTTTTGTCCTCACCAGGCTGGACTCCTCTTCACGAAGCCTGTAATCTTGGTTACTATGATGTGGCCAAGGTTTTGATAGCAGCCGGCGCAGAGGTGAATACGCAGGGTTTGGATGACGACACGCCACTCCACGATGCTTCCAGCAGCGGGCACAAAGACGTAAGAGCTTTCATTAAACTTTGTCTGGGCGATATGAACCAATTTTCATATCTAGATCATTTTTTACTTAATCCCGATACACGATATATCTCAATATACATTTTTTTTGGTCAAGTAAACAAAGACAGTTGAAATTTACGGCCTTGAGTGCTAAATGCCCTTTTATTAAGGATCAGAAGCACATTTGACTGAAATAAAGGTATATTTGTATAAAAATGATGAAAAAATACTTGGCCATAACAAAGATATAGTTGTGCAAAATGCTAAAAAATAGATATTTTAATTAAAGCAAACTAACTTAATATAAACAATATTCCATTATTCTACATTTTCTGTGACAAAGTCACTGAAAATCTGAAAATCTTGATGTATTGCCCAGCTCTATCTACAACAGAGGGTCTCACTAGTTAACGGCGCAGAGAAAACACAGAGTACTTTCTGAAATTATGTTTTTCCTTAAAATATTCATGCAAAAAGGAGTAAATAGATACTTAGTGTCCTTTTTGACATTTTCTTCCAGATTGTAAAACTTCTCCTTCGTCACGGTGGTAATGCCTTCCAAGCCAACAAGCGCGGCGAGCGGCCGGTGGATGTGGCCGACTCTCAGGAGCTGGAGCAGCTCCTAAAGGGAGAGGTGCCGCTATCTGACCAAGACGACAGCTCCTCAGGTCTGTACGAGATGCTGAATGTTTGCTTGTGATGCGTAGAACATCACAAAGAAGGAAGAGTTTCTACTTCTGTGTTTTTAAAATTGATCTTCACCTCTCCACAGAGTCTGAAGACCCGCCGTCTGTCAATCCGTCCAGCGTGGACGACAACATGGAGGATTCTGATACCGAGAAGGAGTCTGACGGAAAACCGGCCACAAAAGCGTCGTCGTCTGTGTCAGGGCTGGACGAGTACGAGTTTAAGGACGAGGAAGAGGAGGAGGACTTCAGTAAAGCTCTGAACGACAGGCACATCCTCAGGAGGGAGCTGCGGCAGCGGGAGAAGGAGGACAAAGATAGGAATCACGTGGCGGGAAAGCAGAGCAGCAAGGGGGATTCTTCCTCCAAGTCCAAAAAGCAAAAGACTCCTCGCGTCCACTGCAGCTCTGACACTTCCAGCGATGAAATGGAGAGCTTGTCGGATAAAAGAAACTCGCCCACATGCTCTCAAAGCTCGGAGAGCCACAGGCCAGACACACGGTCTAAAAAGGACAATGCTGAGCAGAAGGACAAAGGCAAAGTAAAGAGGAAGAGTAAAAGCCAGAATAAAAACAAGGAAAACCAAGAGGATGGGAAAGAGAACAGTAAAACTTTAGTCCTGTCTCTTGCAACGGTGTCCGAAAGCACGGAAAAGGGCCGGGAGGAAGACTCCTTCAAGATGTCCTTCAGTCCAAAAGATGACTCTTCCGTCCACCTCTTCCATTTGTCATCCATCAAATCTCCGAAACTGAACCACAGCCTGGCGGATAAACAAACGCCGCTCAAGCAGGAAAACACCAAGACGTGCGTTTCGATCAGCGACGGCTCGTGTCCGATAGACGGCGTCAAGTACAACCACTACACAGAGGCAGATTACTGCACTGAAAGCTCCAGCACCAAGGGATGCAAGCACAAGGAAAAGAGCAAGCATCAACAGAAAGACTCCAGTGTAGACGGAGACGACGGCCACATGAGCCCCTACAAAGATGGCGGCGTGGGGAACAGCGTGGACAGCTGCGAAGGTGCCTTACGGAAGACGGATCTAGACGGCAAAGTAGTGAAGAAGCATAAGCTGAAACACAAGGAGAAGGATAAACACAGGAGGGAGTACGAGGCCGAGAGGAACCGCCACAGGCAGAAGGAGGCCAGGAAAGACGGCCACAGGAATTTGGAGTTCGACAGAGAGTTCTGGAAAGAGAATTTTTTCAAAAGCGACGAAACAGACGATCCTCTGGGAGCGAGAAAGGAAGGTGAAGACAGCGGCTCGCTTCAGAAGACGGCCGACTCCTCTCCTGTTAAAGATGAGAGAAACGCCAAGGAGAAGCACTCCAGCGGCAAGGAAAAGAAGCCCAGAGAGGAGCGAGAGAAAGACAAGGCCGTGAAGAAGGAGCGGAAGGAGGTTGCCGGCAAAGAGGAGAAGGAGAAGGCGAAGGAGTCGAAGCCCAGTGAGCGTGACGAGAAGGTGGACTGCCACGGCTCAGGGCGGATTCCCGAGGAGTCGCTGCAGAGCAACAGCGTGAAAGAAGAGACGGAAGAAAAACCCATAAGTGGAATAGCAGCTGATCAGGAACAGCTGGAGCCGTCTGAAAAAGGCTCACGTGAGAAACCTGAAAAGAGGCTCCCGGGAAAGGATAAGGACTCGGACAAAATGGAGAAAAGGCATCCCGACAAGGAAAAAAAGATCAAAACCGAACACCCCGACAAAGTAGAACCACAGAATTCAGTGGAGCGTTGGAAAGAGAAAGAGAAAGCAGGAGCTATTTCTTCCCCTTCGCCGGGAGATAAAAGCTACAGAGAGAATGAAAAACTGAAATCTTTATCCATGGCGAAGAAGCATGAAGATGGCAGGAAAAACAAAGATAAGTTCGACAAGCGGTCGGACAGAGAGTTCGGTGCTGGAGATCACAGAGAAAAAGATCGCGCAAACACCGACAGGAGAGGAAAACCTCCGGAGAAGGTCGCCGATCACAGCAAATCCGATCGGCCCAAAGAAAAGGACTGCGACAGGAAAAAGAGAGATAAGATGAAAGATGGAAGTCTGTCCTCAGGCTCCAACCTGAAATTACTTTTAGAGGAGAAGAAGAGTTATCTCTCTGAGAGCAGCAAGGTCCTAACCGCAAAATCAAAGGAGGAACTTGTGAGAACTCCAGAGAAAGATCGTGAGCGGCGAGACCGCGACAGAGACTCGGAGAGACACAAGGACAAGGATAAAGAGCGGCACAAAGAGCGTTCCCAGCAGCCCCGGGTCAGCAAGACCAAACCCAGCGAGGGCGACGCAGACAAGACCAAATCCAAAGCCCCTTCGGCGACACGAGACGGCAAGCCGAAGGAAAAAAGACTGGTGAACGACGACCTGATGCAGACCAGCTTTGAGCGAATGCTCAGCATGAAGGACCAGGAGATCGAGCTGTGGCACCGGAAACACCTGGAGAAAATCAAGCAGAAGGAGCGTGAAAGGCTGAAACAGCGGCCTTCGGTTGATCCGGGGAAGTCCAGGCCTAAAGACAGAACCAAACCGGAGCCGTGTTTAAGTAAGGAGCTGAACCGCTCCAAAAGCTCCGAGGCACCCGACGTCCACAGCAGAGAGAAGCCGCTGAAGGACGGCACGAGTCCCAGAGCGCTGTCTCTGGACGGGAAGAGTCTGCCCGTCATCAGCGCGAAGGTCATGTCTGCCGTGGAAAACTGCCTGAGCAGATCTCCCCGGCCGGAGGGGGAGCGCTGCGGCCTCATGTCCCGGTCCGTGTCTTTATTATCCGTAGCCAGCTCCGAGGACTCCTGCCAGGCCACCACATTAACACCCAGAGTCCCCGAGTACGACTCGGACGTGAACTTGGAAGCCTCTGACTCCCAGCCGGCGTTTCTCCAGTCTTCCCTCGTCATCCAGGCCGCCAGGTCGCCGTCTCTACACGACAAAGATTGCAACAGTCTTCCAGATGTTCCGCAGAGCAACCGGACGCTGCTGTCGGGCAGACACGAGTCCCCGTACCTCAGGGCCATTCTGGACGAGGACGCCAGCTCGTCGTTGGCCGAAGCGAAAGCCAGCGACCTCCCGCCCGCTTCCGGCCTGACGGCCATCACCGAGGAGGAGCTGAGACAAAAAGAAGCATCCGAACCTGACGAGAGCATCGGCAGTCAACAATATTCCAATCAAGTGTCCGATGCAGTCACAGACGGGGAAGGGAGCGCATCTGGATGCTTAACAGCACCGCTGTTAAACAGAGATCTTCCATGTAGGAACCCCGCACTTCCACCGAGCAGCGCTGCTCTAACGGGGTCCATGGAGCTGAAAACTCCTCCTTTCTCTGATCCCGCTGTGGTGAAAGATGTCCCCGGCCTGACGGAGAACTCGCAGGCTGAGTGCTGTAGCAAAGAATCCGAGTCACCCGTCATTTCTGTAGCTTCTCCAGCTGCTGAGCCGACTGCTAACACAAAATCCTTCCAGCAGAGAGAGACGCTCCCAGCCTCTGGTACCGAGACCCAACCGCAGCCGGACGCAGGAAGCACGCAGGTTTCTGAGCAGAAACCGGAGCAGAAACCTGCAGAGAACCTCGATAAACCCGAGCAAGATCATCCAGAGATGAGCTCAGAAAGCCTGAAGACGGAGGGATCGGCCAGTCCGGTGCCGTCCACCAGCTCACACGTCTCCAGCTCCATAGCAGAGGGAGGCTCCTCTCCAGGTTTCAGCAAAACGGACTCCAAATGTTCTCCAGAGGAAATGATGCTAAATGACCAAGACTGCAAGAAATCCAGACCTTCCAGCGACGACGCGGGTCCAAGTCTGGACGTCCAGATGGAGGACAGCACGCCCTGTCCGAGCCCCGAGCACAAGGCCGAGGAGACGCCGGACATCCCGCAGAGCTCAGAGAACAGCAGCAGCGCTGAAAGCTCATCGGTCGACCTCAGCGCAGAGTCTGAAGCGAAAGCCGAGCTCCTCTCTGAGCCGATGGAGGTCGCGCCGCCCGACGAGAAGCCCGAGACGTCGTCGTCGTCGTCGTCATCTTCAGCTGTGGAGGAGGCGAGTCAGAGCTCCAGCCAGCCAGCAGCTCAGACGGACAGCAGCAACACCTCAGGGAGCTCCTCTCCGCAATCTGGAGACCGGGAGCCCGACTGCTCCGGGGCCCGGCTCAAAGCTCGCCCCGCAGACGAAGAAGTGGACATCCACGTGCCTCATCCACGCAAGAGGAAGATGCCCAAGCTGTCAACCTCCCAGACGTGCGCCGCGGCTCAGCAGGAAAAGGAGAAGGGTCAGCAGTCTCTGGCAGCTATCGTGGACTCTATAAAACTGGAGGAGATCGAGCCCTACCAGACCGAGAGAGCCAACCCGTACTACGAGTTCCTGCACATACGCAAGAAGATAGAGGAGAAGCGCAAAGTGCTGTGCAGCGTCGCGCCCCAGCCACCGCAGTATTACGATGAATACGTCACCTTCAACGGATCCTACCTGCTGGACGGGAACCCGCTCAGCAAACTCTGCATACCAACAGTAAGTCCGCTCATATTCCGCTTTTTGACGCATGAAATCATAACATCCTGTGAATGTGTTGATGTTCAGTTCAGTGTTTGAGGCGGGTGGCAGGAAACCTGACGAACAGCATCTCTTTCTGATGGAAATGAAACTGGTATTTACAGTGAAGGTGCAGACGCGAGGGTTCGTTTAAGGTTTGCATTGTCGGCTAGCCGGCTGTCTGCAGCTGAACTTAACAGAAGTAACATCACAATATGTTTCCTTTGCTTCTCTGAGGGTTAAACATCAGCATCAGCAGGTTCCTGGAGTAATTGTATCAGCTGGACTGTCGGAGCTTTCTGCATTGTCTATCAGTCAAGTCTTGGCAGCAGCAACCATATATAAAAGCTTGCATGTCATATTATTATGTCAGCATCTGTCTGTTTTGTAGAAGCATCTTTTTGTCTTCCAGAGGTTCATATTCTCCTAACTTCCAAACGCAATGGCATGTTCATGTTTCTAAATGTTCAGGAGTGAAATGTGATCCAGGTGCCTCGTTTGTTTACTCACACCTTAGATTAACAGTTGGTGACATCTAGTAGTGAAGCTGGACATGACAGCCGCCTCCGTTACTGTCCACTCATTGTCCGGCAGCACTCTTCATTCATAGTAAATAACCTGTGGAGGAGAAGATGAGTCTGTTTAGAGCTGGGCAACATATAGAAACTTTCAGATATATCGAGACTTAGTCGCACAAGATATAGAATAAGTAGGGCTGGACGATCATGGACAAAATAATAAACACAATTATTTTGTTTGTTATTGAAATCACAATATATACATGATTATTCGTTGTTTAAAAAAAAAGTGTTTATTGAACCAGTGGAGGTCACTCTCATATATAACTTTACAAAAAAAAAACCCGGAAATAAATTAGAAACAAATAAAGGAGTCAATAATATTAAAAATATAATAGCTATTAAAAAAATTAATAGCCAGTCTGTATGCATTCCTGTTCTGCATTTTACTCCCTGTAGCTTGCTTCCTTCAGTGATTAACGAAAAATAGCAATATGTAAAAACAATAAATAAAAATAACTACAATCTACAAGCAGCATGCAAAAAACGACTAGCCAAAAAAGCCAAAAACAATGCTCTTTGCTCTTTAAAGTACTTAAAAGACATGAATCGTTTTTC
>JBBDHI010000008.1:20692917-20704075 GCA_037177115.1 Craterocephalus stercusmuscarum | reverse complement strand
ATTTATGCATGTTTTTAATTTTAAGATCACTACATATTATCAGTTGTCTGAAATCTTGTGACTGTAATCCATGTCAAAACTTTGAACACTCACCCATTTACACAAAAAAATATGGTCCAAATATAAATTTAAATGTACTCTTGTTATGTAATTGTATTTCCAAGAAAAGATTTCTTATAAAATCTATATTTTTGAAGTCCAACTCTGGTTGACACACACACACACCTTTCCATTCAAATATAATGGATATTTACTTCAGGGAAGGCCTTGCAAATTTCTCTTTCATATACACACACAAAACAGCAGCATGCTATAAAATATGTTAATATTAAATGTGTAAGTCACTGAATGCCGTTTTCGTTTACATTTACAACGTTCACAACTTTTAGAGAAACAGTAACGTGAAAGGTGTTACAGTATAATGCGACTTTAATTTTGAAAGTCATCCCCGGAAGTAACCTTTTTAAGCTCCGTGGGCTGCAGCCGTTCAGAGTAAATGGTCAGATTGTCAGGGGCTGGGTTTCTCTTTTATCCAAGAAGAAAAGGAAAAAATACAGCACTGTCAAGCATGACCAGACAAAGACATTGAGGTTAAGACGAAGAAATGATGATTTAGACACTTCCAGAAGTCGCCATGGCTATAAGGGAGCTCAAAGTTTGCCTTTTAGGGGTAAGTTACAAAAGGTTTTGATGCATTTCGGAGTAAATTTCTTCACCGTGTTGAGAGTTAAGCTACCCAATAACTTTTTTACGTTAAGGACACCTTAACAACTTAATGTTTGTATCTATGTTCAGCGACCTCCTACATTTTCTTGGGGGGAAAAAAACTTTTTTTTTTTGTATTGCGTTTGTGAAGAAACACGGGTTAGCTTAACTAAAAAAGGGAGAAAAAACAGCAGGTCATCCACCGGCGAGCTCGATAGTCCTTAACACACGATTCCTTACATGATTTGTAGAGTTTAAACCTGTTTTAATCTCGTTTTACTTGTTTTACGTGTTTGGTCATCGTTTTCTAACGGATCAAATAGTTTTATCACCATGACGTCATCATATGACCAACCGTTAGATTTCTTGCTGCGTTAGCGAAACTCGCCTCTTCGTACACATTTTTGACAGGAATAGCAGCATTTAGAGTACATCAGTGAAGTCATGTTCACTTTCCAAAACCACATATAGTAGACCGGGCCTTTGTACATCGTTACAGACCCTTTACATGCTCGAGCCCATTTTTGTGGCATTTAAGTCATAAACTGCCAGCTATTTGTATATGACAAGATGTTCTAGCAGATGCTCATGCGTTGGATTGCAAAACAAGAGATTGGTCTTATAAGCTACAAACAAGGCTCCTTAATTGTTATGTTATTTTGTTTTAAAAGAAATGAAGGTAGCAGCTGAGTGGGTTGACTTAATAAACAATAAATAAATAAATAAACCCCTGATGGGGTTAGCTTGTGACCATATATCTGTTTAATCAATTTGCTCATAGTGATACAGACTGTTTCCTGTGCTGTAACTGATATCTGATCCTCCATTTTCAGGACACTGGAGTTGGTAAATCCAGCATTGTTTGCCGATTTGTTCAGGATCATTTTGATCACAACATAAGCCCAACCATAGGGTGAGTAGGAAGCAAAACTTGGTTTTAGCTTGACTGCTAAAGCTTCTCAAAATACTAACATATTAAAAACTCTGATATTTTATAAGCAATCGCCATATATTTGTTTTAAGTTTGAATTCATGTGTTTAGTGATGTCAAACTATTTCACATATACCAATTAGGCAGTCTGTACTAATTAAAGTGCATTTTAAGTTACATTAAAGCCCCAGAGTCCCCCAATTGGGGGACTTTGAGACTCAACGCAGTCATTCATTCTTGTGTTCCGTCTTAATTTACTCTGAGTCAGTGACATAAATACTGATACTTACAAATTTGAACAAATTCCACAAGTGTTCCCTTTTATTATAACACCAAAATTATTCAAATAGACCTTGTAGATGCAGAGATATACTGTATTCATTTTGGTTACGTCATTTTTGCGCAGACCCTTGAAAAAGAGGCCGGGGCTTAACAGGTTAATCAGTTGGCCAACAGCAGTGCTGCTTACAATAGCATCAGCTAGTATTTCTTTTCTTTGTAATGTAAATATAGTAAGTGGTGCAAGTTTATTTCAGCTGCTTTATGCTGCAGCGGTATGCATACAAGAGCAGCCCTGCACAAGAGACAGAAATTCAATTTGATGTGCTAGTGTCAGAGCTTGTCAATGTCTTAATTATTGGCCTGGTTTATTAAGTTTTGGGTCTCCATTCATGTTTCAGTATCTACTCCTGCTTAAAGCTTCAATCACACACAAGGATTTTCTAAATCTGAACAGATTTTTTTTTACCTGTTTGAGACCTTGCACCTGAAGAAGAAGAAAAATAAAACAAGAATTTTATAGTTTTGATCGTTGGTGCTCCAATAATTCCAGCATGCACACCATACGCATGATAATTCTTGCCCCACAGCCGATCTAGAATCTAGTCCTCTGAGCAAGGAATCTCTGCATGATCCAACAAAAATGAAGAGGAAGAAACAGAAAAGAACCAGGAAACACAACTCCCAGCATGAAAGAGGACTTACAAGACGCGGCAATGATGGTGGTCTCCTTGGGACTGTTTTTACATAAAAATCCTAAACAAAAATTTAGGATTTCCTGCCATCACTGACTTTTCCATTATTGTTGTTGTTTTTTGTTTTTTGTAAGAAAAAAAGAGGCCAAAAACAACCGTCATTCTGTCTTACTGTTTGGTAACATTTGTGATGTGCTCTGTAGTGCACACCACATGCTAAGATCAGAAGAAAGACATGGTCGGCAATCTGTCTTTTCTTATCATCCAGTGCGTGGTCTCTAAACCTGTGACGGTTTGAGGAATCCTGTAATGTGTGCCAGCTGATTAAAGGCTTTTTATCTACAGACTTCCAAAATGGTCTGTTATTAGTTTTCACTTTCTATAAGTAACATGTCACAACTATCCAATTAAATGAATGGGCCTTCATAAAGATGATAATTAAAGCAATCAAAAGAAGGCATTTGATGATGGGAAAATTGTTATTTAAGAGATAAAAATATTTGCATTATTTAGTCCTAATTTTATGTTCTATTTTAAAGTAATGCAAAAAGTTTCTATCAACACCAGGACCACACAGTACCTATTAATGTAGAGGCTTGAGTTTATAAAACACAGAACAGATACCAACATGGTTGAACTGGATAACCTGGATTGACTGTTAAACGCCTCCATTCTCAAAGTTTTTCACTTTCTGCTGACTGCAACATATCTTTTTTTTTTCTCTGTTTTTTAAAAAAATCACTTTATTGGCACTGTTGTGAAATGTGCTTAATCATCCACAGAGCATCATTCCTGACCAAGACCGTACCATGTGGTAATGAATTGCACAAATTCCTGATCTGGGACACAGCCGGACAGGAACGGGTAAGTAGTCATTTCAGAACTTCTGACCGTAAGAATACCCATGTCACTCATCAGTTTTCCATTACATGTTATATCAGAGATAATGGAAGGGCGACAGGATGATTGACTCAGGGTTCAAAGGTTTTGAGATGCATTTTCTTTGGTATCTGTGAGCTTATCACTTGTTGATGATCCTAACATGCCAGGTCCTATTCTTGACTGTTTTCTATCTAGTTCAGGAAATTCATTAAATGATCGACAACCTACATATTGATAGAATTTTATTAGGTTTTCTCTAGTTGTATGGATTATTTGAATCAGCAGGGGATAACCTTTTCATATATTTACAAATAAATCATTAGATTAGAAGTTGGGGTCATTGGGGTCATTACCCAATAATATATTTGAAAAATTCTCATCGGAAATTTAATTTTTTTGACATCTGGCACAGAAGGCCTAATGTCTCACATACATAACATGCTCATTATTGTTTTTGCTTTAATCTTAATTTAACCCGATACAAAATCTTTTAACAGCAAGATTCAGGTATTGACAGGTATTTAAGTTTAACACTCAGTTGATGCAAAAATCAATGTAGATCTGGGTTGCATTGCTAAAACCTCTTATTGGTCCTACCTCTCTATTCTGGTAAAGTGCCCTTTTTTCTTTAAAAGTGTTGTTATGAAGCCATCCAAATATCCCCAAAATCCCTTGTTGAAGAACTATATAACCACTACTCTGATCTTTACAAGAGCAGGGGCACTTTACCTTCTCAAAATGGGGTGTGGGGCCAAGAGATGGACTTCCATCCAAGAGAAGCAGCATATCTGAATGGTCTTTTTCCCTTTTCGGTGTTTGCTCTGGGAACAAATATATCCTCAGTGCAAACATAATATGAATATGTTTTTAAGGAGATCTGTAAATTTAACCTCCTTGCAACCCATTGCTCCTAAAATACAAATGAAACTGGGTGTGATAGTCATGTTTATACTCTTCTTAAAGCTTCACAAACTATTCATATCTACCACACAAACAAGCACGTGTTACACAGAACAAATTTCTCTAATAATACACTGAACATGCTTGATTGTGAGGTACCAGCTGTGTGACATCGTGTCACCTTGATGCACATCTTCTGAAGTTGGTCCAGTACGTCTTTTCCAATGTGTCAAAATCATATATTGACCCTGATCCATGATTGAGATTCCACATTAAGACTGAAAATGTGAAGAACACCAAACATGGATGAATGAACTTGTAGAATTACTGAGGAAAATGTGGTATTATATATAAAAAAAAAGCCCCGAATTTAGGCTGCATCTGGTCTTCTTTACTTCATTTTACCCTTCTTAGAGCATAGTGATTGGCATAAGCCGGGTGTTTCTAATTTCAGGACTCTTACAAGGTAACTTTATTAAGACCTGGGGTTAGATATGGTATGCAGAGGCCTATATTGTATATGTCTTATGGTTAGAATGAAACCAGGAAATGTGCTCATACTTTCATCGCTCATTTTCAAATGAACAAATAAATATAAATATATGTTTTTTTAAAGGGGCATGAGACATGATTCATCAGATGGGGGTGGCTAAAGGTTGCCAGACTTGCTTACTGCATGGAAAAAACGAGCGCAAGCATTTCCTTGTTTTGTGTGAAAACAATCGCTTGAGACCACTCTTACATGGCTTGTGTTATGACACCAGACTGTGTAATCTGTTTTCCTTTTAAATATATGCAAGCATTGTGACACACTGACTTATGCTGTGCTGCAAAGTTTGTTCCTGAGAATTTCTACTTTTATAGGAAAAATGTGGGTTTTAGTTTCTTGTAATTTAATCAAAATATAACATAATTATGACTGGTGACAAACAGCTGACCATTAGTAACACTGAACATCAGGGTCTCTCCTTTAAGAGTTTTCTTTATTGCACATGCTGCCATTAAGGCAAGGCAAGTTTATTTGTATAGCACATTTCATGTACATTAGCTGAAATGTCAAAGAATGGATATTGACTTTATATAGATATTTACTGCTGCTGATGTTTCTGAATAATTATGATGGTAAAACACAAGCTGGGACATATTTAAATTCTTTAAAAATATATATATTTTACTAAAATCTTATCATTTTTATTCAGGTCCAACACATTTCTTTTGTGGCCAAGGAACACATCAACTTAAAATACTCAAATTTTTAAGAATAATCATGTTGTTTTTAGTGGACCAGCTGTTACATAATCACTGTGCACTCAAACCACATTTGGCCTTGTGTACTGGAATCTGTTGATACTTGTTGCTAGGCTGATGCTTTCACTGCTCTCCACGCTGAGTTGATGTGGTGTAATATTCTGAATTACATTGCATACAATTAATTTCTGTTTGATATAGTTGATTCCGATGTATTAATTTAATATCGAGCTCTAAAGTAAACGTATCCTTTGCACCACTGCAGCAGCCCCTCATAGTGAGTGAATATGTGTTGTAATTTTGTGGGGATAAACTTTTTCTACTGATGACTCATAGTTTTTAGAATTAACTGACAAACTTGAATAATCCAAAAAAAGCAAACATAACTATTTCAATGAAAATGTTTCTATAAAGCGCTTTGATTACAAGAATTGGATTGATTGATCTAACTGGTATAAATGTGCTCTTCTTCTTTTCTTCTAGTTTCACTCATTAGCTCCTATGTACTACAGAGGGTCAGCTGCTGCTGTCATTGTCTATGACATAACTAAACTGGTAAGTGATTTGGTGGTATAGAGGTGGTGACATGGTGAGTGGTCTCAACCCCAGATAAAAAAAGTAAATAACTGCTGTCTTGAATGAATGTTTATAAAGAAGCTGGTTTCACACTGTGAGTCTGATGTAGAGCTGAGTTTCTTTTCCATCATGCTGGGATGCTGCGCTTCACTGACCTACAAATGTCATTCTTTCCTGCTTGCCTTATGGAAACTTGTTTTAAAAACACTAATGCTCCAACTGTGTGACATAAGTTTAAAAAAATGCAGAGCATATTCTCAGAAAGAGCCTATCCCAGAGCTGACTTATTATATGCTCCAATTTGTCCAGGACTCTTTTCAGACACTGAAGAAGTGGGTGAAGGAGCTGAAGGAACATGGTCCAGATGACATTGTTGTAGCTATAGCGGGGAACAAGAATGACTTGGGAGACATCAGGTGGGTTCATTTTCTTCTTACTCCATGTGCCATTTCCTATGTTTGCCAACAGCAGTTCCTTTGGAAATGGAATGGAAAAAAATCACAGGTAAAAACTTTGCTTTCCACCTTAATATATTTCTTTTTTCCTCTTCTTGTCTTTCACAGGGAAGTTCCTATGAAGGAAGCGAAGGAGTTTGCAGAATCAATCGCAGCTATTTTCATAGAGACCAGCGCCAGAAATGCTGTCAATGTGGAGGAGCTTTTTCAGAAAATCAGTAGGTTTCAAGCCTTCTGTGTTGCAACTGTGGAATGTGTGTCAGTATATTCTGATTCTCCTCTACAGTTCCACTCTGTAACAATCAGAGATGCAACATAATATCCATATCTATGACCGGATATGTGTAGAATGGCATGAAATAGAAAAAGTTATGCTGTTGTAGAATAATCTTCTATATCCACAGTTTAGATCGCCCTGTCTTGACACACCAGCAACTCCATCTAATTACCTTCTCAAGTTTGATAAAGAAATATAAAGTATTTTTTCATTTAAGGATTCATTCAGGATTTCATCTACAAGCTTGAATGAAGAGTCAAGTGAAGGGTTGCAGTCTGCAATTTTTGCCACTAGATGTCAACACAATGACACTTTTGATCTGTCTGTAAGGAAACATTTCAGTAGTCCTGTTAGACTATGACAGAACCATCTCAGTGCAGTTTATTTAAGCTGACTGCAGTTATTTTACATGCTTGTCTCTTTTCCTGTGTTTATAAACAGTAGGATGAAACAAAAGATACCATTTCTGCTGTGGTTAAATAGCAATGTTGTGGCATTCTGATGAATATTTACTGACCTTAATGTCATAGATTTTAGCTAAATACCTCAAAAACACTTGGTTTTAACCTGGCTGTAAATGTACAGTACAATAACAGCCATGACAAGTTTGAAGACCGCTAACCTTAGCCTTGACCTGTGCAGATTTGTGACCTAAAGTCTCAAAGAGGAATAGAAATGTTATTTTAGGTTCAGGTTTAGGTTCACAGCTCATTTTTTTGTTAAAATAACAGCAGTCTTACAGGGTCTGACTAGCCTACATTAAGTATCAATTAAAGCTTGGCACAGTGGAGCATAACAGCACTGTGAGCTTTCCTAGGTCATATTTTTTACTATCAGTACCTAATAAACTGCCTTATGTTCTCTGCTGTGCTTTATTCTGATTCTAGTCATGATGTAGACTGTTCAACAAGCTTTTAAAAAGGAGAAAAGACATTTTGAACTAATAAAACTATTCATATCATCTGATTTGTCATGGTAATATAAAATCCTGTGGTGATGTTACATACCAGTTAGTCGAAAAAAATGACCTTATACATTATTGGTCTTTATATACTGTATATACTGTTAAATTTCTCAGGTACAAGATGGATATCATGGTAGCCATTCTCCTTTTGTCATGACTGTGTGTGAATGAAGTCAAGACAAACGTTACAATTAAAATTTATTTCTGAGGGACACAATGGCCCCGTTTTAACAGACAGATGAAGCCATCAGTGTTGTGTACCCCATATCTGAAGATGACTTGCAACAAGGATTTGTGCAGGTGATTCAATACCTGATAAGTGAGAAAAAAAGCAATACATGCATAAAGTATAGGGATTTAGAACCTGACAAGATGGATTCTTTCATAGTCAAATTTTTGGAATTTCTTGTGCAAGGTAATGAAATCGGTTCACACAGACTTGTCACAGCAAGGCCTCATCTGACAAGCAGGTTTGAACGCAGATTTCTTGTGAGACAACAGAGTTGACTACTGATGCAGATCAAGAGAAGAATCATTACACTGTAAACTGCAGACATTAAGAAGTCCTGACTTTATATACCGGTAACAATTTCCAAAAATAAGATTATACATGATGTATGACAGACTCCCTGCCTCCTTAATGCTACGAGTGACTAAAACTTTCCTTTTGCCACTTTTAACACAGTATTATTGATTAAACGCATGCAGTGACCCTCATTCCTTTCATTTCAGGCAAACAGATTCCACCCTTGGAAAACCCTGAAGTGGACAGCAACGAGTCCTTCAAACTCACCCGGCAGCCCGCCCCATCTGCCAGAAGGTGCTGCTAGTACCAGGAGAGTCTCATGAGACGATTTCCTCCAGCCCTGCCAGCACCGCACATAGTCCACAACGCACACAGCATCTTTCCCCTGGAGAGACAACTGAGTGGACAGAAAGAGAAAAACCTGCCAACAGTGTAACACGTAGGTTCATACAGTAGTTTCAGCTCCCAAAAAGCATTTGGTTTGTCCCCCTCTAGTGGTCTAATGCTATAACTACAATAGGGTTTATTGGTATGGTGATATTCACAGCAAAACAGGCAATTTTGTTGCAGTTTACAAATTGCTAAATTATGCACAAACTAAGAGCATTCAATCTAAGCTGGCGTGCCTTATAAATCCAGGTATTAGTAATGTTTTGCTTTTGTTGTGTCACGTGCTGTGCAACATTTCATTGCAATGAAGCTGTTAAATTGCACACATTGATGCGAAATTTAGATAAACATTTAACAACTCTCCATTTATACACTTGTACAACCTTTGCCTACATTTATATATATGAGCCCAGAGTATATTAGACATTAAAGCAACAGGTTGCAAACTGTTGAGACTAACATTCAGTTGAATGGCTCCAACGCAGCGGCTTCTTTGCCCTTTTCACCATGTTTCATGCACATTTGCTGTACCAGTTTAACTGTAGCACTGCAGAACAGTATGACGCGCCCAGCTGAAGCACTGTGACCAATACCAGAATTGTTTACATTGTGATTTGTTAAAACTGTTTTCTACATGCTGATACGTATAGTTTGAGATTTTACTACAGGGAATGGCTGTAAGAACTGCCGAACATGTGCTTTTGCTTGTATTTTAACAGAAAAAAGGGCTACATTTCTAATGTTAATAAGCAAAATAACTATTACTTACATGGAAAGATGCCAAGTTCTTAATAAGGTTATATTGTATACAATTATGAACTATGGAAATAGGACTCTACCTTGTTGGCTTTCAGAAAAGTCATAAAAAGTAATTTGATGAAGATATTTTCAGCCCACATTTAGATTAAGATTATGTCTCGCTCCTGTTTCCATGACAGTAGTACTCTTGGATTTGACCACTTTAGAAATCTATAACAGCACTTTTGAATATATTCAATAAAATAGTTATTCAGAAATCCGTATTTGATAAAAGACCGAAGCTATGTTTGAATAAAGAATCCAGGCCTTTGGTTAGGCTCAACCTAAAAACTCTTGTTTTTACCAACATGTGTCATGTTACATTGAAATGTCTTTTATAGTTTGTAATACAGTATGTGCCTGTGTATGATGATGTCTGACTGGACAAATCACACCAAACTTTATTTGAAAATCTGCCAATTTTTGTGTTTTTATTCAAAAACATAGTGCACAGCTTTTGAAGTAAGATTAAATGGGACCTTTAAATCCATAAATTCCAAGACTCATCTGATTCTATTTGGAGGAAATGTCTGACTTGTGACTATAATCTTTCACTGAACTATGAAAGGAATACCTTTAAAAACGGACAATAAAAGTTGGGTTAATCGCACCTTGGTGAATTGGATGTTAAAACTTCAGAAGAAGCAGATTTTTTTCCCCTCAGTGCAGTTTGGTATGAGACTACCTCCTACAGGAGATGAGCTTCCCAACAAGTTCACTCTGTTCACTGCCACATGAGTGCCTTTTGTTTTTCTAAAAATAAAAACATGAAAAGTTATGTGATGTGGCTAAAAAGCGAGTGGCACTAGAATAATGGATTAATTACTGAAATGTACATTCTAGCTGTACATATATTCAACTTAAAGTGCCATTTCTTTGCAGCCATCCTCACTGTATATGCATGTCCTGCTTCTCTGTAGAGCCTATTGAGTTCTGTATAGTAACCAATGTAATAAAGTAGTAACCATGCCATTATGTGTCGAGTTAGTCTTTACTCCTGAAGATAACTGAAGACATTTCCATAAGCATTACAGTCCAGTCTCATTTCTGACATGACGTAAACACAATGTACATTCACTGGTCACTTTATTAGATACATCTTCCTAGAACTGGGTTGGGCCCACTTTTGTCTTCTGATCTGCCATCTTTGGGAGAACAATTAACTCATTGTCATGTTTAAGAAATCAGTTTGAGATGATTTGCGTTTTGTAAGAATGCTCATTATCCTGCTGAAAGTAGCTGTCGGAGACGGCACTGTGGTGATTAAGGGAGGGACGTGGCCAGCAACAATACCCAGGTATGCTGTGGTGTTGAAAGGACATTCAACAAGTGAGGTGCTGAAAGAGTGCAGCTTGTGACAGGGTGGCCGCCTTAAGGGGCTGCAAACAGTGATGCAACCAACGGGGTCCAGCACAAAACCGTTCTTTGTCTTTCTAATACAAAAATAAGTCCAGGAATGGGCTTTATGCCCAGCTCCATTACTTCCTGAACTTCAACCAGCACTTTGTTTCCTGTCTTTCATTACTGGATGA
>JBBDHI010000008.1:20593305-20605617 GCA_037177115.1 Craterocephalus stercusmuscarum | reverse complement strand
AAAAATAGAATGAAGGAAATAAAATGAACAAAGTCCAGAAGTAGTTGGATGCATATTTGCAGTAGCAGGTATTATGAAAGAAAAAAGGTAAGGAGAGATGTGTTTAGAAAAGAAAGTGGAGATAATGAAGAAGGTAAAAGAACAGAATGAAGGGAGAGAAGAAGAAATATAGTAGAGAGATTAATACAAGCAAAATACTGAACAGAAAAGGAGAGACTGAAGAAAAAGGAATTTTTTTCTTCTTTTTTATTGCTTTATCTTGTTGCTTTGCTTGTTTTCTTTTCATTTCACTGTGTTGCACATCGGTCAGCTTTTTAAAGGGAAGATGATGAAAAGAATGAAGTGAAGTTGATGAGCAAAGACCATCCAAAAAGTATTCGGGTTAGCTGACCTAAAATCCCCCCCTTTTTTTTATTGCACTTATTTTGTCCCATAGGTTGTCCCATAGAGGCAGTTCTACATAAATCCCTTATTAATAAAGGGTCTACCTCTTAAATATTTAAATTACTTCAGGATGTACTGGCAGATCCATACCCTACAAAAATTTATCATCGTTTTGAGGTAACTCATGGTTAAGCATCACAACCATGGTACATTTTCGTAAGGGATTATCCAAACTGAAAAAGTGTTGGGCTGAAGATGTGGTGATGGACATATCTCAGGAAGACTGGGACTCTTGTTTATACAACATCAAAACAATATACAAAGAAATTGGTAGCAAAATCATTCAGGTAAAGATTATCCACAGATAATCCCCCCTCAACAACTTTATAAATGGACAGTGATCCCCACGGATACCTGCTGGAGATGCAACTTATACTTATGTGGTGGATCCATATTTCACATCCTTATGAGTTGCCCAGCCCTTCCAGACTGGTGGAAAAATGTTATGGGGGTTATTTTTAAAGTGTTGCAAAGGAGATTCTACATCTCAGCCAAGCTTTCCATTTTGGGCTCAACCACAGAACTAACAGATTCTCACTTTTCATCTTTTGAAACAATATGTATAATACTGGCTCTCACAACAGGAAAACATGTTTTATTAAGAATAAACAATCTCCCTCTTATGAGGAGTGGTTAACAACAATGGTAAAATTGGCATCCTATGAGAAAGTAACAACGGTCTTCTGAATAAGCCTCATCAGTATGACTATACGTGGTCCGCATTTGTTAACTGACTTACCGTACCACAGGCTATTGACTGAGTTCAGCGTGTGATTCTGTATTTGTAACTATGTACTGGAAACAAAAATCAATAAAGTGTGCATTAAAACCGCAGCAAATACAGCGACGTAATAGATAGAAAAACGTAATAGATAGCGCAGAAAACTAAACAGACTGAAAAATATGACCCAAACATAATAAGATATATAAGCGGCACCGGAAGTGAATAAATTACATTTTTCTGCACTCCTGAACGCTCAGAAAAGACAAAAACAGGTATTTATGGGCTTTAAAAAAGTGGATTTTGCATGATACGAATTTTGTGGCCCTTCTTGTAAAGTGTTACAACTTAAAGTGTTTAAAGTCTTAAATTAAGTTTTAAATCTCTGGAAGTGTACGTTTGTACCAGCATTTTCATTTTTCACAAATTCAGCATGCAAAATTCTGAGTTTCAGTTTCATGTTTTCAGAGCTCGTTTCACCTTTGCTGTTTTTCAAGTATACATTTTCAGAGTTTCATGGCATAGTTCTCCTACCACATTGTTTGCAAAAAAATGTAAAACCTTGTAACATGAGAGCTGAAAAAATATTCACCATTGTAAGAAGTGAGAACACTGATGTGGCAGCACTACCTGCTACAGCTGCATTCTCCCGCTTTGTAGCCGAAGATGTTTAAATGTGCGGTTAAATTACAGTCTTCACTTAATAAAATGTGGACATAGTTACTACTGAGTGAATCAAATGTTTAATCTGGTACAGCCCCAACTGTTTAATTTAACTTTCACTTTAGTTGAATCAATGATTTAGATTTATGTGAAAAAAAACCCAAAACTACATGAGTTACACAAAGTTTTAAAAGAAATCTATTTACAGTGAGTAAATATTAAAATATTAGGTGTGACAGATTATATTTTATTTAAAAGGGAACCAGAGAGGAGAAAAGAGTCCAGGTGGAAAAGAAAGGAGAAGACGACAGAGCGGGGGAGGACAGTGGAGCCGGGCCTGGACTCCCCACCGTGGAGTGATGCGATGGTAATCTCTCAGCCGGAACATCTGGTCCGGGCCTGAACAATGACTCCTGCAGGTAGATCGCGGCGATCTGGCCGGCTCTGTCGGTCCAATGGAGATGGCCTGATAACCTGCCTCCAGCAGCCCGACTCTGCAGGTCAGCACCATGCCGATCAACAAAGACGTACCTTGTCTGCAGACGCGCGGGGTCACAGTTAATAAACCTGCTGCTTTATGGTTCTAGGGAATGGAGGAAGCTGGTGAGATAGAAACTCCTGTGTTCAAGGTGATGAATGAGCCCCCTCCCCCGGGGACATTCCTCAGAGATCCTCCTCGCATTAATGTGACACTCACTCCGAAGATGAGCCATTAATCGGGTAGTTTAATGACTTTAAGCTAACTTAAAGTGCAGCCCCACAAATCTGTTTAATAGCCGGGGTGTGTTTTGTTTAGACAGTACAGTAAGTAGGGATATACAGTTGGAAGATGACTTAAGGTTTTATGTGCCTTAAAAATCAGATGAAGGGCATAAAAATCCCAGTGACATACCATGATATGAAGTCCCTAAAAGCTGAAGACATTCCAGATGTTGCTCCAGCGGAGGGCGACATTACAGGAGACAATATGGCTCATAATGTCAGCAACTCTGATTAAAAGCTGCTCTGCTTTGGAGAATATATACATATATTAAAAAACTGCTGCTTTTGCAAGTCATACTCATTTAATCACATCAAATTGTTTGTATACAGTTGTTTTATTCTCCCTGAGTGTGTGTGTGAGCATGTGAGATGGAGATGAGATGAATGTAATTAAAGTTTTTTAATTAGACGCTGTTCTTTTCTGGGAAGCCTGTGGCAGCGCTGGGTGGAGCCTGAGTGGAGACAGGAGGTTTGCGGTCTGGCTGATGGAACCAAGCCGGCTGGGGTAATGGAAACCGGGTGTTTCGCTTTACACACACACACACACACACACACACAAACTCATGTTCACACACACATAAACTGAAGCTGAAGGAAGAATATGCGCACCCAAAAATAAAAAAAAAAACCCTCAAAAACTTGTGCAGACATGAATCTGAGGACAGCCTCGCAGTATTAATAATACACACTTCCAGATATGTGGATGTGACAGCATACATGTTAGGACGCGCGCCGAAAAATCTACTCTCGAAACAGCGATGATGTGAGCATCTGCATGCACATTCATGAAAACAAATAAGGACTGACACACACGCAGGAGAGGTATGGGTGAGCACACACGCATGGATGCTCATTCACGCAAGAATGTGTGCACACTCAACTCATTATAGATGCAGCCATACTGGTGCACGCATGCACACACACGCATGAATGCACCCCCCCATCAACATCAACCATTACACATGCATATAAACGCACTCACACACATCTGAGCTCACATGTGCATGCACATCACCGGCTCTACACACACACAAACAGTACTTCAATCTTCTTCCAAAGGCGCGCACAGACACACACATCCAGCAGCAATCAGTGTAATGACATACAAACCCATATCCTGCACCCTCCCACAGCAGCACACACACACACTTACAGGGGAGCAGGGCCAGGAAATGCAGAAAACAGATCTCGGGCATCTACTGACAGCGAGACAAGGCCCGCCTTTTCCATTAGACACTGACGTCAGTTTTCCACAAAACTGTTTCACCCCCCAAATTACAGGCGATCCGGCTCTTCCTCTGCTGACGGCCGATCTGCAAAAGCAGCAAAACAGCGATGTTCTTCCACCGGATTGTCCCAAACAACATGCATGCACTCAGGCTTAGATGTATGGTAATGTATGGAAAGCGTTGAGTTGTGACGGCGCATACATTTCACATGGCTGCTCTTTCTTTATTAAACCCTGCACCTTCTCCTCTGGTGAGCCACCAGCACCTCCAGTCTTAAAACTGGTGGACTTGAGCGGGTCAAACTGGGCAGCAACAGGTCAATCTCCATGAACAGGGCACCATCTAGTGTTGCATGCAGAGTACTAGAGCGCAGCTAAAGTTTTGCCCCCCCCCTTCTTTTTTTTCATGAAGCTATGGACAGCCATGTTGGGTGTGTGTCGGTTGGCTTCATGTCATGTGCAAAGTGGATTTTCCTCTCATGAGACACTCAGGTCTAGGAGAGGTTATCGCCATGTCTGAGTCAAAGTAGCGAGTTGAAGAAGCGGAGCGAACCTGTGGGTGCAGGGCGGCAGATGAGGCCGTTTGCACTAAGCTGCTTTACAAACAAATAAAAGGTTGAAACAATACAGCGTTTCCTGAGAGGAGCAAAGTTTCATTCATTCAGTTACATTAAAATCTAGTTTGTCCAAGAAAAAATAAAAAATAAAAATCAGGCTTTCGGTATTTTTATACACAGTTTTCAGATACATACCCTTGTCAGAAACAGCTGGATGAACAACTGGAATCTTATTTACAGAGATTGTGGAGTCATAAGGTCAAATACAATGCAGAAGGACTCTTGTGGAGATGTTGAGTCTTTTATGCAGACTTGTGCAAATGTAGTTTGCCTGAGGGAATCACCCACAGTTCAGTGTTATGCTGAATATGATAAAGAACAACCAAGAGAAAATAAAAGATGCTCAGGCAAGAAAGAAAGGGGCAACCAACACGAACAAAATATTAACAGACATTAACCGAACGTTTCTGGTGTTTTTAAAGGTAACAAAATAAGCCGGTTAAACCTGCCCCCCTCCGTCCGTCAGGTCTATGAGTGTTTCTGTGATGAGGTCTGAGGATGTGATGGGTTGTTTTGGAGATGAGCAAACACGGATTCCACCTCCAGCAACAGGTTCAAATGTGTTGGATAGCAAATTTGTTGCATTAAAATACACAAAACATGAAATATGTCACTGCATGCCACCTCATTATTCACCCCAACAGTCTGCTGGTCCGGTCGGGTTAAACCATCGTCACGGACTTCACAGCAGTTCACGTTTGAGACTGAAATAATAAACTAAAATCAAAAGTAATATTTGGTGTCAAAAGCTTTTCTCTTTATCATTATTTACACCAATAAAGTGGTTACAGATAACCTGAACCCCACTCTAACTAAAAATGACACAGGGCCTGTTTAAATCTGGTTCCTGTACCACAAAGCAACTTCAACATCACCACAGCATCTTCCAGTAATACGGCTCAACTAATCTGAAGCAAAGAGTCAACGCGGTTTCCAGATTGCACAACATTTCCTCCTCTTTGGGTCTTACATCGAACAAGTGAAGGACTTCAAGCAGCAGACACATGACAAAGCATCCATCTACACGTATGCAGGAGCGAACTGTCACTAAGCTCTGTTAAAGAAAGGAAAAACATTTTTTTACCCAGCTGTTTTTACACAGGTACATAAAGCTAATTATGATCACATCATCTCAAATAACCGCACAATTCAACTGCCTAAGAGTTGCACCGATTCCCAGGAATATAAGAAATGAGAAGATTAAATATCTGCAAACGGGCTCAACAGGTGTGATGAGGCAGAGAATCATCGAAAAGATGCTCCAGGACGTGCAAACGCAGACCTCACATAACAAATGTCCTCTTTTAAACCATCTGTGTCCCACAATCACCCCACACAAAAAAAAAACAAACTCTGCAACAACAATAAAACACAGCAAATGGTGTTTATTGTCAAAGTGTAGGATTAGGACAATGTTATATGTGCATAATTCATTATTGTGTACTCTAGTTGTGCAACATACTAAGCTACAGTATATACAGACACCTATCATTAACTGTTGATAGCTGGATGACAGTTATACTGTATAACAGTAAATCTAGTTGGCCGGTTGCTTGGGCAGGACAGCCTCCAGAAGACAATCCGTCAGAGGCCCAAGACTTTGGTTTCATCTGCGTCAAATGCAAAATGGTGACTCTTTAACTCTTACAGTGTAATATCAATCAATACAACTAAACACATCCATTTAAAAACATCCACATGAATATACTCAATGCAACAAATATTATGCAGAAAAATCTCCCCGCCCCGACCCCCCCCCACCCAACCTCCCCCCAGACTCTGCTTCTCTCTTTTTTTTTTTTTTTTTACCGCCATAAAATCCAGTAAAGGTTAAACAAACATTTAAATGTTACATATCTCGTTAAAGTAAAAGAGAATAACGTCATGAGAACCTCTGGGTCTAGATAGCAACGATGCTCTGTGAAAAATATATGTATAGTAGAGTGAACTAAACATTTACATGACTTTACAGGTGGAAAGGAAACATTGCTTCGGACATAACTCTTTAGAATAATAATACAGCCCCACAGTCTTATGAACATGCTCTGTTACTCACTCCGGTCACCGTCCGTGTGACGCCGGGCCACGCAGCCCATCACAGGCTTGTGGTTTCTGTCAGTGTGTTTACATGTGTGTGTGTGTTTTTTTTTTTTTTAAAGGTGTACATGTATGGGTGTCAGTGTGTCAGCGCGAGTGTGTGTGTGAAGCTCAACAGTCCCCCGAGTTGTGCGAGTGTGGCCCGGTCTCCATTTTCCAGTCTCTCTGGTCGCTGGCGTCCCCCTGGCCGTGCTGGGAGGCGACGGGCGATAGGGACATCTGTCTGCGGGGGTTCCCGCTGTGCATGGTGTTCCAGTGGCGCTTCAGATCCGACGCTTTGATGAAGGCTTTGTCGCAGGAGCCGCAGTTGAAGGGCCGCTCGCCTCGGTGCTGTCGTTCGTGGTCTTTCAGGTGCGACTTGTGCTTGAAGGCCTTTTCGCACATTTGGCACGCGAAGGGCCTCTCGTTGCTGTGGACCCTCTCGTGCCTCTTCAGGTCGGGGCCCCTGATGAAGGCCTTGCCACAGACCACGCAGCGGTGCGGTTTGAAGCCTGAATGGATCTTCAGGTGCTCCTTGAGGTGGGCGGCCGTGGTGAAGGCTTTGGGGCAGTGCTCGCAGCCGTACGGGCGGTTGGCGGTGAGCAGACGCTCCTTTTTAGCGTTGTGGTCCATGGGCTTGGCTCCGGCGCTCTGGCAGGAGCCGTGGTCGCGGTGGCCGTACAGCAAGTACTCCAGCTTCATGTCGCTGGAGGTGGAGGAGCCCCAGCTGTGGCTGTGAGGGTCTTTTCCCATGTTGGTGTTGTAGTTGTGCGGCTGAGACACGTGAGAGCCACCGGGCCCCATGCTGTCCATGCCCTGGTCGTAGAAGCTGTTCTTCCGCACCTCCTCCATGGCCAGCTCCTTCAGGATGGCGTCTTGCGCTCTCATGCCGTGGTCGCCCGGCGCCTGGTTCTCCCTGGTCTTCATGTTGGTCAGCTCCCGTTTCTGGGTGCAAAGGTTATCCAGGAAGTTGATCCCCAATATCTGACCGGATGACATCATCATATTGATGTCCTTCTTCCTCACAGCCAGTCTGGCTGTGTACATGTAATTGAGAACCTCTTCGAAGATATCCGAGCGGATGAAGTCCAACTCCACGATGGAATTGTCCTCGTCGCTCTGTTTCTTGAAGAGTTTTTTAAAGTAGTTGCTGCACGCTGCCAAGACGCAGCGGTGAGCCCTGAACTCTATGTTTTCCACCACCACCACCACATCACAGTGCTCACCTTCCATCCTCTGCTGGTTGAGCATCTTCAGAAAGGTGGCTTTATGGTCATAGTCAATATATCTCAGTAGATCAGACATGTTGCAGGTCAAATAAGCGCAACCTGCAGAGAAAAAACAACACACTGTCACATATTTTGATTTCCTTCCACAACAAAACGGGACATGCACAAGATGCAACTTGCACAGCTGAGGGGTGGAGCTCAATTTGCATGCCAATAGCAATATAAACAGGCATTGGTACAACAATAAGGATGACGGAAGGACATGCAATAAAATGCTTATTTACTTATAAATGAACAGGAATATTGTTGGGAGTAGAGAAAAGTGGCTGAATCTATCATGCAGAAAACCCTCAGTAAAAAATACGACAGGCCCGCCTGCGAAACGAGCCGCAGCAGCGCTGAGAAAAAAGGAGAGAAAAAAAAAGAAGAAACACAAACAGACACAAACAAACGCACTTTTCTTTACGAAAGTTGCACGTTTTCACGGCGCTGTTTGCGTGACAGTCGTGTAGCGTGCAGAAAGAATAACCTTAACGAGAATATTTCACATTTCACTGCGCCCAGCCATTTTGGTCACCAAGCCTCCATTGGCATGTTTCTGCTGCCTGAAAGTCAGTCCACAAACAGCGGCGACCGCGGCGGCGAACGGAGGGCCGAAACACGCCGCGCGCGTTTCCGCGCCGCAAGAAAACACAAAGGACAAGATAAAAATGTAAATACCGAAAGCCTGAACGCGATCCCAGTGTTGTCACGCAAGGCAGTCGACGACGATCCAGATCCAGAGCTGTCGTTTTTCCTCTTCCTCCTCTTGTTGTGACTGCGAGGCTTCACAGGAAACGCGCCATTGTTCTGCTGCCACCTACAGCACCGGAGAACGTACTCCACACAGATCGTTTATTAATATACAGAGGAGTCACTCTGCGCCGAAAAACGACACCCTTTCTTTCAACACCAATGTAATGTCATTAATGGTGGCAGATGGGGTTTATGTTGAGGCTTTGACACGACCCTGGTCATGTTATCTGATAAATTGTGTTTGGAAAATGGAAATATTTATATGATTGTAACACTTTAAACACTCACAGTGTGGACTGATATGTGAGAAGAAGAATACTAAAAATATCTGCTTAAACAACTCAAATGTTCATCAATAACTCAGTTTCAAACTAAAATCCTCCACAGTTCAGTTCTGTTTTGCTGATGCCATTTTTCAAGTATTTCCTGAAACTCATTGTGTCTTCTGACCCACAGTTCACACTTGAATAGAAACAACATCCATGATGGAAACATCAGAATGTGAATAGTAATGCTTGTTTTTTAATGTATATCAGATTCTGGAAATGTTAGACCTTCCATCTTGATCGGATTCGCGAGCACACTGCTGGTGTTTGCATGATGTTTTTTATGCTGATTGAAAGTTCAAAAGGATCATAAGTGCTCCATGTAAATCCAAGTTATGCTAACATGTCTAGATCTATTGCACTTCCTTTGCCACTGCATTTTAAATGATCTGTATCGACCACCGTTCTTGACAAACTCAATTACAAACAGAATGGAGAAGATTGCTCAAATGTTTGATGGACATACTAAAAAGCTAAAACTCTCACCAAAAATAAAAAGCTACACCTTAATCTCGTCATTTCAAAGACATTTTTTCATGACTGATTCTAATCAATACAGCATTTAATTAAGGCTTGTGTACATAAATACCAGGTTTTTAATTGCATACATATATACACAGGTCAGTGCCATGTTTTATTTTAAAGCCAAACAGATTATCAGTAGTAAAAACATGCATTTCTAATTTTGTTACATTTTGTTAATTTTATTTGTGTAATTTTTGTTAGCTTGTCAAATCCCAGAATATGTAATTCAGTGGACAGCTGAGTGGGAACGATCGGACTTACAACACAAAAGACTGAGTCATCAGTAGTTGGTGGTTTTAATAAACCAGGAATTGTAATAAGACACAAAGTCAAGACAGTAAACCCTTCCTTGTTGCGTCCTCTGATATGCATCTTGCTTCGTCAGGCTTTGTCTTTAGCTGCTCACATTACAATAGAAGTGCTCTGTAAATGAGACATGTAGTGTTAAAGTGCTTTGTGGTCAACTGATGAGTAGAAAAGCCAATTATACGGAACTAGCACCCGATGTGTGGGACAAAACTCCTTATACCTTTATTTTCTGAATGCAATGGCAGATTTTTGCTAATAAAAAGGGCAATTAGTTAAAAACTGTACCTTTTAGGCAAAAATACTAATAAAATATACCATCATCTTTCCACTGCACTTTATCTGCTAATCCACGTTGTATTCGTATTTTATTTCTATTTTTATTCCACTCTGTTCATATTTTATTTTTATTCCACTCCATCTATCTATCTATACAGACCTTTGAGACATTTTTCCTTGACTGTGCATGGAAATAAGAGTTCAGTGTCCTACCTGTATAATGTTTTAGACGCCTGTTTCAAAAAATTTAAAGCAAACTGAACCTTCTAATACCTGATTTTTATTCTAGTAGAAAATTATGTAGACAGTTACCTTTCCAGCATGTTAGCCTGCCGAAAAGGTACCTGCTGGAAACCAACATCACAGTGTTATATATATAAATAAGCATTGAAAACTTCCTGTGTGCCAAGACAACATTGAGCCTTTAAGATCAGATGTGTTTAATACATCTGGTGTGAAGTTGTAGCACAGAATGTGTGGGTTAAAAAGAACTGTAAAACACTTATCTGAGTTAAAGGGCAATAAATTAAGTCCTGGTCAATTTAGACATTCATTTCACATCCAATTAACTTGATTTTCAAAGACACCAGTCATTTTTCTTAACGCCAGTCAGAAGTGTTTATTCACAATGAAAATGAATTATTTGGTGAGCAGCTTCTTCCTCGGCCTCCCCCTGCGTTTCCTGATGTTTTTACCGTTACTCCTGGATCTCACTGTATTCTTTTTTAGCTTTTTCTGCCTCTTTTCTTTCTCTTCTGTGGAATCAGAGGATGTATTGTAATTAGACGGTGCCTCTTCATTTTCTTCATCTGTACATTTTTTTCTAATTTCCCTCTTAACGCGGGATTTTCGAGTTGTATTTGAACCCTGGTCATTTACTGCAGAGCTTTTAGGCCTTCCTTTAGGCCTGCCTGTGCTTTTGCATTTGCTTTTAGTTCTATACATTCCCTTCATCTGCACATCATCATCCGTGTCCTCCTCCTCCTCCTCCTCCTCCTCCTCTGTGTCCAGCTCAGAGTCTGAACCTCTCTTGTTCCTGCTGCTCTGAACAGCATCAGTGTCACTCTCATTCCTGTTTATTATACCTTTCTGTTCAGGTTCAGAACTGGCGCCGTGATAACGCTGGAGATGACTTTTCAGGCTCACGTTGTGATTGAAGCATTTGTCGCAGTGCCGACACTTGTAAGGCCTCTCACCGGTGTGCAGGCGCATGTGGGATTTCAGGTGACTCGCCTGGTTGAAGCCCCGCTGGCACACCGAGCACTTGTACGGCTTTTCTCCCGTATGCACTAATAAATGTCTCTGAATGGAAAGAGGACGGAAAAATTCGATCCCACAGAAGCGACATTTCAAATCCACGGTGCCCCTGTGATCTTCCAGGTGGACTCTGCGCCCACTGCTGGTGGCAAAGGTCTCTGGACAATCCGGACATTTGTAGGGCTTCCCTTGAGTCATGTGGATCTGCTCATGAATGTATTTGTCCACCCTTAACTTGAACGTAACCTGACAATATTTGCAGCGAAATTCGTAGTCTGCATCGTGGATTCTGCTGTGAGAGTTCAGCGCAACCTCACTGACGCACCTTTTCCCACAAATATTGCAGGAGAAGGGCTTCAGTTTGTGCTCACATATGTGAGGCCTTCTTTTGTCACAAAACCTTCCGCAGTCAGTGCAGAGCAGACTGTACCGAGGGGTGAGTGCGGGATAATAATCACTGTAATCAAATGGTTCTTTAGATTCCTCTTTTGGTTTGACGTGGAACAATTTTACAGGGAAAACACCCGCCGCTGGCTTGCAGTCTTCATCTGAATCGACGTCATCAGTTTCGCTCGAGTCATTTGATTCATCCATTGAATCGGTCTCCTCGTCAATGAGAGAAACTATCTCAGGAACATCTGCGGCGCCGCTGGAAGATTCGTTTGCTGGTGCTGTCTGGAATAGAGAAACAAGGAGAGGTGGGAGACAGTTTCAGCTGAAGCAGAAGACTGAAAACAGCATTAATATTAGGTCATGGTAAGCTTCTGGACATCTTTCTGAATGCATAACTGTACTTTAAATCACCTACCTTGGTAAAATGTTCATAAGATGTTTTTTTCAGTTTAACATAATGTAAGATATAGAACTTTTGTGCCTTGGGTCTGGATTTCTGTTTTATAAGGGACATATGCAAAATCCACTTTTCTAAGCCCCTTAAATACATGTTTTTGCCTTTTTTGAGGGTTCAGGAGTGCAGAAATTTTTAATTTATTCACTCCTAGTGCTGGGTATATATCTTATTATTCTTTTTGGGTCATATTTTTCAGTCTGTTTAGTTTTCTCCATTCGCTATTACGTTTTCTTG
>JBBDHI010000008.1:20575840-20588513 GCA_037177115.1 Craterocephalus stercusmuscarum | reverse complement strand
TTGTTCAAAAGAAAAGAGAAAATGCAAAGAAACGTTTCTCTCTTGCTTTTTTGTTAGTGTGAAAGTTAAAGGGTTAATAAAAGTAGGATAATAAGGTAATATTAGAATTTGATCATTTTACATCTGCTTATTCCAAATAAAAAAACTGGAAACCATCTCATGAGGGCTTTCTGTAAAAAATTGTGTTGAAGCAAGACTGATAATGTGTAAAGATCTGTTTACTGGTAAATGACGTCAAACATTTTGATCTATTGATGGAGGGTTAAAGGTGTACTGTGACATAACGAAGCTGGAACCAACTTAAAACTGGCTGTAACACCAGCTCTGACACCAGCTTCCACAGGGACCCTTGTGATGAGGGCAAACTGGCTGAAAATACTTTGGGAATAAAGCATGATTTCAGAAAGTTTGAACACTAGCAACAAAGCTTCCCCTCCGGTCAACATTCTGCTAAAAATAATCAAGCGTTTTCATTTCAGTAGCCAGTTTTTTCTACATTTTGGTCCGCACTGTGTGGAACATCTAGTGCAGTGTTACCAGTGCCAATCTGACACAGACATTAAACAGCACAAACACAATAAGAGGACAGGGCTGCAGAAAACAAAGCCAAGAGTTCCCATCTGGTGAGTCATGCAAGCAAACACATGCACGCATGCTCATCCCAAGTCTCGCGTCTTGGAATCGCATCAGACGGACACAAATGAAATAACAAGCGTCGGAGCCAAAAGGTGATTCGGGGGAAACTAAACAGCCAGCAGCTTCCAGCAAGAGAAAATGCTTAAGAGACTATTAAATGACAAGTTTCTGCATGCAGCTTTGTAGCAGCCGAACACCTCACAACACCGACAGCGGGCAAGTTGAAACACAAACGGCTGTTAACATCGCAGGGACTGCTGACGCATTTTTCTCCAAACATAATGAAATAAACTGAAAGGAGAAGTATGTCAAACTGTAACAAAAACACAGGTTTAATATCTGAGTGATAAACTCAAATCTTTAGTATTCATTAATGTGTGGTCGGCTCTTTATGCTTACTTGCCACAAAAACATTTCAAGTTTTTTGATAGTTAATTCTGTAATCCAATATCCTGAAACCTGGGCTCTATGCAAAACAGATAAAACCTGCTTCAATGTGTAGGTTTGTGTTAGAAGAACAACAAAGAAAACAGGCCAAAGCTCATCTGTGTACACACAAGCTCAGATTTCACTTCTAATGAGTGCATTTGCAGTTCACAGGCTAGGATCTCTGACAGGCAGAAGCAGGTTCAGCCGGTAGTTAATCAGTGCAGTTCCCCTTTGTGGGCCAACACAATGTGGACATAAAGAATAGAAAATGCTTTGACAGAAACTGCACCACAGGTTAGACACAATTCAAGAAGGTACCATTTGTATTTTAGCCAAAAACCAATTAAATAATAAATGAGTTTTTTTGAAAAGCCAAACTGTTTAGATTTAAAAAATCTAAATGATAAATGAGTAAAGTTATTTTTCATGCTTTGTAAGTATTGTAGGTCTTTACCTTTCTGGGGCAGCAGGGGGCAGTGTTGCCGCTAGATTACATGAGATTGCAGGAGACTGCTAGCAGCTTTACAGTAAAGGTTTTTAAGCCTTGTCACTACTAGCCGAGGCTATAGTTTCCAGTCTGTGTGCACACAGGCACCAGGAGGCACCGTTTTGGAAAAGGTGGGGGGGAGCAGGGATGACAACAGACATGATCAAGCTCTAAGTGCTACAGAGAGAGGGCAATCTAGACCAGCCAGTAAGAAGAAGTGCTGATGGGAAAGCTACATGCCAGAGCCCTGACTAAGCCGGACCGGGACTGGGGTCTCATTGTCTTACCTGGGTCAGTCCTCCCGGTCCTCTGGCGTGATCTCTGTCTCTTTATGTACTACTACTTTGGTCACTGACATGTCAGGATGCTGCTCTTTAGCCTCCTTTATGGCCTGAGCCAGAGCCTATATACAAGGATGCAGTGCCAGGAGGGATCACCAGGGGGAGACAGAGAACGGGGAAGGGAGCAGGGATTTGGATTTTAAGTCAGTCAGCCAACAGTGAAGTCACGTTTTACTCACATGCCATAGTTCCAGTATTAGTTACACTTTATTATAAGTTAATAATGTGTTTAAAATGCCACATGCCCTAGTCCTGTGGCTGTTTGTTAAAGGTAAAAACACACCGGCAGCATCCTGCTGTGGCCCATCACAATGCAGACAGTAAGGCTGTGGTTTTCCATACAATTTTCCAAATAGAGCCTTACTTTACTATGGTCCTACATTTTATACTTTTAATAAAATGTGACATTGCAGGTGGCCTAAAAGCTTACAACAGCAGGTGGAAAAGTTGTTTCATATGGTGGGATTTACTATGAACATAATTTCTAAATTCCACTTCTGAATTGAACTGTATAATATAATGAAATGCTTAGCATTAAAGGTTTTCAGCCATATTGAATTTCTGTGTAGCGATACACACAGCTTTAACTTAGCGACTTATCTGGACAGGCACATTTCCAATGGGATTACGGGGTCGTGGCTCTGGTTATGCCTCAAAGCCAATAATTAATCTCGCATTCATTTTACAGATATGTTTGATTCATCACACTGCTACAAAAGTGGAGAAGAAAAAAAAAACCCCAAAACATTAAAAAAGTTGCTGAGGCTCAATAGAATAGAACTGCTCAGGGTCAGGATACACTCGCACGGGGCAGGTATAGCTTTTTAAAAGCTGATTGCTTTTTTTTGGAGCGTGTGCTTCACAGTCAGCTGCCACCGGTGTGCTTTCTGATAAAGTCCCTGCTGCTCACTGTTCTGCAGCTTTTTAAACTACTTTTTCTTATCATGTTAAAAGAACATGGAGTAAAATAAAAACGGCATGAAAAGCACGAAGCAGTTACTATACCTCATCATGGTCTATGTCTGCATCTCCAGTGATGACGATCCTCTTCTCGATTCTCGTCTCGGATATTCCTCCTTTTACCGTCTGACAAACAGAAAGCAAAGCTATTCGCATAGTCATGGGCAGATAAAAGTTGTTTATATATAAATCAGCTTCAACTACAGTCACTGAGTAATAAATGTTAGGGACTTAAACAGTTAATGTTTTAGTAACCAATTCATAGAACATAAAACAGGATAGAAAAAGTATTTACTCTTTTCTTTGCCGTTTTGAAGTTGCTATTCAGGTTAATTCTGTTTATCTATTTTAAAAACTGCTGTTGTTAAGTTCAAGTCACAAATATGTTGGTCAGAGACGATGGAGTGAGGATGATCGCGGACGGGTTAATAAGACAAAATATGTCTCAAAATGTACAAGTCGCTTCTAAACCTCTCTTTCACAATGATTAGGGTTTAACTGCACTGTAAGCAGAGAGCAACTCGATGTGTTATAACTGCGGAAATGTTTGAGACTTCGGTTTAAAAGCTAACGAGACGAAGGATGCACCCTGACCTTTGTTATGTGTGTGGTTGTCGTGGTGCTGGTGGTTTCCGAGGTGATGGTCTGAGCACTCAGCAACACCCCGGGGTCTGCATCACCATTAGTGTCAACCTGTCAATGAGCAAAAGCACCCCATGTTTGTTCTCTAGATAAAGACATTACACTTCTGTTCAACTCATTTTCGTTATTTTCAGCCACTGCCTTCAAGCTCAATTCATTATTAGTTGTTCATTAAATAAAGTTGCACAGGCCACACCGCGTTGGCTTGAGGAGATTTTTTTCCATTAAATGTTACCGAAGCTGCTGCAGACATCATCAAAAGGTGGATATAACATGTTTTGTGTTCAAGTGAGTCAGCTGTTGCCAAATGTTTGAACCCCCCCCTAAAAAATAAATCAATTAACCATGCAGTTTCACAAAAGTGATGTATTCAGTCATCACTCAGTTAATTCCTGAAGCACAGCTCTTCGCTGCTGGTACTCAGGGGCCACTTCCTCTGCAGGTTTTATGAGTTTATTTCCCCAACACGCCTGAATCAATAAAGTGGATCTCAACAGCTTGTCCTCAAGTTAGGCACAAGTGTACTAATGATCCATTGATCTAAACCAGGTGATTCAAACACTGACACCTGCAGCAGTGGCCCTCAAAACACAAGAACTGAAGAGCCCTGCTATACTGGCTGCTTGGGGGTTTGCATGAAGACCAAAGTTGGCTCAACATCTGTTTCAGTGGAAAAATCAAACTAGCCAACATTTATGCATGTACCATGTTTATAAAGGGTTCAGAAATGGTCCATAACTTTATAGTTTGCTCAGCAGGTGGTGTAGGGAGCTTGATTTATGAGCACGTAGGAGGCCATCTGCTTTATACAAGTTTCATCAACTTCTGAGCAGGAGGACCACACAGGGAGCAGCTTTAAGGCTCCTCAGGGCTGAATCAAACTGCATAATCATATCTGTTCTCGGCAGGTTTGGAGCCATTTCCCAGGCCTTACACACGTCTAATCCCCGGTCAAATTAAATATGTTGTAAAGCTTTTAAGTGTCAGTAACTCCCGGCTCTGCAGTTCCTGAAAAGTTTTTCATTCATCTCACTTTTTAAGCCTTACATCACTAATAGAGTTAGGAATCATCCTCATGTTTCAGCTCAGTCATTTTCTGCTTCGTTTGGCTTTTCCGAGAGCATTTCTCTGCTGTGAGCTACATCCGCACCACTTACCAGCTACATGGTGGCAGAGACGAGCATTTAGCTTCTAAAAACCAGATATTTTCTGTGAGAGGTGGAGAAATCTGGACGCGCATTCATCATGTGGACACAAACGTGGGTGAATTGTGACTTTGTGCGTACCTCTGCAGCCTCGTAGGTGATGGTTTTTGTCTCCGTGTGGACCACAGGCACATCTTTGGCAGTCACCTCCACACTGTCTGGAGTCTAGTTGTCAAAAACAGAAAACGGGAACAAGTAAGCATCTGCAGAAGGAGACGAGTGTTACCAAAACCATCTGTGCTCACTCAGCTAAATGCTCTGAAGTGAACTTCCCCAAAGCTCGCTTTCAAACTGAACGTTTTTGTTCTTAAAATAACACCCCACTGATGTACATGAAATCAAATTGACACAAATAAGCACCGCATGCAAATAAAATACGCCAAAGACAGTCACCGCAGGGTTTAAACGTCTAAATGAGCATGCAGTCATGCATTAGAGTCTCTAATCCGGTGAAGGGTGCTGAGGAATGTAAATCACAAGGTTTCAATAAGTGTGTGTCCTGTGTCACATTAAAGGCCCTCTGATCTGCACAGCAGCTAACTACAGTTGGGATGTAGGTCCATACTTTTGGCTGCATTTGTTAAGTAGTTGCAGGTGGCAGACGGAGTCGGCAGGAGGGGTGGTGAGGTTACAGCGGGGAGCTGATACAGGGTTACCTCCGACTGAGAGGCGGCTGGAGATGATGTAAAGAGCTCAGCGGGAGTCACCGTGTGCAGACGGAGCTGCTGAAATTGTTCCAAGACTTCAGTTTCTATTTCTTCTTCCATCAAATCTGACACCTCATCGTCAAAATGTTTGTGTGTTAGCGAAAGCGTCCACTCTTTCTCTGGAAAGTTCACGGACTCTTTATCTGTTGAATGATATAGGGTAGCTAGAGAACTTCCTCAGCCTCAACAACTCCCTTAAAAACCCGTGCTTCACCTGAGAACTGGACTCTTGCCATATACATCTACAGAGAAACAAGTAAATTCTTCCTCTGTCCATCCCAAACTACTTTCCTCACAGTGGCTTCCTTCTTTTACGCCATCTCTGATGCAAACAATGGATCTAAAGATATCAGTTTCATGTCTCTCTGCCCTCCATGATCCCCGGGAGGCAACAACCAGATGATCTCTGAAGCTATAACAGCTAATTTCTGACTGTGACCCAGCTACGGAGTGCTGTCTGCATATTCACCGTTGGCTCTGTTGACTTGGCTGGCTCTGCTTCTGTTTCCTTGGCAACCACTGCCTTCTCCTCTTGATCATCTGATGCCTGCGAATGGTAATTGTACAATTAGATCACGACTTTGACCTTGACCAAACAAAATCCAAGCTTTACAGAGCAGTTTCACATCACACCTGGTGGGGAGAAACGGGTTATATTGGTTAGAGGTTTTCACTGCTCACATCCTGACAGAGTTATATACTGGAAGACAGAATTTAAGAGGTATCGTCACCTTTTGAGAGGAGGAAACCCATCCCAGCGTAGACTGATGGGACACAAGCATGAATGGAAAGAGAGAGAAAAGTACAAAAGGGACAGTCAAAAGTTGAAGTGAACAATAGAAGACTAAAGATGGTGGAAAATGAAAGGTTTGAAAAAGTAATGATTGTATGGAAACACCATCATGCAGCTTATTAGATGTGCTGACTTATGCAACAATGAAAATCCAGCTTTTGAGTCAAAGAATTTTGCAGGAGCGAATGTCTGCTGATATGCTTTTGGAAGCTGTTTAGGAACAGAGGAAATATCCTTTCAGGTAGATCCATACAATCCATACACTTTCCCCCACCCCATTTGTCTCTGAGGGTGAGGGGATTTCGGAGGATGAGGTGGGAAAAGCTGCAGCGGTGGCATCCAGCCAGAGCTATGGAGTCACTGCTTTCAGGGGAACTGATAACAGAGCTGAAAGGGAGGAATGGTGTAGCTTAGAAAAGAAAGGAAAGAAGGTAGAAAAAAACAAGAGCCAGCTCCCGTTTCTCTCCTTTCTGGCTCAGGCATGGAAAGCCCTTTTAAGCTGTAATCAAACTCAAACCCAAAACTGTGTATCAAAAAAGAAGCTGAGGGCTCGATTGCAACAGAAACTAGCGGCGTGAGAGTGAAAAACGCTCGGTGTTAGGGACTGTTAGCCATGCACGGGGCTTGATTACACTGTTGTTAGACTGGTTGGGCTACTGCTGCTGGAGGGGAGGCAATGGGGGTAGGCGGTGGAGATATGAGAGGAGACAGCCAAGACTACATAGTTGCTTTTTGTTTTCATACAGTACCACTGCTAAGGATGCAGCTGAAGATTCAGAAACTGTAATCTGAGTCAGGCTGGACTTCAGCTGCTCGGACTGGACTTCTTTAAAGCTGAAGATTTCTGCTCTCTGCTGCTCCCCATCAGAAGTCTCCAGCTCTTTTATTTCCTTTGCAGTGACGCCTTTTCTGACCTCTGATGCCTCCATTTTCACCTCCTCAGAAATCCATGATGCCATTGCCTTCTTAGGAGAGTCAATACTTTTAATCTGAGTCAAGTCATCAGTTTTTATCTCCATCCTCGGACTCAAAATCTTGACAACTGCAGTTTGGCTTTCTAAAACATCAGACGCGTCTTCTTTCAGGGTTTCTGTCTCTTTAGATGCAGGTAGTATTTCATCCTTGTCACCTTCCAACTCTTCCAGGACAACGGGCTCCTCAGCTTCAACCAAAGCACTTGTCTCTTTGCCTTCGGTGTCTGAGTTATCATCCACCTCCTTCAAGATGATGAGTGTGCCTTTCTTGTCGCTGATGGCCTGAGACACTTCCTGCCTCACAGCTCCGGGGCTGACCTTCACCACCGACTTCTCAGACATCTCCTCCTGGGAGTCAGGGGTTTTCTCTTCCACCTCCTCCCTTAGAGTCCCATCCATGAAGACGTCATCGTCCATAGTGGTTGACAAACTAATCCCGTGAGGCCCCGAGGAAGTGGCCCCATCTGTTACGATACTGTCCGCCACATATTTCACCAGATATCCTGCCGCCTGGGGAGACACTTCACTTATTGGAAAAGAATCGCTAAAGTTAACAGAGGGCATCATACAACTTAAACATGCTGGAAACAGGGACTATGGAGTCAATACACATGTAGAAATCTCTCTCACATGCACACACACACGAGGAGCTCCACAGGTATGGATATATCTCAACTTTTAATCCTAGTTTCTCTGTCTGAACTATGAAACATGACGACTGAATGGCAGATATTCATTTGAGATCAAAGTAGGATCAAAAGAGCATCTAGAAAGAAAAAGTGAAGATTTTTGTTTTCTTTCACCCCATTTAAAGAAAAAGAAAAAACAGAACCAAGCAATCTCCCCACACTTGTGGAGCTGGGAAGACACAAAATTGCAAGCAACACGACACCAACAAGAAATGTTCAAATCTCCAAGGGAGACGGATAAACACAAATCAGCATACCTCAATGCCTTTAAGTCCCACCGCCTCTTTTGTCTGATCTCCGGCTAGCTGCTCATCTTCAATCTGCAGGGGAAAGGAAATAAAAAGGTCACATACGTGAAGATGGCCAACAAATGTTGCAAGCAGGAAGTTGTGTGATGAGTGATTTTCGCTTCCTTTACCAGAACAAACATCAGAAAAACACTCATTGGATATAAAATGCATTCAATGTTATTTGTGTACTGATGTACAATGGATTTACATATCAGTTGCCTTCATCAAGGAGCCCTCCTTCTTTTACCCATTTAGAGCTGAAGGATTTTTTTAAAACTGTATCAAATATGAGGCTTTCTTGGAAAACTGAAAACTTTCCACTAAATGCTGGATTTGTCAGCATCTGAAGTAAAGCAGAAACTTTAGAAAAAAAGCAAAACCAAACAAGAGACTTGAGGGGTTGATTCTTTGATTCTTCTGATTTTTTGGTTTGTACATTACCGACTTTGCCCTTCATGCTTGTCAATATTAAAAGGTAAAAGGCTTGAAAGATAAAACGATGCGTACGGATGAATGTGCACTGAACTCATCTGAAATGCCAACAGGAAGGATTTCGATTCTTCAATTAATTCCCACATTTTTTAGTACTTCAAAACATTCAGTCATCTTTTTCCTTCATAAATCTGCAAACACAATTCTAGTCGATGCCGAAGCAAGCTGCTTGTGGAGTATTTTGTTTAATTCTTAAAAAAAAAAAAAAAAGAAAGCAATAGGTGTCTAGAAGCATAGCAACCTAAATTTTTCTTAATTACAAATAGTTAGGAATTCCCAGCACACTCCTAGCTGCCAAACTGAATAATAAGAAACGAAGGGCATCTGTAATCAACCCGCCATGAGTGGCCATGAATGTGATGTCTTTAAAATAACTTTAAAAAGACTTTTGGTCAAGTTATCAGGCAGAAGCTATTCCTCACCAACACGCAGGGAAACCAGCTGGAAATTTGCCAAATAGCACTTAAATGCATCCTAGCACCGAGAATTAGCCTCATCAGCATCATCCATGGAGTCAAACATGGTGATAGTGGCATCACTCCCTGGCAGGGCTTGTTGGTTTTCCAACAGAGTTCTACCCAGCGTCTCATTAATCTGAGTCAGGTGTGTTTGGTCCAAGGAGGGCTGCAGCCCTGCAGGTTTTCAGTTTTTCCCTGCTCAAACTATATAGCTCTGCTTTATGGGCATGCTTTTTTATGTGATAGGACTTGGAGTCTAAACATTTTACTCTCAGGATTGTTCACTATTTTTAGCTTTCATTTTTTAAAGAGCACTCAGGATGTCAGGCTGGGTGAATGTTCTTATTACTGCAAAATGTCAAAAGTATTCTTGACCTGAACCTGGGAAAGGATCTCTGAAAACAAGGCTGTTTATCCAGTAAAGGGCCATAGTATTTATGTAGGTGAGGTATTTGAATGTTTTTTTATTCATAGGTTAAGGAAACAAACCTATGTTGTGGTAAATTGAATGTAGATTTATGATCAATTTAAAATAAAAAAAGAAGAGTGAATTTGGTCTGTAACATAAATTTGAAAAGGTCTGAAAAATGCAGGTTTGGTAAAATGCAGTTAACCAGGCTGACTTTTAAAAAGGAATTTTGGGCTCTAAGGGCTTGATTTAACAGGGGTCAGAGAGAGTGTGGGTCAAACCTGGTATAGCTGCTTTAAAAAAGCTGCAGCTTTTCACACACAACGATGCCACAACATGTCTCAAATCAGGAAGATTCTGCAGTAGAATCAGAAACGACCAGCTTACATCCTGTTAACAGAATGATATTCTACTTGTTAATCCCGAGACTAATGCCTTTGATTTCATAAACATCTCCTTGTTGACGTCATGCTTCACACACACACACGCCGCCATTCAGTCTGCTGTAGACTGCAGCTTACATCCTGCGGCTCCAACGGCTCGATCATCGGCGCCTCATCCGCTCTGGGAGAACGCAGAGGGGACGAGGAAAGTCTCTTCTCCCATTCTGTCAGACCTAGCAAGCTGCTGCCACCGGTTTCCAGGAAGGAGCGTTTCAGTTCGCTGATGTTAGTCTGGTGTTTGACCACCTCCGGCGGAGGCTCCGTGTCCTACAGGAGCCGATGAATTGTGATACAGGGAAGATGAGGGCAGGGGCAGCATGGAGGGTACGGCGGCCATGCTTTATGTATGCAACGGTAGCTTGCATATCCAAACAGCAACCAAAAAACATGTTGGGCAGCGCAAATGCAGCTCTGAGAAGGTCTGGAAACAAAATGTGTCATTCTGCAGACCTAAATCGGCTGCATTATCATCTTACTGACTAAAAATTTTGTTTGCTTGCAGGCCTGTTTGGGAGACTACACGTGCTTCCAGCAGAAATAACAGCAAAAAGTCCGACAACATGACAGCTGATGACCAAAAACAAGCTGCTCTTAAATGTTTGGTGTGCATCTAAGACCAGCTCAAGTCAATGAACATAAATGTTTTCATGCATAATTTACAGAATTAATGTCTCTGGTTTAGTAAAAGCACAACACTCCCAAATCTCATTAGAAGTTAACACAGACTTCGCCATTATTTCTCTTTTATTTGTGTTAAAACTGTATTGAAAGCTAACAGCAAGAACTACTCCACACAATTATCCAAAAAACATATTTGTTATCAGCCTCGTTAACGGTTAGGATTCCTTATACCATGGAAGTGCTTGCATGCATATTTCAGTCATGCATTGTTTGCTTACCAACCTCTAGCATCAGATTACTATGTCTGATAAAAACGTTTTCCCCTTTTACTCTTCTTATGAAACTATACTGCAGAGACAGAGGGGAGAGGAATTGTAAAGAGGATAATTAGGTCCTGAAATGTGCTGAGTTTAGTTCCAACTCTAGTTGGGAGAAAATGGGAGCTTTGTTTTCAACAGTAAGGCTGTAAATTGACGAATGATGATGAATAAAAAGAGAAGGAAAAATAAAAAAAAAAACACCTAGCTCACAGTAAAAGCCATGGACATGAATAAAAACATTTCACTCTGGAGAGCAGCAGTAGTGTTAGAAAAGAAAGGTGCAATGGCGTGTCTCGAAGCAGCAACAGCTCTACGGCAGCAGTCTGTGAGATGAGGTGGAGCAGAAGTGAATGAGCAGTCTGGTGTTTGGTGATAGGGAGTGTGTCAACAGTGGTGGTGCAAGCCAAAGCCAAGGAACAGCACAAAGTGACCGATGGCTGATTTGTCAGTGCATCTGATGATGGTGTGATGCACTGAGCTGGGCCATAAAGCGAGCCCAGTGTACCTGAGTCCGCGTCTCAGAGTCCTCGTCTGCTTCCGACTGATGGCGGGTGAAGAGGAGAGCACACAGTGAGACAAAGCAGCGACAAGTTGTTAAAGAGAAGATATGCAAATGGAAAATAAAAGGGAACAGAACGTAAAGCAAGGATCAGAGATAAACGGGGGGTTAAAGAATATGGAGCAGAGTCTACTTTTCTGCTAAACCTCTCTAGCTTCTGAAGGCCTGAATATCTGTGATTTCTTATTGTTGAAGCAGCATGGTTGTCATCTGGGTGTTGCATATGCATAGACACAGCGGATCCAAAAGCAGAAGTGGATCTGACGCATTAAAACAGCGTGACAGTCAGCTTTAAAAAAAGTTATTATCTGGTTTAAACCAGCCTGCAGCTGCACACGAGCGACGCTGCTGCAGAAAATATGAATCAACTACATTATGTTGTGGTGTCACAGGAAAAATGAATTAGTTTAACATGCATATTTTGTTGTCCCCACTGTGACATGTCTCTATGCTGCTCCTCATTTCCACAGGAATGCCACAGAATCTGCAACCATGACTAAAACCTACTAAGTAAACCCAAACTCTGGCATTTAATACACAAAAATATGTAGCTAGCCATCCAGAACTTAAATACAATTTTAGATTGTTATAAATAAAACGTTTTGTGACAATGAGAGAGGCTGGACTCCCTTTTTAAAAAGCATGTGTGATTTAGTGTTGAGTGAAAATATTGTCAACCATTTTAAATGTGATCTACACTGTGCTGGCCTAACTAATAAGCTGCAGAACTTAGATAACAGGCAGAGGTAAAATATGGCTAAACACTGAAAAATGGGCACATTTCAAAACACCGTATTTATAGTGAAATGAAAAAATTTGAAAGACACAAAGTGAATGTGCAGAAAAAGATCAGTTGCATGCAAACCATGCAGGACTTTAAAGAGACACATTCTTTAAAATATCTGGAAGAGAAATAATCTTACTCATCTTCTTTATGTCTGATATTTAAATGTTACTTTGATATACAAACCTCTGTGGCAGTCATGTCTCCATCAAAGGCAAAGTCAGTTTGTTCGCTGTCAGTCTGCATGTGCAGACCGAACCAAACCGTTCCAAGTCGCAAGCAAGAGAAATGAGAACCCAACTTGTAAATGTTCCAAAATACATTCAACCTGTACAGAAACTTTTCTCTTCACCACAAATGGGACCAATGGAAATGCTCAGATTGTTTTAACGGTAAGTTACGAGTTATCAGACAACACTACGTTTAAGATCTTA
>JBBDHI010000008.1:20547372-20557946 GCA_037177115.1 Craterocephalus stercusmuscarum | reverse complement strand
GTTACACATCACATCGCTGCACATCAGAATTTTGCTCATATTTAAAGGAAAAAATTTATTTGTTGGAAAAAATAAAATTATAAAAATTCCACAACTTCTTACTGAAGTATCTTTTCCCCACAAATGATTGCTGCATCAATGTTGAATTGATATTTCCATTTGGAATGATGCTACTGGATCACTGAATTTATGTATATTATTGTTGCACCCCTAATAAAGAACCCAAAATGGAGGACCCCAGTGCAAGAACTTGTCCAGCAAATTGCCTGTACCTCTAAACATACACTTGCAGTAGCTGAACGATGCTACTGCATATAAACTGGATTAGCTGTGGCTTAAACATCTGTGAAATTGCCTCTAATTGAAAGCATTTAGGTTGTTCATTATGCCAAACAGCAACAAAGGTATGAAAATGTGCAAATAATTTTGTTATGTAACATAATTTCATATATCTAAAATTATGTTTTGATATTTTTGTAACTATCCTACAGATCGATGCAGACATTATAAATGGGCCTGAATTGGGACAGAAATAATAAAGGCACTTTTCTTTGATCCAGTTAGCTGTTGTCACACTGACTCAAGTTGTGACAAACCGGATTAAAATCCACATTAGTCTTTTCTTAAAATATCTCCATCACTGTGCAGAAAACCTGCAGCAACTCACCTCTACGTTCAGCGTGTAGTCGGAGCCGTCCAGCAGGGCGATCTTACACTGCATGATCTTCACTTTTTTCACCCCTCTCAAAGGAGACCTGGACAGACGACTGGTGGAAGATCTGTGGGACACCTGGTCCTGCTCCTCCTGCTGCAGATGGAAAACAATGGTCACTTTACAGTTATCAGAGTTAGAAATTAATGCTTGCGGACCGAAACGGTTCAGAAATGAAAGGAAAAACATGCCCTTATTTCCTTGTGTAAATCTCCCCATTTGCCCTTAAAACCACTTAAACTAGACGTCTTTCAGAAAGCTGACAGTTGTGTCACATTCCTAAAACTAAAAATAGGGACTTGGACCCTGACTAAATGCAATAGAGTCCCACTGAGAGGAGCTCGAGGTTACAGCCATTTTGTCTTAAATAGAGAAAATCCAATTTTCTACTTCACTGAAAACAAAGCTCCTCCTGACTGACTTTGGTCTGCAGAAGAAGCCCCATAGATTTGAGATTTTCACATTTCTACTCTAAAAAGTGAAGTGGATTTAATGTTATGCCCCTTGTTCATTCCTTGTCCTGCTCCTCAGGTGATATTCACCATGCTGCTCCCACAGTGGACAAGTTGTCCCAGTGGACTCATTCAGAGGCAACGCCCAGACATAAAGAAAAAATATGGTTACTTTTAGAGAGCTCACATTTATTGGCGAGTCATGACTGATGAAAAGCTCTGTGGATGTATGAAATCACAGCTCTGAAACTGTGACCTGAGGTTGTGTGTATGTGTGCTCTGCTGGAGAGTGTCTCTCACAGGAATGATTTGTCAATGTTGTGTCACAGTGCTGCGATTTCTTTCAGTCTTGTTTCTGCCGATTCACACAGGTCTGACAACAGCAGAGCCTCGTCCATCAAAATGAGTTTGGAGGATTCTAAAGTGCACTGGTCTGGATCAGCTTCATTAGCGTCACAACAGCTGCTGTGCGAAAGCAAACTGCTTGATCAGGTCAATTCCTTTTTATCCAGATGTTTGCTTCATAACAGAAAACCTGCAGAGCTGATCCCATTTTTTTCCTAATTTCCAGGTGCAGCTGAGCCTAAGAAATTTGATGCCAATCAGCAAATGCAAGCATGTTAATACGCTTTAAAAGGTACATTAGAATCCAATTTGAAGCGCTGCTGTGCCTTCATGCAATCTAAAATACATCTGCAGACAGCAAAAAAGCTGGAAACAAGTCAGTGAGGAACTAATCTAGTGGAGGCAGACTGCTGCAACAGTTGGAAAAGATGAAAAGTTGAGAAAAAACACTGGAAATGCAGCTGTGATCGGTTTTTAACTCTGGAACATCTGAGCAAGGACATGCTGTATAAACGGTCATGGTGCTGCACTGAAATCGCAATTTGAGCATGTAAAGACCTATGAGTCAAGCACAACCACAGCTTAAAGGGGAAATGTAAGATCTTGGAATTTCCTTCAACAGTCTAGTGTGATAGTTTATCAAACAAACTGTTTGAGCTCCATTTTAACCACAAGAATACAAAACATGAAACAAACATTGTTTTCAATAAACCAGCAAAATCTGACACATCGGGACCCCACGACATTCACACAAGAATGAGCTTGTAAATGATCCTGTGCATCTAAAAAGGAAAACATTTCATTTACTTAATCACTATTTTGCCACATTAAGCTGTTTGGTACATAATGAATCCATCCATCACCTCACCCTGCTTCTGCTGCTCCCTCATTATGATTCACATGCATGCTCATGCTCTATTTCCTCTTTTCATCTACCCCCCCATTTCTTCACACAATTTGCCGACATCATGATAAAATCCCGCTGGGTCAGAGGGCCTGTGAGCATACTTAAAGCAGTTACCATAACGTGAGGTGAATCATTAGGCGGCAAAACGACTCTGCTTGTGTCAGCATCTCTGTGTCAGTCTGAACCCACTTTGGGGTTTTTTTTACTTCTCAGTGCTTGTTTCGCATCAATGACAGAAATCCAAAACTTTAAAGATGAATCCAGTGTCACACACACAGATACAGCCATCAGTGACACGCCTGCCATGTTATGTAAAAGCAAATGTAACGGCTCAGGGCTAATCCCAGCTCTAAAGCTGTCTCAGACCCTTCAGTTGCCAGCCATCACTTCAGCTTCATTCAGCTTGTTCTTGATTCTAACCAACAAAACACGTGGAGGCACTAAAAATGTAAATAAATAAATAAAAAAAACACAACTGAAAGATGCTGCTGTCTCATGAACACAAGCTGCATTACTGATTTCAGCCGAGAAGCCAAACACAGAGTACATCTGTGAACAACAGCTGGTAAAAATGTTTTCCTCTGTACGAGTAAATGAGAGAATAAGCAGGAATCTGCCCGACACTGTCCCTGTGTTGTTTGGAGGCACTGGAAATTCAATCTTCACATCAATCAGATGGGAAGCCAAGAAGGCTGTTTGGGCCACAACCTGTAGACAAACACTCAGTGTTAGATAACATCAGGAGCTACCTGGGCTTCCTTAGAGATAAAATAAACAGGCTGATTGCTGCTTTAGACATGAAAATATACAATGTTGCTCCTGTAAAACATCCACATCTGTTTTCTTCTGTTGTTCATGTACAACTCTTTCTCCAATATGAAGCATAACAAATCTGTACAAAGCTGCAACGGCCAGCTCGACCAGCGCTGGACATGAAAGCATCTGCACTTTGAGGAAAGTTTTCCATCCTTTTTGTCTCCTCATTTCCAAAATACAGTGTGACTGAACCAACAAGTTTAACTTCAGACAAAATGGATCCAGTAGAGGCTTGTAACAATGAAGGAAACTGCGGTCATGTCAACTCCACTTTCAGCCACAAAGACATTCAGAGAAAAATGGTGTGGGATGTTTGGATCCACACAGGGATGAAGGATGGATGACATTTCATGGATCCCACATTCCCAGGTCCATTTCTTGGGAAAGTGACACGGGGTTCGTGTGCACATGGTGAGGCTGACCTGTTCTTTCCTGGCCGGGGTGCTGTGTCCGGCGGCGGCTGGAAGCTGCTCCGGCTGGTTGTGAGGCGCGGCAGGGTCGGCTGCTGCTTTTGCTTTCCCCCTCTCCGTCTCCTTGTTCTCCTGCGGCTGCTTGGCCTCCGAGTCTGCGCCTGATTCAGTTGTCATGGTAAATCACACTGGAATGCAGGAAAAAGAAGAGCTGGATGAGTCAGCTGACGTGGGATGAATTAATGCAGCGCTGCTTTTCAGGCCGGTGGGGCGATAAGCCCCCCTTTAATGCCAAAGCTGGGACGTGGATATTGTTTGACAGCAGCGTAAAAACTAATGTGAGCGGTAGCGGCTTTGGTGCTCTCAAGAAAATTTGTTTAAAAATCTCAGTGATGTCAACGGAGGATGATGGGAAACGTTTCGGCTACTGGTGCTGCGACATCCACAAATTGTAACACATGAACTTATTTCAACATATCCTGTAGGGGAGGATTAAAAATATCTACTTTTAAAAAAGTATGGAAGTCCAAGTTTCACATCCTAAACTTCTCAATGTCACAGGGTTTGCAAAAATAACGAGAAACTAAGTATAAAATGTTTTTTCTTGAAAAATGACAGAGCAGCTGACCAGTTCTAAAGATGTTTGCTAATTAGTTTCATGACTATAAATTAAACTAATTCATTTCTTGTTGCTGTTGCACTTTTAGCCTTTAGATCAATTCAGGTCAGCTTAATTAAAAAAGTCAATCTCCAAAGCAATTAGCTCATTAATTAATTCATCAGTCAAGATTAACTGGTCGATTGGGGGGAAACTAAAAAGACAAAATGTAATAAATGATTGCTCATCAAACATCGGCTGTGACTCCACTGTTGGTCAGTCAGAGAAAGAGGAAGTGGAAGATAAACAATGAGATTTGACATTTGATCCGAGAAAAACATCAAGCACTGATTTGACTTCTCTTTTCAAAAGATCTCTAACAGTGAGTTACTTGAACATTAAATACAGTTTGATATCACTAAAAGATGTAAAAGGATACAGTGGGGATGCGAGGACAAGGCAAATGAGAGCATTTGGCTTTTAAACCCATCTTCCATGATAAAACAAGTTTAGGACTCTAATTGAAGAGTCCTCAGTGGAAAACCTGCACAGAAACTACGACAACACCAGAGGGTGGCATGCTGGAGCCGGGCTCAGAAAAGGAGGTAACCCTTGTTGGAGTATACAGCTTTACTCACACTACACGGGCCAAGATGAACACAATTTCTCCGTAAACAAGCCACAATAAACTTTCTCCGTAAACAAGCCACAATAAAAGAGGACATTTCTACATTTGCAACACAAGACAAAGCAGGATCTTTATTTAAACATGCCACTTTAACAGGCCTGTCACTATTAATAAATCATGTAATTTAGGTAATCATGATCCTGGTTGCCTCATTGTCCTTATTCACCCAGCTGTTTAAAAACAGCTGGGAGAAACTGACAAAAATGTCAGCGCTCTTGTCTAGCCATTATTTACATCTCTAGGAATATCTTGGCTACATCATCTGCGCTGACCAATTGCATGGTTTTAATGTTAGCAGTTAAGACTACCAACAGCTGTCGAATTACATCATTTGAAAAAGAAAATAAAAATGTTTTACTCAATGCAGATTAAGTCTTTTTCAAAACAAGCACAAACCACCCCAAGTGACCATGAAATATGCCTGGATTCGTGTTTTCTTATTCACAAATGAATGAAACACCAAAAAAAAACTGGCTAGGCTCTAAAAAGAGGAATTTCTGCATCAGAAAAAATACAACATACTAATAACTATATGACTTCATGCATCACAAAATTATTAAATGTTTGGTGCCAATTTCAATTTAATTTCATGCACCCGTATAAAAGCTTTCTTCTAACAGGAACGTCATGTACCCCTGAAGAATATCCCCGCTCACAATATCTTTTCAATATTGTGGCATGTTCTATGTAGTACATGTAAAACATATATGAACTTTTCAGCATATATAAACTCAATATTGCACAGCCCGATTTAGCATTTAACTATGAGATTACATCAAAACAGATTATTTTTCTGGTTTTAACATCACTTATGAAAAGACTAAAAGATCCTTTCTTGGGACACCAGCTCCTCTTCCTGTCTTTGGAGAGTATTTACACACAAGAATCCAAAGTATCTGAGCTGCACCACTACATGTTTTTCATGACATGACCTTCTTCTCCCTTGAATAGCAACACATCCACGACAGATGCTGTCAGGGGCTAAAAGTAGCTAATGAGAGAAAACATCCACTGGCTGGTTTCCACAAAGATGACAGACAGGACAAATCTAACTGCGGGCCCCCCGTGCGAGCCGTACTACCCACATGCTTAGATTTTGGGATACGTTACGGAGGGCGTGTGCGCGGTTGGGGCTGCACACTGGTCTCTACTGGGGTTTGTAGTACAGATGCCTGTCATTCTGCTGCTGGCCCGTTTTTCTTTCAGCTCTATTAATAGGGACGTGTTTACCGCGAGTGGGAGGGTCTCCGCTTCCAGCCGTGGCTGGGGGGGCGCAGCCTCTGGAGCAACAACTTTGGAGTGAGGTGATCCCCAAAAAGGTCGACACACTGACTAAAAAATAAAAACTTACGTAGGAGCTGTAGTTGAAAGGAAAGAAAAACTCATTACGTATTGATAACGTTGAAGAGCTTAAGCCCTTTTCTGGGAGAAAAAAGGTATTTTATATGTTGGAATGATAAAACTTCCATAAAACTTCTCAAAACACTACATCTGCCCCACATGTCTAACTCTACAGGTTCTGCAGTAAACAGCACTTGCAGGCACATAACAGGATTATTAACAGCTGGAGTGCAGGACTTTATTATGTCCCATTGTTGTTTTGTTCATCTTTGAGATTCCCTCAAAATACTTTGATTAGAAAGGAAGTCCTTGGCTCAGTGTAGCTGAGTACTATCACTTATTTTAAATTGAAAAAATACAATTCTTAAGTCAGAAATTACTTTCTAAAGGCCAAAGGATAATTAATCTTTGCTAATGAGTAGCCTGTTTGAATCCCAGGGGAATTACCTAAAATAGGATTACAACATAAACCTAATTCAAGCTTTGCAGAGCAACTAAATATCTTCAACTGTTCGTTGTTGACACAAAGCAGCTATAACTCTAGACTCAGGGAGCAGTCAGTAGCATAGGTTTTAAAGTGCAAAGGTCAACAAACTCTTAAAACTTCAGATGCCATTAAAAAATACAATAAAAGATACCAAGCCTGGTAGCAACAAGGTAAATGAATAAACAAAGTCACAGGATCCATATTCCAACCTCGGCTTTAAAGTGTCTTTTAAGCTTTTTTTTTTAAAAAAAGGCCATTAAGTTGGTGAGGAGCACAGATCCTATCAAAACCTCTGTGTTCTTTGTTGTGTCATGTGTGGCTCAGTAATCAGCTGACAGAAAATGGCTGCTCAGTCAACCTTTGCATCCCTTGACCCCTGTGAAACAGGAACTATGGAATCAGGGGAGGGAAGGAGCATCTTAGCACCATAGAAATTGGGTGAGAATACATTCAGTCACTGGTGACAGGCACTCTTCACAGGGCCACACAAAAGCCCAAACAGTGGCCTTGTGTGTGGCCCTCAGCATGGACTGGCACATACATTATGCATTCAGAAGGCTGCATTCACAACTCATGTAATGTCTTGGATTACTGCTAATATGCAGCCTTGTTTTACTGCATGTTAAAGCTAAGGGCGAAGCACTTTAAATCTGATCATCTGTAATCATTTAAGATAAATTCATATATTTCCATCAATCCAACATCAAAAGGACTCAATTTTTCAGACTGAATGAAACCTTTCTTAAGGCAGTCTTTCCCCGGCCCCTCCCCAAAGTTTTTCCCCAGTTAATGAGATTCAACTGCATTTTTATCAAATTCTAATCCAGATTTGAATCTACTTATCAAGTCCAAATCCTTATGAATCCCTTACAGGATCTTTTAAGACTTGCCATTTGGCAAATAACTAAAGAATAGGAAAAAGAAAAAAAAAAACTATAACCGCCACAACTTAAATATTCCCAATTCCATTTTCTTGGTTGAGAAGAAATGGAAAAGGAAATGTTTTCTCCCGATCTTTCTGGTTCCAACATGCTTTTCCGATTGGTTGGCATGCCAGCTCTAACCAGGTAATTGGTTTTGCATAATCTCACATGCTTTTGTGGACGTTAAACAACTGACTGGGACAAACAGGTGCATTTGTGGAGCACAGTTCATTATCAAATTGCCCTTATATTTCCTCAACAAAGACATTGCATATTTCATCCTTCTTACCAACGTGTAACCCAAGGATACTTTGAATAAAAGCTCTGTGAACGGGTAAATGTAGCTTCTCTATGGAGAGATGAGAATACTAAGAGTACCATCCATCTTATGTAAAACCAGCTTTTGTGTCTCTTTTATAACATACAGCTCTATATGTAATTGTTGCATCACTACAGAAGGGTGACAGTACTTGTTTTCTAAACACCCTGAGTGTTTGGAGAAGAAACTAAAATGTAATCAACAGGATTTAGCATCAAACATGTCATCATGGAAATCTCTTAGATTGCCACCTCTGATTTTCAAATGCAGTAAATGTTACCGGATAGAAAAAGGTTTGCTCTCCTCAGTTATTGGCCTACCTGGGTGGAAATGCTAATCCTTGATGTGTAAAATATAATTTCTGCTACCGAAAAAACTCAATAATCTGTGATTCCCATTAGAAATCCATAATGACCCACATTTACAGACGCCTGCTGTCTGCCACTGAACAAACCAAACCAATCACCATCAGATATAATGGTTAGATATCTTATTTCATTGGCTAATGAGGCAGTCACTAGAAGTACAGCTGAGGCTTATCATCAGCATAAAGCTCAATTACATAATTGGTCAGTCACTCTAAACGCTGTGCCCATGCATGTAAAACCTCTATTTTAAGGTCCATTTGTGGTTGTGATGCACACAATTGGAAAGCGGCCTGTGCACACTGAATCCCACACGAATATGGAGGAACTGCCATCTGTGCCGAGTGCCATTAGCCAGAGTACAACACAGCTGGGCCCATCTTGGCCACCCCTGCCCCCATACCCAAAACCTCCCCAAGCAACTTAGGGAGGTTACACGGAAGGGGATAGCTGCCGTTTTTTGACACGTCAAGACCCATCCCAAACAGGCCTGCTGTCGGACCAGATCCCTCTGCATGGCTGCAGGCCTGACAGCTGTCACACATGGTGAAGCCTCTGAAACTGGATACCATGTGGCTGCTCTGACCACTAAAATGAGACAACCCTGCTGAGGAGCTGCAGATCCCCAAAGTCTTCTTAAATTAATCTCTCCACACTCCTAAACAGCAAAACATTTGATCAATTTAGTCAGACGAGAGACCTCGTGTGGGTAAACCAGCTAGTTTATAACTGGAGCATCTGGAAGTGATTTCACGTGACAGATGCATTCAACATTTAATAAAATAATTAAAAATGTCCTGTACTGCAAGTCTGAGGAGGTGACAACACTGCAGTGCAGACCACCATGTCTTCACCGTTTCAGGAAAAAAAAACATTTGATCAAACTCATTCATAATGACAAGGGACAATATTTAGTCAGATTTGACAGGGTGGATATAGGGCAGGCGTAACTTTCATATTTCACAGCCTGACACAGTTCAGTCCACCCCCCCATTAGCTCAGTACATTAACACAAGCCAGGTCTGTCTTCTGCTGCAGAAGGCTGAGCTTAAACATTCTCCTGCTACAGTGCACAATACGGCAAGTCAAGTATGAATCCAGCTCTGTGTCTCAATGTGAAGCAAGCCAAGACAATCCATAGAACAACCTTCCTTAAAAGGGCTAAACATAAAAGATAGACAACAAAACAACATAAAAGTGCAACATTTTACACACAAACAAAAGCATTTGAAAGCATGAGTTGCTCAGATAATGGGGCAGTGTGACAAGATCACATTTGATTATTTAACTCTGAAGCTACTGCAGGAGCTTCACATACAGCCCTCATGTTCATTTTTTTAGGCAGAGGCCTCAAAGGCTGAATTGACACTCGACAGCACAATTTAGGGGAAGGCAGTCTGGTCACATGAAGGTGACTCCAAGCAAGGAGCATTTTTGCTGAGGAGGCTATAAATCCTGTCAGCTTGCCTTGCTGCGTTTACATTCTTAGCCCTACTGTCTATTGCAGCCAGGCAGTCAAGGATTCAACAGTCAGCCAAGCTAATAACACTGTGCGTCACAATGAACGTGCAGCTGCTCAGGGCTAGGGTTATAGTTTCCATGAGAACGCACCGCACGCCACATCAATGCGATGGAATGAGCAGAACATTACAGTCAGTAGCACTCTCTGTTGAGTTTTACTGCCTCTACAAAAGGAAAATAAATCCCTGCTGATGTAAAAGATTAGAAGCAAATCTTTGTATATTGATGAGGAGCTAATAACTTCTTACTCTGTGGCTGAGACGGGCCAGAAGGCATTAGGCAGTTCATGAGATTAGCCACAAATAATCTGTTAATCAGCTGTGACCTCATCGCTACTAACATCTGCTGGCGAGAATAATGAAGGGTTAAAATTTACACAAATGTAAACTGTTGCAATAAATATGTGGCGCATAATTTGATGATATGAACTTGTAATATCAATATTAATCAACTCTGACAGCATAAGCAAGTGTAAATGGTAAAAATCAATGGATCAATGAAATAATGATAGATTTTTTACCAATACTGGCTTAGCTGCGATGCTGCTGTTGCTGCTTTTTGAAACAGGCGGTATATAAAAGATGGAATATCATCATGCTAAACGGTAGGCATCACTTAAAGGAGAAGTCCACTTTTTTGCAAGTGGGGCCTTAATTGTGATGTAAACTGAAGTGTACTGGACACCTATGG